>JANRGV010000001.1:23618516-23633776 GCA_024734035.1 Alethe castanea | reverse complement strand
AGGAGAGAAATGCACTTCCAGGCTTTTGAGTAAGAAAAAGTAAGCAATCTTAAAAGCACGCAAATTTTTAGAAGTCTCTGATCCAGCTCTTTTGTAAATTAAGGCTCTTTATTGTGCAGCCTATTTCAAAATCAAACAAAATTATTGTTTAACCTTAACTTGTTTGGATATTGCATCAATCTGAGCAAAAACAGAATTTATTAAGCAAATGATTTTACTGAATAGTTATGGGTGAAATATGTATCTGCCCATATCCCTAAATGTTTCATCAAGATAAGTTGGGGCTTATCAGTAGTAATTTTAATTTGTTCTTAAAAGAACAGACGAGATTAAAAGATTGCTTCCTGTTGCATAAATTGGACCCTTAATAGCCTCCAGCTGGGAAAGAGTAGGTCAACAATAGCTTGAGAAGCCTTAGTAGTTTAAAAATAATTTTTTTAAAAACTTGATTAAGAGAGTGATGTGACACATTTGGCTGTAATAGCTGGGATCCAGAACACAGGTTATACTCTTCACCTGAGTTTTGACTGTCAGGTATAATGGTGTCATTGCTGCTCCCCTTATGGGAGGAAAATATTTTAGGTTTTCAGAAAAGGGATCAGAGTTGGAAGAAAATCATCATTTAAACCAGTAATAAGGGAGGCACCCCTTTCTAGAATAAAAAGTTCAGTGTTGGAGCGAAATACTGCTGCTACAAAATGAAGCTGTCTTGGGGCCTGTGAGTGCTGAACTTGCTCCCTTTGTGTCGGAAAGCAGCAAGGAGAGAAAGAATTGGCAGTGTTGTTATGATGACTCATTAGTTCTCCAGCTCTGGCTCCCCTCTGGCATCTCCTGGTCATTCCTCTCCTTCATGTGATTCTTCCCAAAAAAAAAAAAAAAAAAACCTTCTGAATACATCTATAGCCACAGTGCCAGCACAGCTTTTGTTTGGCAGCTGCTAGGAGTCTTCTCTGTTTACTGGGGCCTCTAAGGAACCTCCAGTTCTTGCAGCCCAGTTCATGCTAACTTAGGCAGGACAGAGCTGGGCTGCATGAGCATTTACACCAGTGATACCTAGGGAGGTACCTAGAACAGAGGCTAGGCAGTGTTAAAGGGATAAAGTAGGGATTTATTAAAGGGCCTTACAAGGATACACCTTGGGCAGTACAAGAGCTTGGCTGTGGATGGACTCAAGATGGACACCAGATGGACAGCATGTCACGAGTTTTCACACTTTCATAAATTTTGGTCCATTTACATATTGGGGCTAATTGTCCAGTTACAGCTTCAGGTTATGCAGTCCCATCCTCCCAGATTGCTCTCCTCAATTCACTGTTGTTTACACATTTTGGGCCTGAAGCTGCAATGGTGTCCTTGGTTCTCAGGCTGGAAAAGGATTGTTTTGTCTAACAAAACTATGAGGAGAACTTGCTAACCCTTTATACGAAATTCAGAGTTACATACTAATGCAGTATAGAATCTGGAAAATATGAAAACTAAAACTTAAGGCATCACCAGCATTTTATAACATGAACCACATCCTCAGTCCCACCAGGTATTTGGAAAAGATTCTTCTGATGACTTTAGTTGTTTAGGTTTATTTTGTCTGCCAAAATTCTCATAGGTACAGAACAAAAGATTTGTGAGCAGAGAGCGACAGGTTCCCTGGCAAAAGCACTCTGAAAAGAAAAACAGCCTTTTTTGACCTTAAAGAAAATGTAAAGCTGGAGTAATTCTGTCATCTAAAAAATCCACAACAAGGAGTGGCCAGAAAGTTTCATTCATCTCCTCAGATGCAATTACATCAGCTAATGGTATTATAGATCTGTTGAAGGACAAGCTGGATGGTACATAGAGAACACAGAACAACATAATGCATTTCTTCTACATCATGGTGCAAGTGCATTAAAAATTAAAAAATCTTTCAAGACATAAAGAATATTTTCTCAAACCCAGTGATGTATCCTGGTACATACTATCTGTGTCAGGAGCTGCCTTGGCAGATTTTCTGCACCTCATGGTTAGTCAACACCTGGAGGGATTTGGAAGAAGGGAGTAACTTGTGCGTCAGGGGCTGATCCAGAGTTTGATGGTTGGGAGGAAATACAGGGCTGGCAATCTCACAGGGATGTTTTAGAATCTCTTCCCTGTGCCTGTGATCTTTGTGTGCTTAAGCTTAGCAGTGATCAGTCAGCATCTGAAAATGCATTAGTAAAATAGAACCTGTTCTTCCTCCCCACCTCAAAAGTTAGTATTTCATTCTTTACATAGTATTGTTCAGGCCTGCAGATCTGTGACTTCCTCTGCTTAGCAGATGACTGACAGTTCATACTGTTTTCTCTACACATACATTTTTCATGTCAATCCAGCTGCACAAAAGATACTATCTAGTGCAAACATAGAGGTTTATACTATACATTTGAAAGATTGTCATATATAGATTTTCACCTGTACAACAGTGAGAAAAAAATTTTCAAGAATCCAATCAAACCATGGCAGAAAAACAAGTCCAAATGTTATCTAGAAGAAGATCAAATGCTTTATTTTAATTATAGTGAGAGCAAAAAGAAAATTAGAAGCTCAGAGCTCTTCCACTGGGTGCCTGTTATTCATAAGAACAACTTTTTATTATACTAGTGATTTGAGCAGAAGACGGGGAAGATACATAAATGACTTTTCTGTTTGTTATCAAATGAAAATTATTTTAATGGGCCAAGCCTATACTACGCTTCTTTCTAGGCCCAGACATCATCACAGAATCTTATAATAGTTTGGGTTGGACTTCTAAAGGTCATCTTGTCCAGCTCTCCTGCACTGACCAGTGACATCTTCAACTAGATCAGGTTTCTCTGGACAACTAGATCAACCTGACCCTGAACACTTCCAGGGATGAGGATTCCATAACTTCTCTGGGCAACATGTTCCCGTGTCTCATAACTCTCAATGTGAAAATCTTTTTCCTTAGCCTAAATGTACCATATTTTTAGTTTAAACCCACTACCCATTGTGTTATTGCAATAGGCCTAACTCAAAAAGTCTTTCTCCATCTCTCTTATAACCCCTCTTTTAAGTATTGAAATGCTGCAGTAAGGTCTCCCCAGAACCTTCCCTTTTCCAGATTGAACAACTCCAGCTCTCTCAGTCTTTCCCTCTGACCACTTTTGTGACCCCTCTCCAGACCTACTCTAACAGATCCATGTGTTTCCTGAGGTGATGACCGCAGAGCTGGACATAGTACTTCATGGGGGTCTCATCAGTGGGGTCTCATCAGGAGAAAGAAGAGGGGTAGGATCCCCTCCCCTGACCTGTTGGACTTGAAAAGCAAGTCATTCTGTTTTGCTTTTCTGGGGCATTTGTGTGGGTCTCACTGTTTACTGCTAACACTAATTGGACATTATAAATGTGGTGTCACCATTTACTCAGTGATGCTGAACAGCTCTGGGACAAAGCCTGAAAATACTGCTGTTCTGGGAACCACTCCTTGACCACTGTGCCAGATATGCAAATAGGGATCAAACAGCCCAGTTTGCATTTGCATTTCACACTGCAGCTGGCTTGAGGGAGCAGAATCTGAAAATATTGAAGCTTCTTGAACTGTTGTGCTAGCACTAGTGTACAAATCTTTAGAAATAGCCTATAGATAAGAAGGTATTCTGTGTTAAAGATGGAGAGGAGACTCACCTCGAGAGCAGCATTAAGCTACTGTTGGCAGTGTCCACAGTTCTGAGCCTGAGAATAACAAAGCACAAGTGCACAGGGGTATGCACTTTAACAGCCAATTTCCTACAAAACATACAGTTTTTGACAGGAGGGGATGCCAGACATGCTGAGGAAGAAGCTTGACTTAGCTACCTTACAGAGCTTTTTCCTGAACATCTTTATTTGTTAAAGGATGGAATGATATTAAATTTTGCTTCCCATCAGGATCCAGTCCTTGGCCTATTTACAGTCCTGTGGGCTAGGGTCCAGCTTGGACTGTATCTGCATCCAAACAAGGCAGGCTCCTAAAGGAAATACAGATAGATTCTTGCATTTATTCATCCAAACATGCAAGTACTTCCTTGGAATAATGCAGCACTTAACTGTGGGAGCTTGCTCTTCAGCTGTCAGTCTACAAACTGCATTCCATAGAAGATTGTTTGCTGATATTTTATCTCAGAGATGTTTTCTTGGGAGCATTATTAGATGTTGTGACTTGTGGTAGATCTGGCAGTGTTGGGTTAACACTGGAATTAATGACCTTAAAGGTCTTTTCCAACCTAAATTCTACTATGATTCTGGTCAGTCAGCCCAGATCTCTCCTATTCCTTTTCAGCTTTTCAAAATGGTTATGTATATTCCCCAGTGGAATAAGTTCTGTAGTGATGGACACATACTATTACATGAAAAAATGGTAAATAAAGAAAAAAACCCTATCTTTTGTAGTTTCTCATAACAGATAAGAGTATGCTAATTTCAATTCAGTTTTATTCACAAATTACTGCAGAATTATTGTATTTTCTCTCATTCACAAGGAACTGCAAGCACACAGAAAGGATAATTTGACTGCCTTCCTGGCCTGCCATCCTGGATCTGGTGACTTGCTCTGTCCCTGGAGGTGATTTGAATGCATGCTGGTCATCAGTCATGCAGAATCAGTATGTAACACTTCTTGAATAATGGCTTGAGAAATGAGCCAGAACTGGTTCCAGAAACCTTGTCATATTTCATGCAGACAGCTGCCAGTCTCTGCACTGTTTGCTGTTGTTTGTCATTTGTGTTTTCTGTCACCTAAATAAGACATCACCAAAAATAAATACCTGAAGAGAAAAAATTATGGCTCTGCAAAGGTTTCTGTGTTTTTGCTCTCTGCAAAGATTGCTGTGCTTTTTCTCCATGTATATATATATTGTGTTATTCTTTCCCAAGGGCTAAAAGAAAAATAAAATAACTCTCCCTTTAAAAAATCTATAAGAAAAATATCGCTTGGTACTCTTAGTCCAAATGCACATAGTCAATTTTTAAGATAAAGGTTAAGTTTTGGTTTGAAGAGAGGGTTTAAAAATCCAGGATCTGTAACATTTATTCTGTGTCTTTTGAATAATATTTTCACTGCTTTAGCAATGGTCTTATATGTGCTGGGAAAGGTGTTCAGAGAAATCAGGCTGCTCTATGCAGAGCTCATTGCAAAGAAAAATGGTCTGGTTTTCTCAGACATCAACTGACTGCAGCCCTCTGAAGTCAGAGTCTGTGGCTGACCCTGTATTTATGTGGGTAACTACGTCTAGATTGTGAAATGCATTTTTAGCAGCCAAATGTTAAAGTTTCGGAAATATAAAAATTGCTGCTGGCAAGTGATAGAGATGAAAACATCTGAGTTTTATCAGAGTTATCAGTGAGATGTAATAGAAAGACTGACCTTATTATTTCATCAAAAATCATGTAGTAAGGGACTGCCTAGATCTTGTAGCATTGCAGATAGTGTGGCACAGAAAAGACCTCTCTGCAGGATAAGGCCAAGGGTCAAGGAAATGCAACATTTTGTTTTGGTGGCTTTTCCCCAGCTGTTACCTGTCCACAGAAGAATATGATGCAGAATTAGAAGCAGGGCAGAACTGTGAATTTTCTTCTCTGTCCTGATTTGTTTTTGTTGATAATGTTAGACACTGGCCCAAAGCCATGCTGCATCTTTCCTGAGAAGTACAGAGCTGCTGCTCTGGATGTGGATATTGGATCAAGCTCCTGCCAAAAAGTCCTTGACTGGATTTCAGCCACAGCATGTGGACTGCTGATGGCTCCCCTCATCCCAGTGTCTCAGGGAATAGCCTAACCCTATCCCTAACCACAGCCCAAATTCACTCTTATTGTGTTAATTACCTTACAACATCCTCCAGGAAGAGCTAAATGATCCCAGAAATACTGTCATCACTCTACCCCTTTCACTGACACTGCAGCATCAGTCCTGCTTTGACAAGCCAGCTCCTTCAAGCATTACCACTGGGATTATTATGCTGTGTATGGCTCTGAAAGTGAAGGATACTTGTCTTCCTCAGATAAAGACCAAAACAAAGCTTGAGACAGGATATGGCTCCTCCCTGACCAAAAAAATCGAATAACATTGCTAGAAAAGGACCAAATGAAATAGCAAAACACTGTCAGTTTAGGATAGAAATTCAAAAGTGGTGTGGATCATGAGACCAGTGAGATTTTGGAATAGCTGCCTAGAAAAAAAAAATGAGACAAAAAGTCCTTATTTTAGAGGGTTTTTAGACCTTTTTTAATAAAAGAGATTTTAAGATGTGGTTTACTGAGCAATCAGAGGCTCAGTCATTTCCAGTCAGATGTGCTGTGTTGGGAGATCTCTCTTCTCTCCCAATCTCTACTTTTACATGGCCGTTTTCCAGATGAAAATATGCCTGGTGGTCCAATAAAGCTTTTGTTCATGTGCACAAATGGTGCATTCTCCAGACAGCCAAGGCTATCATGGACCTGATCACTGAACATGTGTCAGGCTGCTGCTCACTTCTTGCACAGCTTTAGCCTCCCTTGGAGGAGCTCAATTAAATATAAATCTGCTGACAAGGCGTAACTATTATTTTCTGCTTGCATCTCAGGTACCTGAACTTTTTTAACTGGGTCAAAGTAAACACATCACCCTCTATATTTGGTACATGGCAGGAAAATTTACCTAGAAGAAATCATAACTCCCTAATGTTTTCTAAGGGATATATTGATTCACCTAACCATGAGGTCAGTCTCATTTCTAAACTGTGTAGACAAACTGTGCAATGCTACTTGTACGTTTTGATAGCAGTGTTAAGGGACCAAAAAGGAGATGCTCTGATGTGCAAAAACCACCCTTGGGACTTTCCCTGAGTTCAAGACATGCACAGCAGAGCTATGGGGATGCCAGATCATTTCTGATGCAGGACAGACAAGGGCAACTTCTCTGAGCAGATTAAGAAACTCTCGCAGGTTCACCTCTGTCCAGACCGTTCCCAATGGGTGTTGGTCTGTTTGAGCCAATTCAAATCTAAGAGAGATTCCCTATGAAATAGCTATTCTCATTTCAAAATTAAGTAACCACAGGCTGAGGCAACCCATCAAAGCTGACCTTGCATGGGCAGTCTGTGGGAAATTGCTCATATAACAAAGTGCACTGCTGGGAGGTGTGAAAGCAGAATTTATGTAGAAAAAGGCAGATGGTTCTCTTCTTCAGGGACTTTGCAACACTAAATTCTCCAACCTATTTTGCAAATAATAATACCCAAACATATTTGTCATTTCCAAGTTTGTTCTAAAATCTAACACTTGTCGTCTCTGCTTCAACTTAAACTGAATTTTTGTCTTGCATTACCACCACAGGCTGCCTAATCACCATCTTTTCATATTGTTCAGTAATGTCCTAATTTAGATATCTATTTTCTATACCAAATTATTGTATTTTTCTCATTTTTTAGGTTTATATATTTTCTAAATTTCAAATAATTTCTATGGCTATTTAAATGTAATTTCTTCTAATCTTTATGGGTGTTAAAACTAAGCTGCCTAAGGTGTAATTCTTTAGATCACAGTTCCTTCCACTTTAAAAAAAAAAGTTGTTCTCTTTATAGTATTTTTCCTTCTCCAATGTTCTGGGACTTCATTATTTTTTGGTGAATGCTTTTTTTTTTTTTTTTTGTTCAAAGTCGTAATTATTCAAGCGCATATAGTTTGGCCAGTTCTGTAAGAAGTCAAGGATATGTTCATCTTGTGCTTTCAGTCTGAATATATCCCACTCACCTAAACAGTCTTTAATCTGCTTTTCCCCCTCTCCTGGCGTGGACTTTCCTCCTCAATGTTCCTCAGTTTGAATAACACTATTAATCACTCTTAATCGTTTTGTGAAAGTGACACCTAGGAGGTTCTAAGCTGTTTAATCCTCTTCCTGATGATTTTTTCTCCTTTTCTCATAAAAGATATATAGAGGAAAATGTAGCACATTATTTATTTTTTTATGCATTTAGTCAACATTGGTTTTACTTGACACCCTTCTGCAGCTTTCTCTTTGAAATTAATTCCACCCCCTTCATATATTTATAGTTACTAGCACGGTTTTCCCTTTTCATTTCTCTTGGATTTTCTGGTTTTCCAGGTATGCCTTATCCAGTCCTTATCAATTCCCCACTATGGCATTTTTCTAGTTTTATTTCACAAGAGGACAGAATTGTGTTGTGCCCTTGATATTGCTTCATATAGGAATTAGCATTTCTACTGAAATAGTTTTGCCCTTTGGGATTCTTCTCTGTGAGCACCTTGCAGCCTGCTACATTGGCCCTTTTAAAGCATAGTGCTAATAATTATCATCTTCTCAGATTCAGTCCTTCCTCTTACAACCACAAACTCTATCAGGACAAGATCATTTTCACTCTTTTTTTTTTTTTGTGATTTTCTAAAAAATCCTGATCAAACACAATAAAAACCAAGCCAATCAGGGACAATTAGAGCCTCTGAATCGTAGAACAGTGAGTTCTAGAAGGGAGAAGAGGAAATATGCCAAGAATAACAACAGATGTTCAGTTTACAGCTGTCAGCATTACTAAGGGAACACAAAGCAAGTATGCTGACTGTACAGAGGAATAGCTGTTACATGAATTCCACTCTCAGAACAGTTAAGAAATGCAGGACACTTGTGCTGATGAAACAAAGGGGTGGCACAGTGGATACAGCAGCATCAGCTTTGTGGGCAACATCACCACCCTTGCAGAACTGATTTCCCTGTCCTGCATGAAAACCCAGCTCCCATGGCAAAGCCAGGCAATTGTCCCACTGAACAGTGCTCTGTCCTGTCACCTTTTCTCTTCTTCTTCCAGTCTCCTTTTCTGTCCTTCAACACTCTTCTAGGAGGGGTTGCTAATTTTCTTGATGACTATAAATGTGCAGGATGTTGGCAGCCCAGCTTGTTCCAGCCTGGAGAGAGGAAGCCACAGGATGGCCAGGTTGGAAAGGATCTTACAGATAATCCAGTTCCAACCCCTGTCCATTGGCAGGGACAGCTTTCACTAGACCAGGCTGCTCAAAGCCCCATCCAACCTGGCCTTCAATGCTTTCAGGGATGGGATATCCACAACTTCTTTGGGCAACTTGTTCTGGTGCCTTACCTCCTTCATGGTAAAGCATTACTTCCATAAATCTAATGTAAACCTACCCTCTTTCATCTTGAAGCTATTTCCCCTTGCCCTGTCACTATCTACCCTTGTATAAATAGCCTCTCTCCATCTTTCTTGTAGGGTCCTTTAAGGAAGGCTGCAATTAGACCATCTTCATCAGATATCTTTTTTTCCTCTAGTAAGTACTCTCTGTTACATCAAGAAATACCTTTCACTTGAATAAATTTAGTCACCCCCCATCGGCAATGCAGAGATATAACGAAAAACTACATTCAGGAAGTATTGAAAGCAGCAAACATTTAAATTTGGAATAAACAGTAAAAACTGTTTTGCATCTTTCTTCTTCCTCAGGTGTCTCCTTTCTAATCTTCTCCTTCCCTCCTCACCATCCTACCTTACTTGTTGCTCATGGAATCATTTTGTGGCTGCAGGAAGCAGGGCAGTTCTCTGGTGACACATCATGAGCTCTCTCCTACTCCAGTTTTTATAGTTCAATTGTGTGGTACCTGAGTACAGCCAACAGCATTGAAACACTATGCTGGTGCCCCAGGAAGTTATCTGGACATAGAAAATAGGAGGTAAAAAAAAATTTAGATCTTGGACAGGGCTTTTTTCTGGTTTCATTTATAAATTTAAAATGCCACTTTTTCAGCATTGGCAATAGCACCAGGTACAGATGATCAGGAAGTCAAAGAAAACTGCTGAAAACCTATGAGCTTCCTATCTGGTGAGGGCTGGCTGGCAAAGTCATGAGGTCCATAGCACGGAGATAAACCCTTTCCACCTGCCCACAGTCTGAAGTGCCTGAAAGCCTTGCATTTATCTCTATTTTGTTTTACTGGCAATTGATACTGGATAATTTTACATTCTTAATGCAGCTACAAAAGCCTGTAATTTAGCTTTCTTAGATCTTTCCTAGAAAGAAAACAGGTAGATGGGAACCTGCCATACTTTGTCAAAGCAGGGAAGTATCCACATATAACATCCCAGGATTTTTAAAAGCTGTGTAAGATAAGCAGACTGTCCCAGTGGAAGCTCCACTGCCACAGTGCTTTTCATCATGAATGCAATCCAGGTGTTTTTATTTGGTTGTATAAATAATTTGCATAATGTGTGTATGCCTAAGATATATTTACTAAAGTGGTTGCTGCTGCTATTTGTCCAGCTAAATATATTTTATGTTTTGGCATAAGAAATTATTTTATGCACATTACAGTCTCCAGCTTCCAACCACTTAGAATAAGCATCCTGGTATTTAAAAGATGAATAAGGTTATCTGTGAATACAGTATTGTCATAGATTTTAGAGAAAGCTGAAAATATTTAAAAGGAAAAGGGATAGCTGCTTTAAATTGGAAAGGTGGAAATCAGTTCTTTTTTATGTGATTACCTTTAGGCAATAGTCTCTGTGTGCTGCATTGCCACTGCACTAGACTATAGATCTTAACACTCAGATGCCAACTGAGTCTTGGGCATTGCTTACAATTCTGATGTACAGCAAAATTTTCATACCACAGAGATATGTGTGCGTGAAGGAAAGTAACTTTCAACCATGGTAAAATGAACAACTAAAAAAAAACTTTTAAAAAACCCATTAAAAAAAAAAAAAGGAGAGAAAATGTTTGAAATAGTCATACTGAACATTTACCTTTCAACAATAACCACAAAACATACCCTGACACAGAGCAGAAAGAAACATGCCACTAAAGTAAATTCTTTCCTGGCTATTGTAGCTTTATAAACTCAATTTTATCCAGATGACAAGTTGAAGGCTTTACTGGTTTACAGATGGATAAAAGTGACTTGAGAAAAAAAAAATAATAAACTTCGTCAAGTTTCAAAATCAAAATAGTGAATTTTAAAACGAGGTGTCCGTCTGCATCTCACTGAACCTTGGAGGTATCAGGGCTCCTAAAGGTCATCTTCTGAACAGTGCTTACATCAGGCTCTTGTCTCTCAAAGGACATTTGTATTGGTGGCATTTTCAGAGCTGCTTTGTGGGCAGAGGTCAACCAGTGTGTAGGCCATAACAGGAACAGGTGAGCCTGTTCTTTTCCACTGTCTGATATCCCATCACAAAAGCATTGTTTTTTCCAGACTCAATATTTGCAGGAGGTCTCTTGTATTTTACCAAATCCCTTGCTTTTTCCCCTTCTCTAACAGGTCTAATGTGAATGATTTTGTTTTTCACATCCTCTTCTGAGAACTTTTGTTCTAGTTTTACAAATGCAAATTTTTGGCAATGATAATTGACACCTGAAAATATCTTTTCCTTTGACTATATAGGATCATTGAACCTTGAGGGAAAATAAGTAAATAATCATGTATTTTAGCTGACTACACCAATTTATGTAAAGCACACATAACATGGTTATTTATATATTTGTTTGGCAGGACAAAGAATTTCTATTTTTGAAGCATGAGAGAAATGGGAAAACATGCTATTTCCTTCATTTTGTGAACTCTGTACCAGTCACTTGTCGTCTGCCACTTCCTCCCCACCACCGTGCAAAAAGCAAAGAATTGAATTTAGGTCCTTCAAGGCCTAAGGAATTGATCCAGGATGCCTCATTCCTCCAGGTTATGGCTGAGCTTTGGTCCCAGGAGACTGACTCAGCCATGTCAAGGGAGGGAAAAGACAGCTCAGAAAGCAACTGTTATTACTGTGTGTCAAAAAATGAAAAGCCTGACACATTAGTGTATGTAAAGGAGAATGTGAGATGACATACCCTGTCTTCAGGTCCCTCACTCACTCACTTTTGTGACAGCCTGTGATAGGAGAAAGTTGGCATCAGAGATATGAGCTCAGCCCACAGAAACAGCAGACTTGAGACCATGTGTCAAAAAGTTTCTTGATAAGCAGTAGAGCCTAGACTCCACATTCGAGATTTATTTTGATTTTCTCATGTCTAGCTGATGATTGCAGTAACTGGCATGCTTCAGCAGTTAAATGAGTCTTGGAAGCTGTTTTTGTTTAAAAGACATTACTTTAAAATGATATTATTCTTTTTATTGATTCTTCATTTTGGAAGCCCTTTTGGGTCGATCACAGAAGCACAGTTTTTTTCTCCCAACATTACACACAAAGGAAAGGAAGTTTTTGTCCTTTTTTATAATTGTAGAATAAACACTGAGAAACTCACCCATCTAAAGTTTTGTAACAAATCTGCCATTTCCCCCAATTAAATTGCAAGTTTTCCCCAGCCTGCAGAATTCTTAAATATACTCACAGCAAAGTTGAGAAGTTCAACTAATGACCTATCAAAAAAAATTATTCGTGACAGAATCAGCTACTGTAGGAGTCTTTTTACCTCATGAGGAGGTAGTGCAAGTAGTCATGGTTTGCCTTTTTTACAGTGTATTGTTTTGGTCAGGATATTGGACATTCTTCTGGCACTCCCATTGTCCTCCGTGCAACGTTTTCAGCTGCTGAAATAGTCCTCATGCCCTTGAGATGGCCCCTTCTTGCTCCCTCCTCCCTCCATATTTTTCTGACATCCATGGCCTAACCCAACCTCTGTGTTTGCACAGGGCTTTTAACTACCAGCCTGAGGCAAGCTGGAAGCAGCAGAGGAAGGAAAGGAGCAGATCAGGAAGCCACTAAGCCAATTTTCCATTAACTAAATGAGCAGGGTCCTGTGACTTTTCTTTGAGGTAAGGAAAACTGAGAAATGAAAGTCTCTCATAGCCCTCTGTAGGTCACTCATTAATTCACAGCTTGCTGCACCTTTCAACTGTCCGATACTGATTTTTGCTACAGCAGAAGAACAGGAATGAGGTGCTAATGTGGAAATAAATATTGAAAGCTGTTGAGAAACTGAATGCCTAAGTGTTGGGCTGTCCCTGGTAGAAGGCAGAAGGACAGAGAATGAAGACAATAAAATTATGTTTTTAAAAGTAGGGTCCCAGAACTAAAATGTTATTATTTCTCCACCTTTAGTGAATTCTGAGAGCTATTATTGACACCTGACTTGTTAAAAGAAAGCAGTCATTATACAGGAAGGTATACAGGTCAAAGTGCAGCATTCTGAAAGTAATAGCATGATGCCATTTGTATCTCAAGGGCTACAAATTATGGCTTAATTTCCATGATAATCTTTGCAGTCAAACTTACAGTGTTCACCAAAGGGAAAATTCTGCCTCCCATCCCTTGGGTACAAGGATGATCATCTGCTGCATAACAAAGTTCAGAGTTTCATAATAGTTTCACTACGTAAAATGACTTTACCTGGTTATCTGCTCAGCTGAATACGTTCAGGAAATGCAGTAGGAGATGTCTTCAGTTTGATTCAGGAGGCATATCAAGAAGTGATGTCTGAACAGACTCACTGTAGGGAGGTGAATACACTTTGTAGGGAATGAGGGAAATCAGATCTCACAAGCATTACAGAAATTCTCAGCACATGCAATGAACTAAGCAGGAGAAATTCTCAAATACAGCCTTGTGTGAGTCATTCTATTTTTGCAGGTGACGGATCAGCATATCCCCAAGGCTTGTCCGTGCCTCCAATATGTGCTACTTGTGATTAGATATAGCGTCACTGAGATGGAGAATAGCTGGGCTCTTATTGCCCTCACTTACATCAATGCACACCAGGAGCCAAGGGAGTCAGAGATGTGTGAGGGTATTAGCTCTAATTCCCAAGCTTTCATATGACTAGTCTGCAATTGAACTGTTAGAGCAAAATAGATTATTTTCAAGTTTTGCCCCCAGGATTATTTCCTCAGCTGCCCTCCTATCTCTCAAAGAAGTAGCATAGATTCAAGCAGGAAAAGGTAGGTTTAAGAAGCCACCTAAAGCTCTCTGCAGAGATCACTGTCTGGATAGATACAGGAAATCCATTGGTTTTTTCTAGCTGGAGCCAGTAAGTTTTGACACTGAAGATGAATCATTAGGAGCAACTGATAGGCATAGTAAAACTGGAGGTTGTTAGTCTGCTGATGAACAGGAGTCAAAGGCTAGTAACTTTCTCCATGCTGGGAAGCTCTTTGTCCAGCAGGCCTAGCTTGAGCTCTGCCTGAAGGATAATTTTCTTTCAAAACCTATGAGTGCTCCTGTTTCTTCTGTTTCACTTCACATTTTTTGGGTGTCTCAAGTCACACAGCTGCCATGAAGAATGTTTATAAACAACCTCCTCCTGGGGGCTCTGGAAAAAACACCCATAACACCCTCAAAAAGAGGGAGAGAGCGAGCAAGAGCAAGAGCTCTGAAAGGAGAGAGAACTCACCATGATCTGCAAGGCAGGGAACAGCTGTGAGACACTGAGATGCACAGGAGGGTGTGGGTGTCTGCAGCTTAGGCACAGTGGGGCAGGAACCCATCCCTGTTTCTGCCCAAGGGGCGCCTAAACTCCAGTTTTACTAAGAAATACGAGAAAATGTCTCAAAGTGTACAAAAGAGTGACATGCCAGATTTAACCCTTCTGCCTGAGATTTTTTTTTGAGCAACTTCGGGGCTCATCCTCAGGAGCATCAACCTCATGGACCACCCCAGAGCTCTTTGTGGCACTCTGGAGATATTGGACATACAACACTTCCATCTCAGCAGCTCATTTGCTGGTGCCCAAGCAACAGATAAAATACTCTTCTTGCACTTAGATTGATTCAACATCTGAATATGCAGAGATCTATCTCATTTGTTTCAGTTATCCACGCAGCTATAAAGGGAATTACAAAGTCTTTGGTTTTGTCCTAGGATTACTAGGCATGGAAATCAGCCGAGGATTTGGCCTAGGATTATTAGGATTGACTCATCCATAGCTGGGGTACATCAGACCAAAAATTCTTGGAGGAAAGAGAGATATTTGTGGCTGATTCAATAGGAATTTTCCATCAGCAGTATTTCCCTTCCAGTGAGAGCCCCGAGGACATGTTTCAGATGCATGCTTGACACAGAGAATATCCTAAACCTCCTAAACTGGAATATCCTAAACTGGGGACAGTAGTATTATCATCCAGGACGCAGGTAAATTTCTGAGATGGACTCATTGTTTCACTCCCAGTATCAGGGAGACAGGTGGCAGTGCCTTTTTTCTCTCAATTAATGAAATGCAGATACAGAGATGTAAAGTACAAGCCCACAAAAATGGTAACCAGCATTACTTTGGAATCACAAATCTGATTAAAATATTCGCATTTTTCCAAAGAAGGTTCC
>JANRGV010000001.1:23603723-23618416 GCA_024734035.1 Alethe castanea | reverse complement strand
CAAATCTGATTAAAATATTTGCATTTTTCCAAAGAAGGTTCCCTGAAGCACAATTTATTCTCAGTTTTAATAACTTAGAAGTATTGTGATATTGGCCTTGCTTTGTTATAAAAGCACTGAAACACTAAACAATACTACAGAAGTTTAGGGATTCTTTTTATAAGAATATCTATGCTAGTTCTCTGAATAATGTCTAGGAAGTTATTTTTTAAATGGCCTTGTGGATCTTTCAGCTTTTTTAGATTGTGTTAATGTGAGGAAACTTATCTCAAGAATTCAAAAAGGCAGGAAAAATCCCTCTTTTTTTTATAAAAGCAGATATTTTCTCAATTGTAACTAGTAACAATAGAAACGTGAATGCATATACACACATAGATAATATATATTTTAAAACAAAAAATTATTTGAAATATACAGCCAAGGGTTTTGGTACTGTCCACAATAAATAGAAATTTAAAGAGAGGGTGATGCTGACACTCCTGTATCAGCAGTCTTAGAAAGGGCACAGTGGCATAGCATTGTGAAGGAATCTCCTCACATGTGCATGATGCTGAAAGATGCAGAGCACAGAAAGGAAAGAGTTAAATGCACGGAGTCTGTATTTGAATCCTTCTGTTGTAATAACAATGAAAAAACAGAATAATCAGAGAATTATTATTACAAAATCTTTGCTGATGCAAATGACCACTTACTAAAGTATTGTTGCAGGACTTATAGAAATCTTTGCCATATCAAGTGAACAAAGAGTCAAAAGTTCCCAGCTTTTGCTCTAAATAAAAATTCTGTACTTGATGCTGGACACAACCCTCACAATGGGTTAAAAGCCTGGGCCTCTTATATATTCTATCCCCTGAGCTTTGTCTAGACAAACCAACCACTTCCTTTTGTCAAAATGTTCATACCACAGCAGGGAAAGCCACAAGGTCTTGGTCATCCCCTCTTATGTAAAATCTAACAGCAGAAGAGGGGCTGGGATGGGGGAAAGAGCCCCTGAAATTTTCCCCACCATGAGTTGAATACCAGTGCTGAGATTGCCTCTGGAAACCCAGCCATGGAGCCCTACACTGTGCATGGCAATTGGGTCATCCCATCACTACAGCTCTCTATCAGCCATGGTCCTTGCAAGACGCTGTGCCAAAAAAATCCCATGAGTGAACATTAAACCAACATTTTTTATAGCATAGACTCTGGAGAAATCTTAATAAAGCTACAGGTTTTGTAATGTTTTCATCCACAAAAGGCAAACATTTGGTTTATGGCTCCCTTCATCATTTTCCAGCTCCTCTTTCCCTAAATTCAATTGTCTCTCTGTCTCTTTAGGTGAAGAGATGGAGCCTCGCTGTCTCTTTTTCCACACTCTGTTAAGAAAAGCACTTTTTCTAGTATATAAGAGATTAATATCCATTGTTTGGTATGCTGTTATTACCCTCTACTAGCTATATCACTTTAGTCAAGGGGGACCAATACAGGAGTTGCAGAGGTAGATAAATCATAAAAGATGCCAAGTATTTTATGTAGCAAGGGTTGAGTGTGATAGTGAATAAGCAAGTAGTGTTTTCTGTAGGAAGAGGTGTCATGAAACAGCATTTCTGTTATGAGTGTTGCGAAGAGTGTTTCTGCACTCATTGGCTCTCATACAAAAGCCTTTTTCCTCCCTGGGACACAAGAAAATCCCATCTCACACTCAGTGCCTCTCTAAAGGCTCTCAGCACTGCAGGCATCAAGGAGAAGCCTCTCCATGGCTGCAGCACCTCCTCCAGGGCTGCAGAGCCTGATGCTGCTCCAGCTGCTCCTCTGCCTCTCTGCAGCTGTAGCACCCCCATACTCATAAAAATCACTGATGTGGGAAAGGTTATATATTAGCTTTTATATATTAGCTAGAACCTGCTGGGACACACTGATGTAGCTGAGATTGTAACTGAGCTTGGTGATTCCTATTGACTAGGAATGCTAAATGGGGAAAAGACAGAACTTCAAAGCCTCAGGTAACATGCTAAAATAACCCAAGCAGGAAACAAAAGTCAGTGCCTTCATCAACATGGCCCAAAAAGGACAGGTCAGCCTTCAGACAGATTTCTACTTAGGCATTCTTGTCTAAGTACATGGTTTGCACCTTTGACTAATCTGAAGTGCAGCCTCTGCAGATCTAAGGTGTCAGCTCTTGATCTGCTTCTGCTTCCTCCAGGCTTTCAAAGCTGGGACTCTGCTTTTCTTCCCTTCCTCTGCCACATTGACTCTTAACAGAGTGCTAAACAATTCACATTTAATTAAAATTAAATCAATAAGGAAAACCAAGGATTAAAATCCATGAATGACAATTTAGCTTCCTGATGCCGCTTCAGGCATATGACACTACAATATTCTATTATAACTTAGCTTAAATGATGAAGAATTTAACATGCCAGTAATATCATTGGGACAGAAATTAAAATAAAGGGGCTCCCTTACTATGAACAGGTGAGAGGCTGAAGTTGTCTGGCCCACCATACAGGTGGTTTTGCTTTTCATTCTGATCAGCTTCTGTGCCTGTGACAAGGCTGAATTTAATTATGCTGCACACTTGTTTTGTGGAGAGATGTAAAGGCCAAAGAAAGGGAGTTCAAAGGCAGTTGAGGTGCTTATGAATAAATACAGCTCTGAGCATGGCATACACCCCAGGACAACACATCTTATGAGTCTCTCCTTCCAAAATATTATTTATTGTAGAGTAGATTGCTGCAGATTCCACAAATGTAGGTGTGATTGCAAAACCAACTCTTTAGGCACAGCAGGTTCTGCATAGATCTTTGGATCTTGTCCCTTCTTTGATCACTGTAATTAATAGCCAGTTTTTGGACTGACCGTAGCTTTTGGTATCAGTGAAGAAAGGGACTTCAACCAATTTTTGGGCAGTTTCTCCAGAGTCAGTGAGCTAAGTAAATACCAGCACTTGATATCTGCCTGGGAGTGACAGATGAGAAGAATGGACACTTGTAAATGAACATGCTTTTTGGACTCACAGAGAGGGTTGAACAGGTCTGATTTGTTGGCTTTTCTTCTGTAGCTGTTTATAATCAGAACTAGGCATGGAGAGAATAAATGTTCTGATTATATTTTCTTCTATTAGTTAAAAATGAGAAACAGCAGTGTCATCTTCAGTTGCATAGAATAAAACATGAATTGTTATTAAAACTAGGACTATGACTGTTCGTCATGCCAACACACTAATTTGCATTTATTTCCCACTTTCTCTCCAAAGCACCTCATTGAAAGCCAAGGAGGCCGCAAGAACTGATGAACCTCTAAGCAGAAAACAGGATGCTTTCATGAAAGAGATCAGAGGAAAAAAGTAGCTTCCAAGTCAGGAGGTGTTAAGTGTTGGTGTGTGCAGGTTTACAACTCAGCACGTGGTTACTGCCAACTCCATGCTGGAATTACTCTCCATGGGTGAGAACAAGAGATTGCTGAATCCAAAGGTGTGTCAGAAGAGACAGCATGGGCCCACTGTGGCCACCAGGTTGGCACTCTTACCCCATCAGTGTTTCTGGTGGGAATGCATGGCCAGTGCCAAGCAGAGAACATCCCTTACCAATGGGCAAACCAGGCTTCAGGGCAGCCAGAGCTTGGGCTGAACAGACAGAGCTAAAAACATCCCAGCACTCAGCACCTCCATGTCTGGCAGTGCCTCAGAGAGGGCAAAGGAAAGGTTTTTCTCCTGCCTTACTCCACACCAGACTGAGGGGTCATTCAAGCAAGGCAGAATATGTAAGATCCACACATATGGAAACGGGTTTAATGCCTTTTTAACCACTAGCCTCACTGCTGCAAAGTGCAAAGACAAGAATTAAATACAATTCAAACTGGACTTGATATTCTAGAAACAATTGGATTTTTTGGTTTCATAAAACTTTTGGAAATGCAGTAAATATCATGCTGTTTCTCTGAGCAGGTGAATGTAGGAGAGGGTAGAGGAGCTGGCAAAAAAAAATGTGGGCAGATGATTTGGTAATTATTTACATGAGTGTTCTTGTACGTCCCCTCAGAATGTAGCTAGTCCTCTCCAGAAATGAGGTATGAAAACATACTGAACACTAAATTGCTCCAGTAGGTCAATTTTCTTGCTCTTAACAATCCTCCAAAATTGAACTCAGCTACAAATTTTCCCTCAAATCTTCTGTTTTCCACTTCGGTTTTTAACACTTAAAATTGCACTGAAAACTAGACTGTAAAAATAGTTTTCTAGTGGCTGTATCACCACCAGTTTTTTATATCAGAACAAAATAGTTTAAATCAAAATGCTTGCTTCCCTGCTTAATAACCTCCCTCTTGTTTGGGGTGGCCTTTTTCTCTCCCTTTTATATTTGTTCGTTCACTCATCTGTTGCTTTGTAGTTGTTTGGTTTTTTTAAAACCTTCTAATTCTTTAGTGTTTTTGCGCCCAGCTAAAAAAAATTCGTATGGTGAGTTTTGACTTCAGAGGTATTTTTATAAATTCACTGCTCTCATGAGCAAATGAGCACCTCCACAGTCTGCCCTAAACATGAAGAAGCAGTAAGTACCTCTAGTTATCATTGATTTTCACTGACCACTTCTTGCATGACTGTGATTTTATTTCCTATACAAACCTAAGATCTCCATAATCTGATTTCATTTTAATTATATGAACAAGAATATCCACATTATACGCGTGGAATTCAGCCTGGCTGTTACTATGTGTGTGCAGTAGCCATAATCACTTTGAGGTATTGTAGTTATTTGTTTCCAAATGTCTCCTTAGATTAACAGTATAAAATACCGACAGTCATTTGATATAATTTTGAACAATGCTATTTGGAGGGACCAAATGGCCAGTCATCAAAGCAGAGTGGGGTCAGAAGGTTGTATTTTATCAGTATCATAATAAGTCTACCAGAGGATATCATCAGCACCTGGTAAGATAAGAAAACAAAATGTTGGTTTTTTTCTGTAGGTAACAATAGCAGTAATAACAGCAATTACAGTACTCACAATATACAGATGTATATGCTATTTCACTCCATTGTTCTCAAAATGCTTCTACAAAGACAGGGGAGATGGTTTAACTCCAGTAAAGGGCAGAGAGAAGGAAATGCATAACTGGCAAACAAATATCTTCTTTTCCCTCCCAGTTAGGCTCACACTGTATCTTTTTCTCACTGTACTTGGCTATCTGTTGCTTTTGTTTCTCCAGTTCCACAGTATGTGTAACATCAAAAATTTTTAAAAAGTGTTGTAGGGAAGCTAGACAAATTTGCAGCTGCTTTAACCCCAAAGTCATGTGATGAAATGCCTTGCAGCAGAGCTGAGCTATATCAGCAATTTTACAATTGTAGTGTGGACAGTACTAGAGCTAGCTAGTGTTAGATTAGTGCTAACTAGCTAACTGATGCTGGATATGTACATCATAAGCAGAGCTATAACCTGTACTGGAGGCATTTGTTCTACCTCCTCTTGCTGGGACTAATGGCTGGTTTGTGTATCACACTCTGCTCTTGCAAGGTCAGCACTCACCACCCTTGCTGACACTGCTGAGGACAAAAATGTGTGGCAAGCTAATGGAAATAACCTTTCCTTTTTTTCTCCTCTGCTAGCAGGTTCAAGGGAGACTGACAGTTTCAGAGAAATGGAAATAGGTTCAAGGAGAGGCCATATTTTGGACAAAATTCCTCATACACTAGTCTAAAAGGGGCACATACGTGCCATGCTTCTGTTTGGTCAAAGCATTCATGTCCTGAAACGTGGACAGCAGGTTCTGGGGCAGGCAGACCCTCCTCATGCCAGTACAGGTGAGGGAAGCTGGTCACACTGGGGGGTTACAGCATGGGTTGGACACCAGCCCTGCAGTGTCAGAACCACAGTCAAGAGAAAGTGTGATATTTCTGTCCATCTCTTTCCAAGGAGCCACAGATACCAGGCAGTCCTGGCTAGGGTTTAATATCTGGAAAAATAGTTGCAGCAGCATTTATAATTATTGGTGTTACAGCAGCACCTAGAGACCCATCCTGGGACTGGGGCTCCTTCTTCCTGGCAAGGGCAAAGAAGGGCTGAAGGAGGGACCCTGCAATGAAGAGTCTAAATGGAAAAGACAGACAACAAACAGCTGGAGGGGAGGCAGCTGAGGAGCAGAATGAGGGGTTTGCCTGTGCCAGCAGCTACCCTGGACCACTGTTGGATTTGTTATCACCTGAGCACAAGGGGATCCACAACCTCCTAAGAGCTGGCTGAGCTGACACACAATTTTTCAGCCTGAAGTTTAATATACAGGGTTATCTTTGGGCTTGGCTTACCAGGAAAGACACTGTTAGAAACTGAACAATACGAATAGTTTAATGTCTGTGCAGCAAAACAAGAAGTTTCTGGTTCATTGAGATAATTCTGACGTTGAAAGAGCTGAGGGTGAGGCTATATGGAAAATAAATATTAAGATACCAGTGTTTATCAAAATCAGCTGGCCTTTTGGAGTGCTATTACAGTGAGCTGGAAATCAGACATTCTGGACTTTATCCAAGCTGCTATAAGAATAGATCACTTTTTCAGCCAGTTGCCTGAAATAAACAAATATTACCGTAATATTTAATTTTTGCCTAATCCAGGAAATGGATAGAAAACCACAAAAATTCTCATTTTCTAATACTGCATTGTTTGAATTAATGATAGAGACCATATTTTTTAAAAAATGTGTTTCTGTTTTAGAATCCTAAAGTCTCAAGTCTGGAAAGCTAAACACTAAATTGGAAGCATAATTAGAGACATCCATGAAAATATTTCCTTATTTCCTTCTTATCTTTCAATACATTATTGAAAATTGTGTATTCCACCACTAGAAATAAAGGTTTCTGTCTGTCTATAGAAAAGAGAAAAAGAGGTCTTGGCATAGTGTTTATTCGTTTTCATTAGAAAGAATATTTTCCTAAGCATAACTTTATATGAGTTAGGAACCTAGTAAGACAATGCAAAGTGAATATTTCCTGTATCTTGCAGGCAATGCTTTCAGGAATCACCGTCTCTAAAGAAAAGTATTTTTTAAATATTTTAAAAATATTTTCCTCTTTTATTTTTAGTTAATGCTGCCTTAAGGAAAGCATTTACTCTTTAAGGCCTGTGTATGAGTAAGAATGACACACAGCGAAATATAAGCTTTACTAGAAATAAATTAACCAGGGGTTCTTCTGTGTTTATTTTCCTGTGACTTCCTCAAAGTAGTGTAAAATTAGACAAATATGTAGAGCTTTCTCTGATGCTGAGAGAGTGCTCTGGGAAAGGGAGTCTTCAACACTCAGTCTCTTTGTACAGTCCCTTCAAATAGCTGCATTAGCACAAATTCTCAAAATCTGCTTCCCCAGTTTCAGATTATTTCACCAGGAGAGGAAAAAACCAGACACTTTATAATTTTTCATTTCCTAAATACAAAGTTTCCAGTCCTAAACCCTGAAAGCACACTAGAATAAGATAACTGCATAATTTTACTGCACAAACTGTTCCCCAATCAAACAGCATTCCCAGGATATCCCTGGGAATGCAGACTATACTTACTTCTTAAATCCCTGCGAAAAGTCCTCTGCAAAGAAATAGACTCAACTAGTCCACAAATTGGTTTTTAGAAGGTATATCCCTCTTCTAAGCAATCTTCTTTCTGAGTAATATGAGCTGGTTCTAGTTAGAAAAATAAGGACTTTCCAGGGCCAAAAAAGGGGTGTTTGGAAGTTTTGCAGGGCTTTTTTCCCCGTGCCACTCCTCCTCCTGCTGGACACAAGCTGTGGGCTGGAAGAGTCAGCTGCCCCCACCAGGGGTGAGCACAGAAAGGTGAGAGCACAGAAAAGTGGGAACACAGAAAGGGGTGAGCACAGAAAGGTGGGAGCACAGAAAGGTGGGAGCAAAGAAAGGGGTGAGCACAGAAAGGTGTGAGCACAGAAAGGGGCAAGCACAGAAAGGTGGGAGCACAGAAAAGTGTGAGCACAGAAAGGTGACTTCGGGGTGATGGGGACCAGAATGCTGTAATGCAAGAGGTGATGTGTTGGCTGCCTTCATGCCTTGACAGGTGAGTGCCTCATCCTGTTACAGTCTTTGGTCAGAACCTGGCTTTTGGTCTTTTTTTTTTTTTCCTCCTGCATAGATTTCAAGTGTAAGCCTCTGTTTTCTTGGCTATTAACTCTTGTATCTTAGACATTTAGAGAGGTTGGAAGAGCTTGCTAAGACACCATTGAGCATCTCTCCCCATGGCAGCCCTCTGTTAGCCCACAAAAGGAGGCAAGTGAGGCAGTGTGCCTGTGTTTCCCTTGTGCTGGTGGGAGCTATGGAGGAATCAGCAGGATCAATCCACAGTGGTCAAAGACCATGAGCTCTTAGGCACAGAGATCACAGTCCCCTCTGCCATGGCACATGGATCTCACCTTCCTTGGGAGGCTTCCTCCAAAGCCCCACTGTGTGCAAGAGTGCAGATCACCATCCTGTGTTAAAAATAATTTTTAATAAACTCAATATGGAGACTTCTATTAACTTCAAGATCCAAGTTCAGCTGTAAAAGTGGGTGCAATTCTTTCAGTCAGTGTGATTTAGCCATAGTCACACACTCAGTCTGCCTTTAAATAAGGTTCAAAGTGATGCAGTTTAAGTTAAATTTTGTTTACACAAAATTAATGAATGTGAGATTATTCTTTATTATTTGCTTTAAATTTGCTTGTCCTTCCTCTTCCAGCTGTCTTAGTTGTTTTTCTACTTACATTTTGATGACTTTTGTATGTTTAGAATTTTAGTACATTAAGTTACAGAGTGAATGAATTCTTCAGTTAGTAAATAGGACAAAGTATTGTGCAAAAGCATGTACTAGCCAATGTTTAAAACAGCCCTTAGGCTTTTGTTTACCAAAACAAAACCTCTTCCTTATATTTTGGATTGTTTCAAGTATGCCCAAAGTTATCCAGGTCAGATATGCAGAAGAATGATGATTAGCCTAAGGAAATTGTTCCTGCAAATTTGCTGTTGTGCACATTGTTAGTCCTTTCATCAGGAAAATTGAAATGGAAGAAATACCAACAGCTTCATATACGCACTTCATTTTTTTATTATTATTTTTTTGTGCTGAATAATCTGAGCTGTGGAAATAATACATGAGAATATGAACATCCAGCATTCTGGCTTTACATAAACCAGGAACCTCTTAGCTGTGATTATCTCGGCTGTGAAATAACAAATAGGACTAGGAAACAAACCTCCTGAAGCTGGGAGTTTGGCATTTTTTTGGAATGGAGGGGTAATTGCAGAGAATGAGATGGGACCTGGGTGACTGGTGAGCACTGTGCTGGCAGCAGCAGCTGGATTTACTCCTCTCTCTGCACTCCTGCCTGTGGTTTGAGGGAAGGCACAAGGAAACACTGGTGTCATTCTGATGAAGCTCACCGGTCATAAAATACAAGATTGGTTCTCTGAAGAACTAAAGATAAGTTTATTTAAATTGCCAGTGTTTTCCGGGATGATTGGTACCTTAATGAAGGGAAGAAAGATTTGTGGGGTCCAGATGAGAATGTTAAAGACACAGCAGAAAGAGAGAGGGAGCTGGCTGCAGCTCTCTCTACTACAGGAAAATGATTGGCTCCAACCAAGAACTGAGCAAAAGGAAACAAAGCAGATGAGACATGGAAGAAAATACAAACTCTTTGGAGAACCAGAATAAGGACAGGAATATTGGTCAGAAGTTAAAAGTGTTTGGAGTCTTCCATAAATTTTGGGATGTTTATGAGAAAACTGATACCAGGTGGGACCCCTGCAAGGAGATGGCAAAGAAAACATAGTAGGATAGTAGGAACAAATTCAAAAGTAATGGAAAAAGAATGGTTTGATAAAGATTGCAGGAAAGCAGCTGAGATTGACATATAGCAGTGTTGTAGCCTTCAGAATCAGAATTGAACTCTGGAAGAGAAAGGCTCTAAAGCCAGAGGGAAACTCATGAGGTCAGCAGTACAAGGGGAAAGGCAATACTTCCATGGCTTGGGGAAAAAGATGAAATTAGGTTAGGAAGATTAGTTAAATAAACACATTTTAGAAGGTTATCGATGCATGGAAGAGAGGATATTAACCACGTCTGTGCCTGATAAAGAACAAATAAGGAATCCTTTTCATTATAAAAAACTCAATTACAGAAGAGCAAGGAAAAGTACTTTTATGTGTCCACTACAGGGAGATGTTTAATAGTGAATAAAAAGCTGTCTCCCAGCCACACGAGCTATTTGTGGAAGGATTAAATTTTGAAGTGATTCAAGAGGCAATCAGGAGCTCAGGAACAACAAAACACCAGGTGCTGATAATTTTGCCACCAAATTATCAGACAGGGGAAAGAATATGACAATACTTTCCCATGGTTTTAAAAAGGTTTTAAAAAGAATTCCAAGACAGTGAGAGCAGGTAATGAGACTGCTGTTGGGAAAGAATAAAAGGAAAAAAAAATAGAAACAACTCCCTCATCTTATTGCTTTTTATGGTGGATAGCATCCTCTTGTTGGTATTTTTTATCATCATGTCCCATTTGGTGAGGCTATATATGAAATATATGTTCTAGAAAAATATATTTTCTATGAATTAGTTGCTTTCATTTTGCCATTACTGGAGACAAAGAAATATTAAGATTGTTCTAATGCTAATTTTTTTATATATAAGCTAAAATGGAAGCGTGTTGAAAACTTCGTACATTTATCAGAATGGTGTAACTGAGTTTGGAGTGCAAAATTGGAGTACAAAACATGGAATTACATCTCCATTTTGGAGACTTAGGACAATATACTAGCACTGCTGCTGGAAAGAACAACACAGTTACACCACAACTCCCAAAACATCCAGTTTTTGCAAACATAGGTGCTGCTTTGGCAATCCTGTGAAGGCAAAGCAAAGACTTGAAGGGCATTAGGATGAAACTGGGACCAAAGTGCAATGAAAAAGTTGCACTTTGCTCAAATAAACAGGAGAAATATGCCTTTAACAGCAAAGAAAGTGCAAAAGTGAGAGATGTAAAGTATCCTTAGTCTTTAATACCACGATTTTAGGATAGATTTTTTTTTTAAATTCAAACCATGATACAACTTTAAACCATCATGTTCACTAAACAGAATCATATATCATAAGTATCAGCAAAAAGAAGATTTCTTCAGATGTAGTTTCATTTAACTAGATGTTGTGGTTTTAAGCCCAAGTGAAAAAGAAGCACCGTGCAGCCACTCACTCCCTCTCTCCCTCACCCTGGTGGAATGTAGAGGACATTTAAAATATAACTTGTATGTTGAGACAGCAGGTGGTGCACAATGAAATCTCTCACCACCCACTAACAGATGCCAGATACCCCTTCCTGAGCCCAGACCAGCCGTGATTCAGGCAACTCCCTCCAGTTTATATACTGGGCATGACTTTCTGTGGAATGGAATATCCCTTTGATCAACTTAGGTCACCTGTCCCAGCTATGCTCCCTACCAGTTTCTTTTGCACATCTCCTCAGTGGCAGAGCATGAGACACACACAAAAAAAGTCCTTGACTCAGAATAAACACAAGTTAGTAGAAAAGCAAAATACCAGTGTGCCATCAACACCATTCTCATTCCAAATCCAAAACACAACACTGTAACTACTATTGGGAAGAAGTTGACTCTATCCCAGCTGAAACCCAGACACCACAGTAAAATGCTACAAACCATCTATTTGTATGGAACGATACACTGAATTTCCAGCTATGTGTTATGGCAAGAATAAACCATTGTTGAACCACTGTTCCCTGGTCTTGCATTATTTTTCAAGTCAATGTAGAGATGTTTTTGTATAATGTTCAAGCAGTATTAGAGAGTGTCAGTTATTTAAAACCAACCTTATATCTAGCTTTAGGAATTTAAAGTTTCCCATTTCTTCTTATATTTCTGGTGGTAATCCAGGGTCCAAACATACATGTGCAGCACAAGGTTAGCAGCTCTGATTTAACAGAATAATCAGATCAGTACTATGAGGTGTGCAAATACATTTATTTTTCCAGGCTTTAGGAATGATCCCACAAACTGCACTGAAGATTATTATCCCACCATTTTTAAAAATTTGATTACAGTACACACAGCATAAAATTATTAGCAGACACTGTGTGCTGGTACACTGAGCTCCTACCTGCACCTAAGAAAAGAATGATCATTTAGAGGTATTTATTATCCCCATCTTGGCTGAGAGTTCAGAGCAGCTTTCCATTAGAGGAAACAAGAAAAGACAACAACAGACACAGATGACACTCTTTGATGCGAAACTGCCTAGAAAAAGAAAACAAACCCAAAAAGATGGAAAATATAATGGGTACCTACATTCCAACAAAAAATACAGCTCAGTGTCTTGGATTGCAACACAGGATGTGGCCAGAAATGCCTATTCTATCACCATCTGTTGAAGCCGGGTGGGGCAGTGACCCTTATCTCCGTGGCACATATTATCTGTTAATGAGCCATCTTTAAGACTAGGTGGGGCAATCATCTTTATATTTTCCACAACCCATCCTCCCTCCAGGAAGATATCATCTGCTAGTGGGCCATTAAGTCCCACTGTATGACTGATAAAATTACATCATCCCATCGGGAGATGCTCCAGCCAGGGGGAGGAGCCAAGCCTTTCCTACCTAGATAAAAACCTAGAGATTTTGAACAACAAGATACCATCTTCCCACTGGATTCCAGAGGAAAACCAGACCTTTTCCATATCATCCTTGTACCTTCAGAGGAAACCTGCACCCTTTTACAGGACCACTGCTTCAGCTGGACCACATTTGCCACTGCAGGAGGACTGCAGCCACCATTTAACTGGACTGCTACCAACACCCTGACTGACAGGGTGTCAGGTTGTATTCTGACTCTGTCAGGGTTGGGATTGTTCTTTGTAATACTGTATTTCTATTTTAATTTTCCTAGTAAAGAACTGTTATTCCTAATTCCATATCTTTGCCTGAGAGCCCCTTATTTTCGAAATTATAATAATATTTTGGAGGGAGGGAGTTTACATTCTTCATTTCAAAGAGAAGCTTCTGCCTTTATTGGCAGATACCTGTCCTTCAAACCAGGACAGGAGTTTGGGATGCTTTCATCTAGCTACATATATTTTGAACAGCCACTTCCTATTCTGTAGCTAAATTAAGGCTACATCTTATGTACTACCAAGAAATCATGTTTTTTATTGAAATTAATGTTAAATGTATGAGATAGGATTTTACTTATTCTCTTTAAAAAAAATTAGCTAGCACCTTCAGTTATACATTATAATGCACAAGTGACAGTATCTTATAATTGATCCATGGGTAGTTTTGTAGATCCAATATTCTGTGAAAAGGCAGTTTATGCAGAGATGGTTGAAGCAGATCAAGTTGCTTCATTTAGTCCTATTTTCTTCAGGTATTCAGCAATGAGTGCATATTGACAGACTTAATTGCGGTTGCTTCAAAAGCTAGAGGCTACTTATTTTGCCAAAGATTTTCCATATAAACATGACATTAATAATGTGTGCTTTAATTAAGTTGCAGATAGCTTTTTAGCAGGCTATTTGCTAAAACCGACAAGAAAAAAAGCAATAATGGTTGAGCTGACAGAAATAGAATTTGTGAAAAGAATGAAGTGTTTACTACTGTTTTATTTAACAAAAATAATAACAGTGAAGAGCATTTCAGACTTTGATAGTAGCAATGTGTCAGTGAAGCACACTGAAGTAAGTCTTCCAAAGGCAATTCTTTTTGGTGGCCAAAGTTAATGAGTGGTAGATTTCAGATCTTTCCTGGAAAAGGTTTGTGGTTTTTTATGTGTGAAGTGGGCCTGTGACCATGCTTGTTAATATGTGGCTACTGAGTTTCCTATCATGTCGTGCGCTGTGCAGTCATAGTAGTCTTGATGTAACGATGAATTTCATTTCATTTCCTAATTCGATCTGGCTCATGATTGCAATAATCAATGTCAGTCCTAGCCAGGGCACTGCTTGTCCTGTCCCATCTGCTGCTGAATGATGGCTCATTGTGGGGATTATTTTCTCTATGGAAAAATACACAATGTTTGTTATATTAGGGATCACTCTGCACTCATTGTGACAGACTATATGTGTGGATTTTGGCCTCCTCTGTAAGTTTTAAGTTGATTATATCTGTGTTGGAAGGGTTATAAGGAGACATCAGGAGCTTTCTGATCTGAAAATCTATTGCAAGATTGCCAGTGTGAAGATCTCCTCTCCAGGGATGGACAGTAGTTAAAGCACACAATGTGTAGGCTTAGTGAGTGGTTCCAGGGCTAATCACTCTTCACATTAGGTGGATAGAGGGAAAAAATACACCTGTGTGCCTTTGGTGCTCTGTAGTATCCTTCAGGCTCTGGCTCAGCATCCTGCCAGGGTTTGAAGGTCCTTTCCTTAAGTGTTTTTCCCACAAATCATGACCTACTAAGTCCAATCAGGTTTCTTGAGCTTAATTGGTGCCAGTTGAAAAATCAACAGAAAACACAGGAAAAACACTCTGCATTTAGAAATCATTATGTTTATATTTTTTGAAGCTCTTAATCCACTTTAGGATTTGGACCTGACAAAATGAATTATGCTGTGAGAGGACACCCACAGTCTTTCTTATCATAAGCAATTGCAAGGCCTTTCTTTCTCTTTCTTTCTTTCTTTCTTTCTTTCTTTCTTTCTTTCTTTCTTTCTTTCTTTCTTTCTTTCTTTCTT
>JANRGV010000001.1:23584231-23603623 GCA_024734035.1 Alethe castanea | reverse complement strand
TGATAAAATTACATCATCCCATTGGGAGATGCTCCAGCCAGGGGGAGGAGCCAAGCCTTTCCTACCTAGATAAAAACCTGAGATTTTAGACAGAAAGATACCTTCTTTCCACTGGATTCCAGAGGAAAACCTTTCCACATCATCCCTGGACCTTCAGAGGAAAACTGCACTCTTCTACAGGAGCACTGCTTCAGCTGAACCACACCTGCCACTGCAGGAGGACTGCAGCCCCCATTTAATGGGACTGATACCAGCACCCTGACTGACAGGGTGTCAGGTTGTATTCTGACTCTGTCAGGGTTGGGATTGTTCTTTATAATGCTGCATTTCTATTTTAATTTTCCTAGTAAAGAACTGTTATTCCTAATTCCCATATCTTTGCCTGAAAGCGCCTTAATTTCAAAATTATAATAATAATTTAGAGGAAAGAAGTTTATATTCTCCATTTAAAAGAGAAGTTTCTGCCTTTATTGGCAGACACCTATCCTTCAAACCAGGACACTCAGTTTCTCAAAAAGGATGTAAAATTGGATATCATATGTCTTTTTCCCTCCTGAGGCCAGTTGTTTTTTTCCCCAGTATCCAGATCTGTGGGGAGGCAGTTTGATTCCTGACTCCAGCCCTGTACCTCCGCAGGACTGAGCTGTGCCTGTTGCTGACTTGGCAAAGAAGGGACACCCATCCATTGCCTGCAATGCCATCTCCTGCTCTTAGGCCACCTAAAGGCACTGAGGAGATATAATTTTTAATTTTTTCTACTCCCTGGTGCTGTCTAAACCAGAAATTGGGTGAGGAGAAAATAAAAAAGGGATGGGACAACAGCTATGGGTGAAAAGCCATAGGTTGCAAAGCCAAGTTTAAATTGCTGGAGTGAATTTGCAGTACTACTTTCAAAGAAAATGTTTCCCTGGAGGGACCAGGCCAGGATTTCTCCTAGAACTGATCACAGTATGAATTGGACTGAAAAGGGAGCCTGTACAAAGCACATTATGTGCCCTTGCTGTGCTAGAGAAGGAAATTTAATTCCCAGGATGCCACTTGGTGTCCACACTGGGCAATTCCTGCAGGACCTTTCTTTCCATCCAAAGAGCTGTTTTTCAGAGTATTTCCCTTTTGCCACATTTTTGTAATTTTTCATTAGTACGCTGGGATTTTGTTTCTTTGCTCTGTCAGAGATAGTGTGACTGCTGCTTTCGTTGTTGCATTTATATTTTCTCAGATGATACAACTGCAAAAGAGAGAGGACAGCACATAGCAAAGAGTATCACGCTGCTTTGCAATCCCAAAATAGGAAACCAGAGTAGATTAAGTCTCTTCAGTTAGAAAAGCTTGCTTCTGATATGTTTTTTTTTTCCAAGCCAGTTATAGGTTGAGATCAGAGAAGTGCTGTTTGTAAACCAAGGCTCATAGAACAGACAGTACGATTTTATACTTTTGGGACAGGGAACTGGGGAACACTGAGCTGAGGCATGCTAGAAGGGAATCTTGGGATTTCATTTAAGACTGAAGGGATGAATCCAGTCTGTTGTTTTCTCTGCATCAGGTTTGAACATGTTTCAGGCAATATTTCTGCCTTGTTGTGGTTAGATGTTACATTTCTGTCAGATTTCCTATGTGAAAAAATTGGAATTCTCACTGTGTTTTTCCCTTGACTTTGTAATTTGGGGCTGGCTGCTGTCTGGAGCTTTCTGTGATGAGGGAAAGAGAAAAATTTATCAAGGCATTTATAAGTATGGCTGGAAAAGCCAAGCTATCAAAGAAAGCATCAGAATTGGGCAGTGATGAAGTGAGAGGGGGGAAAGGTTACGAAAAAATGCAGCAAATATGGAAAGAGTGTGAAAAAAGGGTGAAATCCTTCTGCAGTATAGAAATACTTCTCAATTACAGGTTGATCTTCTCATAGTGCTGTTACTGAAAAAAAATTAAAACCACTGCAACACAGCCTGAGTGCTCTAAGCCTTGATAACTCACAGCAAGGGCCTGGCCAGCAGCATCTGTGCACCTTTTCCATGGAAAAACATTCCTGCTTTGTGGACAAAGGACTTCAAAACTCCTGGGTCTCCTGACAGTAAAAAAAAGTCAAAACTTTAAAAATAATTTTTATTTAGACAGTGAGAGAAAGCAGATCAGAATTGGATGGATTCGTTTTCTATATATGGAAACATTTAGAACAGAAAACTGCAGTCATTCTATCCAGCACCCAAATAACTTCTGAAAAGAAAAGTCAGAGAGTAATCCAGTTGCCTAAAGGTTAAGGGAAAATGTTGTACTACTGAGAAAAATGATCCAAACCTTTAGTGGTAACAGAATGACTGGCAATTTCATTTCTTTTAATAGTATTTAAGGAAGACATTTTTTCTTGCAGAGGTACTGCCGTATTTGTAAGCTAGAACTCTATCTCATTTTGCATTTATTTTATTTATGCTTATATATACCTTGAAAAGCAAATGAATGTACTTTTGTGTTGTAAAATGGAAGATAAGTAGGCAGCAGAAAAAAGTTAGAAAATTTTTTTGCTAGTAGAAAATAAATTTTTCGGTTAAAACATCCAGAAAGTAAGATTCTAGGTATATTTTTAGCCCTGAAATTGGAACCTTCTAAGTAGTTCTTTCAAGCAATAAAGAAATCAAAACTGCCTGCAGAACATAGGCAGTACTTACAAAAATACGGTTTTGCTGAAAACTCAATTTCACATCGAAATCAGTTTTGAGAGAAATCTTTTCATCAGTCAAAGAACCCACCATGCTGTTTGATACTCCAGCCAGTCCCCCAGTGTCCCCCTCGCTGCTCCTGCCATCCTCCTGCAAATCTTCTCCACTGCCCCATGGAGCTGTGGATCAATGGCCAAGCTGTAGAGAGCAGCTCTTCCTCCAGAGCATTTCCTAGCAGGGGATGGCATCTGGGGAAGGATGGTCCTAGAGGTTAAGACTTCTGAAGACAGCTGTGGATCCACAGGATAAATTATTCTCTCAGTCCTCCCCCGAACAGAGATTGCAGCTGGTTGAGCACCTCACATTTTTCAATAGCTCTTCACCATTTTTTCAGCTGTTTAAGCACCAGCTGAAACTGCAGTGAGTGTCAGCTGTTCAGCACTTCTCCCATCAGTGGTTATGAGGATGATCCAGTCCTGGAGCTTGTCTTCTCCGTCCTTCTGTCATTTCACTCTAATTTGGTCTTCTTGTGTCTGCATATTGTAGACAAAGGTCAATATAATGATTTAAAATGTGCAAAATGATTAAGCAATGTATCTTTGACTAGAAAAGTAATGAAGTTCTTCATGGGGTAGTCATGCTGTATAATCCTAATGCTGGTGGGAAGGTGTGCTGGCACATCTGCTGTGTGACACACAGAGACAGCAGAGAAGGTAGCTGGGTCTATTTGTCTGTCCATGACTGACTTCACCTTTATGATCTTGCTGTTGGCACAGAGATATTACCACAGGATCATCAGCAGGCATTAATTGCCCTACTGTGAGAAAAAAATAGGACAGAAACAAAAAACCCACCAAAAAGCAAAAATAAAAGGCTAAGCTACATTTTTCCTCCCTGAAAGAATGGATTTCTTGCATTTATTTACAGAACAAAAAAAGTCTCCAAGATTTATATCTGTATATTAGCTTGAAAAATCCTTCAAGGTTTCTGGCAGTCATCTTGGAAAATGCTGTCAGAGCTTTTCAGACATTACCTCTGAATGAGAGCTCTTTGAGCATCCCTCACCACTGAGTCAGATTGTTCAGGGTATCTGAGGAGGCTTGTTTATCTGAAACCCACTGCTCTCTTTCCAGTTCTTAGTGCTGGATAACAATCACTTCTGGGGGGTTTTACATCAGAAAGAAAGGATTGCTTTGCTCATGATGTGATGACTTCTGAATAATCAACCACCAGAACAAGCCAGACCACTGCAGTTTGTTCCTCAGACTCACCTCCATGAATGAGGAAGATTCCATTCTGCTCTTCCCAGGTGGTCTGTGGCTACACAAGTGTGTTGCAGAATTACTGTGGCTGGAAACAACAAGTGGATTACCACACTGAGGGCTTTAGAATGGGGCATGAATTAGCAGAGTTGCCTTCAGAGGACTGACACGAGATGCTTGGCCACCCTTGTTAACCCATTTGAGGCAATGAATGAAAAAAAGCAGCCCTCAAAATGAGTGAAAAAAAAAAAAGATAAAACTGTGGCACACTAAATGGTTGGTTTACTTGTGTACCTGCTGCTGGGTAAGTGCTAAATATAATAGAAATACTCTGGGTTTCATGCATTTATCCAAACTTGTGAAATCTTCCAGATACTGATCTTTCAGACATTATATATATATAAAAGTGGGAAAAGTCTCTGGTCCTGGACAGTTAGAATTTATAAGGCTTTCTTAAATGAGGAACAAATAAGATACTTTACCAGTGATGTGACTGTGCAATTTTCTTAGTCATATATCTATATATTGAATTTAAAGCAAGTTTCCATGGTTGGTCTTTATAACCTTCCCATTATGGGTCATAAAAAGTTTAAAATTAATATTAAAGCCAGACTCTGATGTACTGATTGGTTTGCCCAGAGCAAAGCCATATTTGAGCCTGGGATGAACTGGTCATGTCAGGATATGTCTGAGGCTTGACACACACCTGTACCACTGCAAAAAACCTTCAAAGCTGTTTCTGCCTTCTGCATTGTTCCTCCAACTGCTTTCACTCCCCCTTGTTCACAGAAAGCATAACCTAGATGTATTTTCTTGACAAACAGGGAGGATTTTCCTGTAGGAACCTGGCTGTAATATGAAATGCAGGCAGAAGAGCAGTGATTATCATTCTGTGTGTGATTTGGGGGCAGTGAAGGACCACACAGAAGCTATCACTGGTTTGAAATGGTGCTTTAAGATGTTAGAGGCTCCGAGGAATGGGTTTTGCATGTTTTTAAAACAGATGGGAAAAGGTAGAGGGATAGTGTCTGAAAACTCCTATTTTTGATCACACTCTGCAAACACACAGCACTGTGAACCAAGTTAAGGAGCAAGAGTCACTAGATAATGTAAGACATTGTTGTAATGGCATTTTTCAACTAATTTTGTCATTATCTTTTTAAGAGGGTAGTACAGAGAATTTAAAAGAGAAGTGCTTTGCACAGTGCTTGCCAAAAAAAAAAAAAATTCAAATATTTGTTCATTCTGGGTGGATAAATGTCTTTTGGCAATTGATGTCATTATTGATCTGCACTGCATGAGGTAGCTAAGTAGGAGCCATGGGCTTTATGTGTAAGAAACAGAACAGGCAAACACACATGGAAAAGAACAGGGTTTATGTTTTACAATCAATTTATTAATAATCTCCCTGTGCTGAGGAAGGAGAAGGTGAGACCATATTTAAAAGTATCAAGATGTCACAATTCTGCTCATTTAAAAAAATCCAAAACAACAAAACTGACCTTACGAAGAAATAGCATGTTCTACCTAAAAGCTCTTAAAACTGTAAACTTATCCCTGACTTTGAGTCTTGCCCTGTCTGCTTGTACAGCAGTGCTGTGGGCTCATTCAGCCTGAATGAGGGTAGTAAAATGTGTTCAATTGTGTTTTCCTCATGCCAGTAATTTTTGATGGAAGATGAAATTAGGTTAAATGACTAAATAAAAACTGCTTACAATCCACATAAGAAGTTAATTTTGGGATTTCAAAAATACAAGACCTCTGGAACTCTTGGATGTAGCTGAATTGATTAAGCCTGTTGGGCAACTATTTGGACTCATTTTTGCTTTGGTAGAGGTAATTTTCTTCACAGTAGCTGTTTTGGGGCTGTGTTTTGGATTTCTGCTGAACACAATGTTGGTAATTCAGAGATGCTTTTGTTGTTGCTATGTATACTATTGTTAGTGCTTAACAGTATCAAGGGCTTTTCTGCTTCGCACTCCACCCCACCATGCTGGGCATACACAAGGAGCTGGTGGGGGGACACAAGCAGGACAGCTGACCTCAGTTGACCACAGGGAAATTCCAGACCATATGGCATCATGATCAGTATATAAAGCCTGGGGGAAGGGTCAGGAGTTCACTGCTCAGGCACTGGCTGGGCATCAGTCAGCTGGTGGTGAGCAATTATTTTAATTTTCATCACTTGTCTTTCTTGAGCTTTATTTATCTCTGATATTTTCCTTTTCATTTCTGTTATTGTTACTGTTGTCTTTGTTGGTTTTGTTTATATGTTTATTATTTTTTATTGTTATTGTTATTATTAACTCCTCTTATCCACGAGTTTTCTCCCTTTCCCCCTTCCAATCTTCTTGCCCCCATACAGCCTCGGGGAAGGTTGAACAAGCAGATGTCTGGTGCTTTGTTGCCAGCTGCAGTTAAACCATGTATTTCATCCATGTGAAATACAATGTTATATATTTTTTACTGTTGTCTTGAGCTGTTTATGAAGCTTGTGTAATTCTTGCCAGACTGGTGTCCCTACAGGATGTGCTCTTACTGTGTCTTGCTACGGTCACAGCTGTGACTACAATGTTAGGACAGAGGGTGGAGGTACAAACATCCAGCAATTCCTAGGAGTAGTTTTATTCTCCTCTCAGTACTATGTGCCAAAAATATGTTCCAAGTCACATTTTGTGGAATCCTAAGACACATGAGACAGATGGAGATGCAACTGCATTCTTCTGTGTTATCTTGGGTACACTTAAGCCTAATGGACAACTATTGAGTTTACTAGCTTGGAACATATACAGCACATCTAAGTTTTTCTGGTTTATATTAATAAATGTTTTTGTAAATGATTTTTTTTTCTAAATAAACTCATGTTGCAATTGAAGGAAGCTTATTCCTGTGTAGCAGGTACTTGGCAGTCTGAAACTCTGCAAGAAGTAATTTGACACAAATCCAGCTACCTATTCAAAGAAATATTAACCTTTCATAATAAGCTGTAATTCCTGCTAAGAATTCAATGCACGCTTAAAAGGAGTTTCTTGTATAAAACTATCACTTTAGTTGACCTCATAGATGAAGATCTTTGTGCAGAGCCAGCAGAGGTTATGACTGATCACCAGCTTAAGTACTCTCATCTATTAAAGGACAGTGGAAAGGTCCAAGAACTGCTTCAGCTGAAGTACCAAATCCCTTAACAATAGTGTTTCACTGAAAATGGATCTGCCTTGTCTCTATGAGGCAGAAAAATAGGCTGTGGTTTTGCCTTCAGGAATCTCAGACAGCATGCAAAAAAGATCTGTGGTATGCCAAAACAGGACCCAGAGGAGAGTAAGGTGACTTGGAGACTGCACCTCCATCCAGGTAATCACTGCTTGGGAGTCCTGGAGCATGTGGACATTTCCTTTCCCCTTGCAGTGATTACTGGGGGCTACTGAGGACCCCTTGGTGCTCACATGAATGCAGTGCTGGGACTGTGTGTCATGACTAGACAGAGAAATACATGTAAGCAAAGAAACACAAGTAAGCATGACTGTTACATCTAAACCTGTCAAAAATTTGTAATCATGGACTAATCTACAACCTGTATGCATTTTCACCTTCTCTGCTTTGCAGGTTTGGTGCTCAAGAAATTACAGCTCCAGCAGTGTTGTCCTGTCTAGAATTAGGGGTGGTGCATCAGAAAAAACTCAAAGAGGCAAGGCTGATTTTTCAAACAACAGCATCATATACAAGCTGAACTGTCTCCACTGGAATCCTTCTTTGGAGTGTCCAGGGAAACTCAGGATATCCTTAATCTGCAAAAGCAGGATGGAGAAATTAGAAATGCTTGTAGACTGCAAGGGTGACTGTACATAGCTCTTTTCTGTAGCTTGGCTGACCATAATGACCAGGTAGCAGCCTTGAAATCAGGATGCAAGTGAAGATAATCGGAAAAATGAAAACATCCATAGCATTTTACTTTTCCATTAGTAAAAGTCATGCAGAGGAGAACGTAATGGTATGCCATTCATCTGCAGCTTCTTAGTAGTAACAAGATTTTCAGAACTAGATCTTTGAATCTAGATTTTCCAGAGGAGACAAATGGATTCAACTGAGAGCAGAAAGCCTGAAACAGGCTGAGAGTCATGCATTGTCTCTGCTTATCACCACGCTATATGTCTGTGATAATGAGTGACAAGGACTGTGTCCAAGAACAGGGAAAAGGAGAAGAATTATAGCATTAATCACAGTGGTGTCAGTTCTCTGGAGAGTTGAAACTTTGCTATGCATTAGATTTTGTAGTTTACAGTGTAATTAAATTTATTTCTTTAGCTAAATGTGTATTAAATTAATCCTTATTAATCTTATATGAAAAGACATTAGAGTGGATCTGAGGGTTACAATAGCATTATTGCATCTGCACACAAATAAGAGATAATATAAACAGGCATCATGATATAAACATAAGGATAGAATAACTCTCTTACCAATATAACACCAAAGGTCATTTTACTCAACTTTTAGGTCTCCACCAGTGAGTAGCAGTGGCAGCTTATGGACAATAAGAATGGAGGTATGTCCAGCCAGTGGATTAAGGGTTCCTAACATAAAAGTAGAATGTAAGCCCTTGTGCTTACTAAGCAGTAAAAGAATGTTCACATTAGTAATTTTGCAAAAAAAAAAAAATTCCAAAATTTTAATTCTATCGTTTCTGTTTGCATACACATCTTATGAACACTGGAAGGGCTGGGAAGGCACTTTTGACACCTAGACAAGCTTTCCAGGACTGCCTTTTCTTCAGACTTTGAAGAATTTGGCAGAATTTGTTCACACTCACATTGCTGTCAAGGTCATGAGATCTCAAACAATATTAGGGATTAGAGACAGAGGCCAAAAAGAACCCTTGCCCACCCAGTATTCTTGTGTCAACTGAGATCAGTTGTTTAATGCTTCCCTAAGAACATCAGTAGATAATAAAACTGAAAGTGATTGCCTGAACCAGCAAACTAACTCATCACTAATGGAAATACTACTGACAGAACTTTGAAAAACAGTGATGAATGAGAAATGAAAATGAGAGAAAAAAAAAGAAACTAAGATTTTTGACTCAATTTTGTGTGATGTCTCTCTTGGGAAAGAAGAGGCTTTGGAGATTAGTGGCTGTAACCCTCTCAAGCAAAAGATTCAAAGAAGAAAGGTCTTTACAAGGCAGTGAGTTGGCACAGGACATGGGATAATGTTGCTTTCATAGATGCTGCAGGGTATCATAGGATTGCACTCACATGGCCTCTTTAGACTATGGATTGGATTAAGGGACAATTAAAGCCGGGTTTTCTTTAAAGAGAAAGATGAAATATTCTTTCATGTTTCAAGGAAAAAACATTGTTTACTGTTCTTCAAAGCTTAAATTAATCATGGAATGCTGAATGGATTTTTTTTCTTAATTGGAATCCTTTATTTTAGATAGATGTATTTAATTTTCAATTGAATTGAAAAGTCATTTTAAAGACAAGTATTTTCCTTTTGTGAAAAATTGCCTTTGCCTGTAATTTTTCCTCCTTTTGAAAGTCCCATTCAAATATAAAGACAAAAATGAAGTTACAGGCTTTGCTTTCAAAAGTGCATCTCTATCACTACTTTTTTGATGCATGAACATGATAAACTCTTTGATGTAGCCTTGCGAAGATCCAAATGTTCTTGGATTCATGCAAACAAAATGGACATATCTTCAAAGCAGAAAATCTTCCAGATCTTTTTTGTCTAAAACAGATAAACATTTCTTACAAAGAAAGAAAAGGGCAGAATTTATACTTTAAAAAAAAGATACAGTTTGAAGATATATTTCATTCTGTTTACTAGTTGGTGATGCAGGCTCTACAATGATTTGTTTCTAAGAAATAAAATGCTTTTATTCCAATGGTGTTTAGTTGCCAGGATATTTTTGTATGACCTTTATTTTACATTTTAAAAATCAAATATGGCTTTTTTTACTGGTGCCCAGCTGGGGAGAATGCTTCTATCTTTGCAGGAAGAGAGACATTCAGTATTGTGAACACAACAGAGCAACTCAGGATCTGCAGTAACATCATCTGCTACTGCTTTACTCTTGGACTATTTAGTACATGAATTCAGATCCGTAAATGCAAACACCAAGAAAATGTATGGCTGGACTCTCAATCTATTTTAACACATAACAATATTATTGATATCTCCAGACTGTACAACCTCAGACAATATGCCCTTATTAAAATGCACTGCACAAAATGAAGCGGTTGTGATTTTTGTTTGTTTCAGCAGCTGGAATATGTCAATCAGCCATGAAGCCATGGAAGACCAAGGATTTTGGAATCACAACTTCTAGGAAAAAAAGGAATCAAAAAGGAGATTCCATTTTACTTCATATGTTGCTTGAACATATTTGAAAGAAATTATTTGACAAAAAATTATAGAAAAAGAAAAACTGAAAGGCATAAACCATTTTGAAACAGAATGCTTCAGTCTTTGTTGATCAAAGTATTGTTTAATTTTCCGTTGCCTCTTTCAATGTCATTTGACTAAAAAGTAAGAGAATCCTGAGTATCTAATACTAATCCATGACTGTTTGGTTCAATCATACTTGGAAATAACTTAATTCAAAGATAAGATTAATTCAAAGTCTCATTTTTTCTCCAAGACTTCCTGCTGTGGAATAAAGTTTGAAATTAAACAGTTTCCTTTGAAAAAAAGAATATAGATCTAGACTGAGATTTCATTACAAAGAGGGTATCCAGCATTGATCAGTTTTTCTGGCAGCAGAGAGTGGATGAAACATCAAGGTATCGTTAAGATTTTTGGTGTAACATCCTTGAGTGACCTGTAGTGAGCTCTGATATTTGGAATTTTCTATCTAGTGCCAAGACACTGTCTTTCAACTTCCAAGAAGTAACCAGTGCTGGTACCCTCTCTGCATGTCAGGGTGGAAGGTCTCAGAGAAAAGGTTCACATGATTTTGTGTTCCCAAACATAGTATTCTTCTCTTGTCTTACTGTGTGGAACACACAGTGCAGGAAAGAAGGAGAAATCACAACACAACAAGCCAATGCAGAGGGACCTGCCAGTGTCCTTCAAAACTATGACAACTTTGTCATTTTGTCTCAGTTTTGTAGAGAAGTTCTAACTAGCTTTTTGGTTCGAGATATATGGACAGCTGGAGGTGATGAAAAAGAATGTGGCAAATGAAAAATAAGTTTGTATAAGCCACTGGAAAATGGTTTTGCTGCTTATGTTGTTTTCTACAACTGTCTCAAGCCAGAGACAAATGGTTGTCTTTCTTAAACACAACAGTAAAACCAGGATGCCGGAGGCTGATATACAATTCACCTACCATTGCCACAGCTGTGATTCAGAATTTTGGATTCACTCTCAGAGCTGTGTATGGTGCCCCAGAGCTGGCTGATCTTGCAAGTTTTCTGCTTTCCTGTTGATGCTTGTAAAGCTACTCTCAGCCTGCAGATACTGAAGAGCATGGGTCTGCTAAGAGCCATGAAAAGAGGAGAAATGTTTCTATCCTGCAAGAGTAAAGAGGTATCCTAAGTGCTTGAAGAGGTACTGATGTGTACAACCTGGAGAAAAACAGAGCCATTTTCTATCCTGTTATTTAGACAAAAATAGTTGGGTCCCTCTTAAAAAAATTAAAACTTTTCCCGATCTTTTCTGGTTTTTATGGCTCTGTTGTGTAGCTGACATTCTAAACCTTGCTGGTGAACTTCCTCTGTTGATCCAGAAATGAAAGCTGCCAATTGCCTGGTTTGAAACAGAGGCAGTTTGTTCTAGCTAATCCAATCAGAAATGTCCTTGCACATGTCATTAACTATTTTTTCATACCAGGCAGGGAAACCAAGAGGTTGATAAATTATTATTCTCTTACTGCTGGCTACATTTGAATGAACAGGATTACAAGCAACTGTTGCAACAGCCTTAACAGAAAGCACTCTTACCTGGCACTAAAGACTTTTCCAAAAAGCAGAGTAGAAGAGTGTGAATGCCTTTTCACTCAGCATCATACTAGAAAACTAAAAGTTCCCTGGATCTCACTGGTGATAGTACTTTTTGCTGCTTAGTGGAAAACAGAAGCTGGCTGGAGTCTTTCAGCCACTTTGGTTTCTGATTTCTGTTCCCCTTTCTGTTCAGCATTTTTCTGTGCCTTTCTGGTCTGGGCACACATGAGTTCAACAATCTGTCACTGCTGTCCTAGGAAATGGGGTATTTTAGTACTTCCTGCATGCAGAGCCTTGCCTCCTGGGTTCAGCATCTGCAGACAACAGCCAAAGGTTATTAGCATTACTTTCTGTATTGTTACAGTGCCCAAAAATTCCAGGCAAGAATTAGGCCTGATTGTGATGGGCGTTGAACAAGCACAGCTGGAAAGTCCTGCTCTGAAGGATTCATGGACCTTTCAGCAGTAATCCTGATTATGATAATTTACAGACTTACACTAGTAGAACCTAGGGCAATTTGCCCTGTGAAATATAAAAGTATGATGTGGAGTAACTCATGAAAATGGCACAAAGGCATATTCACATGAAAAGCTTAATCCATGTGCCAAGGTTTAGGAGACTAATTTCCTCTATAGCCACTGGATGATGGGGAGGATACAAGAAGCAGTTCAGTGCCCTGCCCTGAATCACAACCTGGAAAAGGTCTTGCCCCATATTCCCTGGAAAAAAACAAAAAGAAAAACATTTGTAAGATGGACACATTTGCTTTCTGTGAAAGGAGACAAAAAAAAGTGCTTACCAGCTTCATATTGTTAAGATGATTCCTAAATATGATGAAGGACTGTGAAAAATCCCATTAGCTGCTGACACAAAAGGCTTATATTTGATTTACTTATAAAAAACTACCTTACACCATATAAAGCAGATTTGAAACTTTTTAGGACATTCTGGAGTCCAGACACTTAGTGTTATAAAAGAGTCTGAATTTATTAACTCCACCTCTAGTTCGAGAAAGTTCTAATGCGTGTTCTAATAGTTCATAAGCCATCTTTCATAAAAAACCCACCTTTCTTTCATCTCAAATTGTGTGCTATTATGAATCTCACAAATTCTGTATATACTTTGGAAACATTTTCAAGCATGGTTCTCCAAATAGCCCAAAATTATGGCAACTCCAAAGGCTTGCTGACATTTTTGAAGCTACTGAGTAGCACAGAGGTATCTATGTGATTCATCTGCAGTCTAAAGCAGGTGGGGCAACTGAAGACAGAAATATTTGATTTGATTATTGATGGTTTTGGATTGTTGTTCCATACAATGTGGAAACTGAAGGTATTATGGAAAAGAACAGGGCAGGACAATTGGGGATAATTTTGTAATTTATGATGCATGGAGCCACTATAGAAAATTCATTCTTTCATACTTGGTGGGGATACCATTTCTTATCAACAAGGCTTCAAGTAAGTATTGCATCATTATTTGCTGTTATATCAATGTTATATGTTTCAAGTACCATGATTTTGTAATTTTTTTAAATAATTTAAAATTCTGGAATATTATGAATAAGCAGCAGATTTCTGCTGAGGAGTGCTGGAAGACCATCACCAGATAAAGATGCTCAGATTTGGGTAACCTGTCAGCTAACAACAGCTGGGTTGCAGCTGTCTGGAGCTGGAGACAGAGAGCAGGGGCCAGACCTGGAGCTCAGCTGTGTGCACAAGAGGTGCTACTGGCTTTTCTTGGCTCCCAAGGAGCTGCATGTGGCTCTGGGACAGCCTCAGGAGAGTGAAGAATTTGCAAAGTTATAGGCAGAGAGGCTTTTCTTCATTTTTTCAGAAGTCTGTGATGTATTATGCTAGCAATTATTACTATTGATAGCAATGTGTGCTATATCCAGCACATTTATTATGCTTAACATTAACAACAGATGCTGTAGGATAATAATACTAGTGCAAAAGAAAAAATTAAGCAACAAGTTAAACAACTGTGAAATTGTTCATTGCTTCTTCAATACCCCATTAATCACACAGCTCACTGATGGATATTGGCTGAGAAACAATGTGACAGATGGTGAATAAAAATCAGAGTCTTTTAAAAACCACCCACAGCAATATATTTCAGTTTTACATTTTGGGCCTGCATCTTTTCTCCTAGCCATGAGGTAACACAGCATAAATACATATCTCTGTGAATAACTGTGAATAACTTCCTCCTCAAGGAAAGGAGGTTGAAATTATCTTTAAGAAATCATCTTAAAAAGTAGGGACACTTCTTAGAAATATGTAAACTTATTTTGGAATTTATTTTCCAGTGCATTATGGAATTTATGTTACCTGATAGTACTAATATAAAATGTAATTGATTGTGTATTTAGAAGTCAAATAGAAGTAAAGAATTGTCATTGAGAGACTGATTTCCAGGTGACACAAAGAGTCATATTTGAAAATTTTTTTATAGAGACTGTATTCTTGTTCCCTGTACCCACTCTTCACTACCATATTTGTCCTGCAATTGTTATATTATGGCTTCTTCTATTGTCAAGACCACAGCTGACATGAAAGTCAACCGGATTAATCCTCTCCTCTTCCGGTAATTTTCAAATTTGCTAATTTAGTAACATTATAAAACCTTTTGAGGTTCTAAAACTTTTTCATGTGCATAGGTGTATAGATACTGTGTTTGTTTTGAAAATAATAAAATTTAAATCACTGATTTATCCTCAACCAAATCTACTTGGGAATCCAAGAAGAATACCTTTAAGTATTTTGGATAGGAAATAAACAAATTTCAAGACTTCAAATGTTTTGTTTACATACTTGAAAAGAAAAAGTTCTGATTTCCATTTCTAAGCAAGGTTTTTCAGACTTCTTGGCTGCACAAATATGTTGCCCTACGTCATGTTGTCATGCATTTTTCCCACTTTCTTTAAATTCCCACTTTTATGAAAGTCACCCACTGATTTACACCTAGTTTTCTCCTTTCCATCTTGTTATTTCACTCTGTGATATCTGACACATTTACTTTCGATTACTGAACTCCTTTAGGCATGTCCCTTATCTAATTTTCAGAGCATCTGTCTCTTTTCAAAGATATATTTATCTAATATTCCACTTATGGTGCTTATTTAGATTAAATATGGAATGTGAGTGCAGTGATTCATGTCAGTGCCCTGGTTCCAGCCAGGACAGGGTCAGAATTAACCCTGTCCTGGCCAGAATGAGGATACAACGAAAACCCTTTTGCTAGAAAAATAATGATTCTGAATTCCAACAGGATGAAAAATAATGGATGCAGGACTCCATCACGTCTCTCAGCTTACAACCACCAGGGCAGAAAGCAGATAACCAATAACAGCTCTTCAGATGGCTTACCTGAGATAGATGTGCAGGCTGCAGCAGAAAGCTTCACAGAAAATGTGACATTATGACCTGAACAACAAAGCAACAGACTGGGACAAAAGCCAGGAGGAAGAGGCTGCTCCAGCAGCAGAGCCCCAGCTGTCCTCAGAGGTGCCAACAAGCTCAGCGCAGGGCTGGGCTGGTCTCACCTGTGCCACGTGCTGCGTGGATGAGGAGCAGTGCAGCAGCAGGATGGTGCTGGCCCTGAGCAGTTTTAAAGTGCTGACATCATGTGGGCAGCTACAAAAGTCAAATCAAGATTTTTGGCCTTTATTTTTTAATGGTTAGGTATATTAACAAGACAAAATCCTGCTGCCGGGTTTGGTTGGCTGAGTGTAGTTAAGGACATATAACTGTCTTGCTAATCTAAGTTTTAGATTCAGCCTTTTTCTTTGCTTCTGGTACTACTGAAGGTTTGGGGGGTTTTTTGATATTTTACTGCTAATATTTTCTGTTTTATTGTTGCTGTGGTTTTGTTGGTTTTTTTTCCTAGAAAACTTTCATAGCAGCATTCCTAAAAGAATAAGCCAGTAGCTGCACAGCAGCACTGATGAAACTTCTGGTATCCAAAGCGTCCACAATTAAAGCACATTATTTCAGTTTGTTTTACAAGATAATACATTTCCAAAAATCCTATTAAAATAAGTACAAAAATTCTCATTAAAAACCAATTAAACATCTTTAAATGTTTAACAGCTGTAAGAATTTTATATTGTGACTGAACTGTCAACAATAACGTTTTATTAGCAGCTCTCTGCACTGTAAAACTGCAGGGAGCAGATGCAATATATCTGAAGCATATGAAAAACAACTTCACAAAGTGTAAAATGAGAAAATCTGAATGTGTTTTCATTAAATGCTTTGGTGGTCATGAACTGATTGTAAACAGAAGCATCAGGCTAAAATCTATGGCATAGTAAAAATCCCAGACACCGTATGCTACAAGTAGGTCGATGAGACAAGGATCCATATCTAGTGTTGAAGACTGTACTTCTAAAACAATTGCAGCATAAAACAGATGTTTTACTAACAGAAACTATGGATGGTCCCAGTCCAGGACATGATCCAAGCATGATATGTGATTCAAAAGTTAGCATCAACATTCCTTATTTACACTGGGCAACAAAAGCAAAGGTGAGTGGAATTGCTGCATCTTGAGAATGAAAAGGAGAGTTTTCAAATCTGCCATTTCTCTAATCGTATGACCTTTTAAATGTGCCCATGTAACTACTTAGATCAAACTTGAGGATGAATGGCTCTTTCATCCTTTCAATTATTTATTGGGGAAACAAGCTGCCATAGGAGAATGACCTGCTGCAACCAAAATCTTCTGTTCATCTGCTTATATCTTCCACCTGGAAGACACAAGGCAGCTGCACACTCATCTTCTTTCCTCCTGCCTCACATATCCTGCACTTATTTGTACTCTGGTATTGGTTCTCAGGGCAGCACATGTAATCTGTGGAGAATGCACTCCAGCACTGCTCCAGAGCTCTGTGCAAGAAAGGCCACAGTGAAGTGCTGAGAGCAGGGCACCAGAACCCCACCAGAGATCTGGAGAACAAGGAGAAGGAAACTGAAATGACACTGCCCTTATTGCATGCAATGACAAGGCTTTAGTGTGTGGGTTTTTCTGCTTTCAAGGGCCTTTGGCAAAGGAAGCTTTCACTTCATGTCAAAACAGAGAAAGGACACAATTGTATAGACAACATGAATTGCTGGGGATTAAGACTAAAGTACAAAATAAGAGACATGAATTGACATGGAAATACACACTTGCATGGCTCTAACTTGCAAACATCACTTACTAATTGTATCAGAGCATCACCATCCCCTTACCTCAGAGCAATACCTTCCTGAGGGATGGCAAACCCAAGGTATGTTTGAATACTTTCTGGATTATGTGGTTCAGGTAAAAATACAACTTGACTACCAAGTAAATCTGATCTTACAAAACCAACCTTTGTCTATTACAGAGTTAAGACAAAGATGTTGTCTTTTAGCCAGAAAAAAAATATAAAAGTTTTAATAGCAGATCTAAAATGATCCTAGATTCTGCACCATTTTTATTTGGGTTTTGCAAAAAGCCATTGCAAAATCTTCAGGAAGATACACCTAATATGCAGAGTCAATCATCATGCTTCAGAGGAAGAAAAGTGTAGTTTTTATATTTCTCATACTGGAGCTTGCAATGAAACAGAGCACATGTTTTTCTCCATTCTGCTGTCAGCTATTTTTTAATTCCCTTGATGCTTGGCAACAACAGAATTTATTTTCCCTGCCTGCATTGACTGAAGTGATGTGGTCCCTTCCTTCCTTGCTCTCAGCACTACTTGAACATTACTATACACTAGCAGAGGCTAAGGTAAGACAAGGCATTAGATATTAACTTTACAGACTGAAACAGTAGCTGTTTTGCAAAGTAGAAGTATAGGATGAGAGAAGACAAGTCATATATACCCTGATATGTGAGTAGTCTAAATCAGAGCAACATCAAGACACAAAGAGGGCAACTTCTGCAAAACTTTAATCCTCTTTCTGAAGCTTTCTAAAGGCAAAAGTTGCTCATCACACGGCTGTTACCCAAACACCTTTTCTGCAAATTAACCAGTGATTTTCACCTCCAGTGAGGTCGATAAAATATTTCAAGCCCATCTTTCACAAAGTATGCTCATTAAACAAAATGGACATGCAATCATTCTGTTCTAAAACATGTGACGTATTTCTCTAGAGCCTTATTTAGTCCTCTTTCCCACTCTGATAATAATTAGATTCTAAGAGTGAAGTGCCATACAACATTGGTAAGGACAGCAGATTGACTCCTTTTCTGTTCATTACAAGATCCTTGCAACAGCACACAGGTTCATAGCAGGAGGTGATGAAATAATACATTGCCTCAAAGGTTCTCCAGAGGCAGCTAAAAAATTCTTCTCCCTGAACCATTGCAGCCAGCTCCATTTAGACCATTCACAATCCAAGGTTTGGTTTAAAGAGTGTATCCAACAGGAACTCATCAACCCCTGCCACTAAACAAGAATTAAAAGCCTTAGAAAGAAACCCCTTCTCTGAACCCAGGCCAAAGTCAGTAGATTCGTTATAATTTCAACAGTGTCAAGCAATTGCATCCAGCACCTGCCAGGACAGCCACCCCCCCCAGCCTGAGCAGCTGGACTTCTCCAAATTTCTGTCCTGGTTAACAACTGTCATTTTTTTAAGACAGGGAAGGCCAGGGACTCCTCTGCATGTAGAACATATGTTTTGCATTTTGCAGGTGTGATTTGAGCCCTGTTCTCACACAGGATAATTCCTCTCCTGTGTGTGAGCTGGCAGGGAGAACAGGGAACATATTATCATTATAAAAGGGGAAATTTAAGCACAGAGGAGTAAAGATAAATATTTATTAATTTGAATGTCCTGTTTGAAAAAGTAGGGTTTGAATTCCCAGAGAGCTTTGTGATATTTAGAAATGTGCTCAAAATAAGACAAGTTGTAGAGACTCCAGCTGTGGTTGCTATTTATGCTTTTATAAACCACAGGTCCCAAGTCAGATAGCTGGAAAATGGGCAAAAAGAAAACAATCCCAAAGACTGGCCATGAAAGCTTTGGTTCACCTGATCTGTCCAGGACCATTCTAAATATCAGTGGGCAAATTAGAACTAGGCCCCAGTTTCTGGCTCAATGCTTTCTGCATATGGAGATTCCTCTCCCTTTAGTACCTGCCTCATCCTCAGCTCAGTGTCTGTGCACTAAAAGAAATTGAGCTCCTGATTATTCCTAAACCAGCTTTACACTAGGCAGTGTACAAGGAATTCCTGAAGTTAAAGACCACAATGACCATGCACAATATAACTTCCAAAATTGTAATTTTCTCTATAACTGCTCTACATTTTGAAAAAATGAAAAGTAATTCTATTAGGAAAAAGCTCCAACCAAACAAAAACACAGTTGCTATTTAGTACAAAGGAGTCTCAGACTCTGAAATCTGGGCATGTCATCTTTTGCTTGTTCATTGGAGCAAACTGAAGTAAATCCCATAATTTCATCATATTCATGAATATCTTTCCCACCAGAAACATTCTGGCTCACTGTTGCTTGAGCTAAAGAACCTTCATTAATGGATTGTCATCCTCCTTGA
>JANRGV010000001.1:23560834-23584213 GCA_024734035.1 Alethe castanea | reverse complement strand
GGAAAGAGATGTTCTGAGACCAAGTAATATACGAGTCATCTACCAGAAAGAAGTGAACTTTGAAAACCCTGTTGGTTTTTTATCCAAGGAAAGCCAAAATATGGTCATGATAAAATCACCCTCAATCCATCCCTTCCCACCTCCTGCTATTCCTCCCTCCTTATTGGGCAGCTCCTTTGCACCAGCTGAGCTTTGATGCTGAGATAGATAGGTAAATTAATTTCGGGATGCAACCAGTAAATTCTGGATCTAAATGAAGTGTACCTGGCCATGTGCTCCTCCCCCATGTGCTCCCCTCTTGCTTAGCTTCATTATTAATTTTACATTCCAGGAAATAAACCTGGCAAGCTTTAGTAAATAATGAGTCTGTAAAAAATATATGAGCAGTGGTAAGAAAAGCTATATACCTATTGTATTCTTTTCCATGTTTCTATTTTTGGCTCAAAAACAAGCAAAATGAACAAAAACCCCAAACCTAAAACAACAACTTTTTTTTTTTGTAATTAGGATATTATATTTTACATTGGCCTGCATCTTAAAAAACGGGAAAAGTATGTAATCAGAAATTTAATTAAAATATTCAGTCTATGGTAGATGCTTAAAAAGAGGATTTAATTTCAAATGCTTAAATTCTAGAAAAGTTATATAACTGAAAAAGGATTAGTAGTGAGAAATATTCAGTAGGTTTAAAATAAAGCTGGATCTGGAAGTGAAAATTTTATTTCACTATTTTTTTTTCAAAAGTAATTCACATACCAGCATATGAAAATTATTCATAAACTCATGTTATATTTTGATCTTTTGTCAACAAGAAAAATAATTTTACAATGCAATTGAGGAGCATTTCTTAACACATTGAAATTTTTTCTTTTAGTCTCTTGACATGACATTTTGATGAGTGATTTGCCTAAATTTGAAAGTTTTTAAAAGAAAGAAAGTAGGAGTCAGTTTACCTTTCCATTTCAGGAGTTAAAGTTTGGTACTTTTTTCAGGTCAGATCTTCAGGAATTGCTCTTTTGCCTGGTTACCAAATTAGAAAAAAAATTACTCATGCACCTCTAAATAAGTGTCATGATTTATCATTCCTTTGTTTATGCACTTCCATTTAAAAATCTGGGAGTGAACACATACACACTTTGGCCCTGATCCATTCAGAACATAATTACATATGTAATACATATGTAATTTCATCTTTATTCACAAAGTACCTACATGGTTTCAGCACACGATTAGGTCCTCTTGGAATTTAAAACTTAAAGAAGATGAGGCAAAAAAAGTGCCTCTGGAATATTTTTTTTAAAGCTGAATAGGATTTAGGATAACAATGTGTCCCATTGTTATCCTAAAAATCGAAACATTTCCCAAAACAGAAAATGGACTCTTAGTTAGAGGATTTCTTTTCAGGACAGCTGATGAACGTGTGACAATTTGGCATGGCACTGATTTAATTCCTATTAAGCCAAAAAGGAAGAAGTTGAGCCCATGATGTTATTTGGCAGAGGTTACTGCACTAAAGGAACAGCTGTTCTTGTGAAGGTTTTTGTCCCTCTGGAGTATCACTAAAAGGAATGGCCTCATGTAATTTATTCTCCTGAAGAGGGCAAGAGGATTAAAAAAACAAACAACCCATATCAAACCAGGTGCTTTTATTAATAGGTGAACTTTGTACCTCTGGAAGATCTTTTGTCACAGTGTAGAGATCAGCCATTTTTAACTGGCTGCCATTAGTCCCTTTGGTAAACGGGACCAAACAATCAAAATTATACCACCAAAACAAATCACATAAAAATCAAATTTTTCATCAAAATGTTGACATACCCAGAAGCAAACTACTGGAGTGGATGAGAACAGAAACATCAGGGGTTAACAATATGTAGGAAGGCACCTGTATCCTTCACAGAGTTTAGGCAGTGTTAGAGCAATGAACAAAATTCCACATGAACAGAGGCAGTTGACCTGCTGTGTCAATGTATTCATTAGTCATACAGTCCCTGGAAAAGCTTCTTCCCCAAAGCACTGGATTCAGCTGCTGCTTGCTGCTTCAGGGAATTCTGGCTGCCTATGTAATTTTTATCAATCAGCAATTAATTAGCAGTTTCTTATAGAAAACATCTGATAAACAAACATAAAATAAACTCATACAGAATTCCCTAATGATGGTCTCCTCTTCAAAACATACTTGAAAAGAAAAGCTGGTATAAGATCTTTTAAAAAAAGGAAACCAAAGAAACACTCTTTAGTTTCAAGCGATTTATCCAGAGTGAAAGACGGATGGTCTTTGATTGTTTGCCAATTGTTGGTTTATACTTGGCAAATACAAGGACCTGCAAAAAAGACAAAGAGAGCACTAGAAATCTACATTCCCTCCTTGCATAGGTTTTCAAAAACCCTTTCAAACCTCAGGGCTAGGAGTAGAGCAGAGGAAAACTGGGTAATTTAAGGGAAGACTAAAAAACACTTTTGTGTGAACTGCTTTAATAGCTACTTGAAAGGTAAATATAAAATTCTTATTAAGGTTATTTATTAATTGTGTCTTATTCAATCTCACCCCTGGGTCTTGCCTGAGCTTCAGCGGAAATTAAGTTCTTTGAGATGTAAGGAAAGCACAATACTACTGATTTCTTCTCTCTCTTGTTCTCATACATGACTTGTAACCTAGAAAATGTTCTCGTCTTACCAAAGAACATATCAGCAATAAGGAACATAAAGATAATATTTAAAAAATAGTGAAAAAAAAGCTATAAATTTTATCTCTTTTGTCCTAAGGAGTCTGTCCACAACCTCACCTGCATGATCCTTCATTTGCAATGTGGTGATAAAATTGCAGGATGCCAAATTTGCTGGAAAGTTAAAAATGTTGGGATCATGTACAGTATTCTACCATAATAATAATAATAAGTAATATAAAAGTGGACGCATAAGGCAAGGTGTAAGAACTGTGATAACTCATCATTCTATTTTCTAAGCAAACGTAGAAGTTTGGATAACTCATTCTCTCCTTTTCAAGAGAGGGGGAGGAGGTGATCCAATTCAATCATACATTTATTGTCATTGCCCAGCTGGAGCGAGAGCTGAGAGACAGCTCCAGCTCTATATTCAGAAGAGGCAGGCTGGACAGAGGTCAGATTGACCTTTGAGGTCAGATTTTGGAAAGCCTTTCAGAGGATGCTTTTTTCTATGATATATTTGCATCATCCTGCAGGCTTGTTTGCACAGAACAGCCATTGCCCTGGTGGATGAAAACAAGTCTCTATTGTCACTAATGTGTGCTCATGGCCCTGAGCAGAGCCAGCAGTCTCTTGGTGATGTGAGCTGATTTGTTTCTCCAGACACAACAGACTCTGAAGCACATTGAGGAGATTTTCATCACTTTTTCAGTATGCATTTCTCCCCTCTTTGGCCAGTTTTCCAGCACCTCTTCCTTCATCCAGACTTAGAGTCATGCAAAGGACTTGTAAGAACATCCCTTTCTGGTACTGTGGCTTTAGCCATCCTCAGAATTTGCTTCTCTATAAACACAAAAATACATCTGCAGGACTCAAGGGTGATGTTTGGGGACAGCCTGGTGAGCTGCAGGTGTGCTCTGGCCCAGCTGGGAACAAATCCCAGCAAAGAACCAGGCTGCTGGAGGCAGAGAGAGCTCCTGGCAATCACAACTGCAATCATTCAAAGTGAGAGGAGAGCAGGATCCTGCCAGCCCTAGAGGAACCTGGGACCTTTTATGTACACGTTGATGTTGTTGCAGTGCTCCTTTTACTGAAAGCTGGGTATCCCAGCCTGGCGTAGGGCTGGCCCAAAGCTGGAAGAACTGAACAAATCCACAACAATTAGAAATCTCATGCAGCCAAGCCCCTGGGCTTTCTATCATGAATTGTAAGTCAGCTGCTGCTTTGAAGAATGGTTTTGGACTGTCATGTACACCTGCATGTTTTATCAGCTTAGCCCAGTGCTACTGAATTTGTCATTTCTCCCTTTTGGAAGGAAATGCTGTTGAAAGGCAGCAAAACTGTTGGTGCTCTGGAGGATCTAGCCCTGCCAATAGCAAGAGGGGAGTTCCAGAATAGGAGCTTTAAAATCCTCCTGCCACAGCAGGGCAAAGAATGATTTGATTTGCTCTGGTGGATGATCAGGCTGTACACACAAATTCATTATCTGCATTCCATGTGTCTAGGGAGATTAGTAATTCACTCAAGTGTGTTTCTGGGGCTGAGGAGTACATCTGAATTCCTTGCTATGTCTCCTGACTTCACAATTGGGAATGCAATCAGAAATACTAAACAAAACCTTTCGAATTATAGTGGTAGGAATTTGTCAGTCCTGGCTTGCATGATACTATGTTTAAACCTTAAAACATGCAAGTCTCAGGTCTGTATTCCACACCAGTGCCTGGGACAAGGTAGAAGAGGAATTTAAGGCACATGAAAAATAGATTGTTTTCCCAGACAGACACCATGCAGTTCCAAAATTAACTCCTTTGATTCCTCCCTGACTAAGGCTCTCCAGGCTCCTAGACCTATTCTCCAAAATGTCCCCATCAGATCAGCTTGCAGCCTACCCCTACACACAGCTAATGCCCCACTCTCTAAGCTTCCTGTGGGATCAGACTTAGATCAAACCCAAATTGCATCTCACATACAGCCATTGGGTCAGGCTGCTCTGAATCTGTAGTAACATATTCATTGCAAGATAATGTGGCTGAGTAGCTATATATAATTTGCCTTAAGGGAGGATATGTGGAGATATTTTCCTTAGTACAGTTATACAAGAATCTGACACTTTTTTTTTTGATGTAGCTCTCCTGCTTCACTTCCTAATTTTTAATTTCCAAAATCCAGTCCCCTCTTGCATGTTCTCATGCTGGCCCAGTGGACCTTATATTCTGCAAAACGTAAAAAAATAAAAACAAGATCAATTATAAGCTTCTCTCAGTTTCTTGTCCAAGCAAATGCTTCTGGTATGCCCGGAACCTTTGATTTTACTTGGTAATTACACAATGTTCTTAAAACATTGATAGCTGACTGTTTAAATTGGAAATTTACTTTTAAGGAAGAAGCTCACCAATTAAGCAGCCCTTGATTTAGATACTTCCCTTCCAAGCTCCAGTCCCAGCAGTGACCATGCCACTATCATCACTTTGCTTGTGGAGTTTAACTACATGCACTTGGATCACAGCTCTCTCCCCTCTGGACCCTGCCCTGCAACAAGTTCTGTGTGAACAGATGCTTTAGTCTCTACTGAGTCTTGCTGAAATTATGATGGTGCCTGATGATTGAGAGATGACCAAGCTTCTACATTTTGATGTTTTATTTAAAAAATTATTACTGGATGAATATCAATGAATTTTAATAGCCAGCAGTGAATATCAATGTATGGGGGAATAATTTTTATTTTCAACTAGGGCTAATAAAAATTTATAGACCCTTTTTTTTTTTAACAAAAAGTAAAAACCACAATGTATATGGATGTTTTTTCCACTTCAAAATGTGCCCAAAGGTACATGGAAAGATTAACATTCAAAAGAACAACTTCTTTTTGTTTTGGTTCTTTTGCAAGCCTCAAATCCATACTAGAAAACTGGCTGTTTTCAGAAATCTTTTTGAAGAATAAGATACTGTCAATAATCTATGCTCTACAATTGAATATCTGAATACCCAAACACATACACATAACATGCTTTACTTGCCTTTTCTTAATTTAAACAGGAGCAATCAAAAAACTTCCAAAGGTTCTTAGCTTCACTGTATTTTAGGCTGAATTTATGAATATATGAAATTTGCTGAAGAATTCTGAACAGTGCCCACTCATTATTAACATTTTCCCATTTATAACTGTGTGGGAATCTCAGTTACAATTTTCTTTCATTGTGGAAAAGTCCTTTTCTTTTCCATGTTTTTTCCTACGGCTTTATGAAAATTAGTATTTTAAAATACAATCTTTCCCAGTTCCCACTGTGAAAGTAACAGAAGAAATACATACTGTGCACTGCTCCCTTGGAAGTCTGGATTTGTCTTTCCTTTTATTGAGCACCTATTTTAGACTTCTTATGGTTTTTAAGAAACTCTGTGCATCATCTTGTTTAACGGGCAGTTTTCATACAGTTCCTTTTTGTTCTCACGCCATAATTTCTGACTGATGTGACTACACACATCTTCTGCTACTCAGACCCCCTGAGAAGCTCTTGGTATTGATGTATTTTATAAGTCTATTGTACTATATTGGCCTCCAGGCATTTGAAGTAATTAAAGGCAAAGGCTGCTGTTGGAGCAGCTCTTTTGGGGTGTAGTGACTGTGAGCAACTTGGCAAAGGTGCTGCTGCTGCACCTTTATCAGGTTCTGAGCACTCACAGCCACAGAAGTCACACTTTCCCTACTGTGGAAAAGCAAGGGGACTGTGTAGAGAAAAACTTATAAAGGGGGTTGTGAAGGTTAAACCAGCGAGAAATGAGTTTGTGTTTTCAAAAAGAATGGATTTGGATAATGATAAAGACAACTCTGAATATGGTGACCAACGAAGCAAACTCCTGTATAAAGAAGAAATGAGCACCTAAAGTGTGCTCATAAGTGAGCACTCATTCATTCTATACCATATTTGAACTCTGACATCCCACAGACATTTGAAGTCTTCTCTATGAAAGATTTCTTGTAGTAAAACCCTTGTCTGAATGATGGAAAATGTTTGAAGGAAGATAATGAACAAAGGTAGGTAGGTCATGAACAAAGAAAAACTGTTTACAGTAACGTAGAACTATAGCCTATTTATTATCTTTGGGGGGGGGGTTTGTTGTTGTGTGGGTTTTTTGTTTGATCTGTGATGGTTCTACCCTTACCCCCCTTCTTAGAAAGCTAGTTTGTCCACAGATTGGAATGACATCCTCAAGATACAGATAAACAGATGCAAAAACTAGTACCGGTAGAATGTCAATAAATTTATATACCCCTAAAAGCTCTGACACTTCTTCAATATTTTTTTTCATTAAAACTAGTCATTAAAACCAGACTTTCTCCTCTCAAAATTTTGTCCCAAATATGAAATCCTGTTATATGGCTTTGACTTCATTAACACTGCATGAGGTGCTCAGTGTTCCCCTCACCTGAACAGAGATCAGGAAGGTGAAAACAGCTGCATATGATAGAGAATTTGAATTTAAAAAGCAGATTAGCCCTCAAAAAGCCTGTCAGTACCCTGTATCAAGAAAATATGATTAGTTTCTTCTGAATGAACTTTGTGTGCTAGTTAATGAAAGTATTCATTAATAGGTTGTTGCAGAAACATCAGCTTTGTATCTGTAACATGAATTTTTCACTTGGAGTTCTCTATATTAAGTGCACAAACCATATGTAGTTTGCACAATGGCCTATCTGTTAAAGATTCAGGCATTAATATTTGAAAACTGATCCTGCATCCTGTTCAAGCCAGGAAATGGATTTTATATATCTATGTATATGCTGCTGAAAAGGCTCTATTTGTTACAGCTAAGGAGAGAATCCTTCTGTTAGAAACTCCATAAGGCCCAGCTACAATAAATTACTGCCAGCAGGCTTCAGTGTATGGCCCAAATTAAGCATCCAATGCTTGTCATGATTTGGATGAGTTTCTGACGTGTAGGATACAATAAATTGACTGGAGTCTTTCAACCACAGTATTTGTCAAAGTATTCTGCTTACTTTTCTGCCAGCTTTACAGCTAATAACCCATTAAATTACCTGATTAAAAAAAAAAAAACAGGAAAAAAGAGAAGACATTTATTTTCTTTGCATACATTTAAATGGAGCAGGGACTTTTCTTGCTTTGGTCCATGACTTTCTCGGTGAATGAAAAAATTCATCATGCTTTTGCATTTTCCCAGTAACTTCCTAGAACCCTATTATTATTTGGTGGTCAATGACTCTTAACACCCTTATCAGTATCATTAAGAGATAGTTATCAGCTTCTTTGATAAATGTCAGCATTTTTTTATGGCAAATCTGTAAAACGCCTTTGGTTGCCAAATCTAATAAAAGCTCAAAAGGAAAAAAAAATTTCTTCTAGCTGTAGGCAACCAGCCATAAACACGTAAGATGAAAAAGAAACAAAAATATTTTATTCTTTTCCAGTGAGCTCAATCTCAACTCCATCATTGATAAACAAATCTTAGAAATATAACTTATGTCTATAAGTGGATAGAACAGAAGGCCAGCAAATTACTGAGTTTCACTTTTTAGTTCAAAGTCATAGAACATATAAGTGGTTTTTTCCAGATTTATGTTGTATATATTCAATCAAATTCTATACACTGGATATGAGGGTACTAACTGAAATAAAGCGAACAGTGAGCTGTAAGCAATATGATCAATAAAAATTCAGTGTTTGACGGTTAAGGATCTCTAAAAGACAATGGAACTAATAGTAGGTAAATTCTGCTAATAAAAATATGTAGTGAGTAGTTAAATAATTTGGAACGGAAACACACTTTCATGCCCCTAGATGTTTACTAATCCCTTTATTTACTATATAACCCATAGATATGGTTATATAATATCTTGTGTCAAAATACATGGATGGGAAATCCCAAACTGAGCTCCCTGACAACAGATGCTACAGTGACAAGAACATGAGTGACACTTGGAAAGGAGCTTTCGGCTCAGAGGAAGACATACAGACTTTCAGGTGCTGAAACTGGCACCAAAAGTCTTAAGAGTTTGTCTTTGCTTGTGACCTTGTGCACAGATTATGATCTTGCTCAGGATCTCCTTTAATTCAGATGGAGATGAAATAGATTACAATGCAGATGGTAGGATCAGTGAAACTGCTAAAGCTGAATTAAGCCCTTGCAATAAAGTTTTCTACAGTATCTCTGGAAATATGTCAGAGTTTAAGCCTAGCTGAAAATTAAGCACTACACAGCAGCTCACTCAACCCTCCTCTCCCCAGCGAACCTGATGGAATTGGGAGGAGAATCAAAGTAAAACATGTAGGTTGTAGATAAAAATGGTTTAATGGGGAGAGAAAAAGCCACACACGCAAGCAAAGAGAAACAAGGAATTCATTCAGCTCTTCCCATGGGCAGGCAGGTACTCAGCTACCCCCAGGAGAGCAAGGGCCCCATCACATATAACAGTGACTTGTGATAACTCCAAACATCCCCCCAGTTCCTCCTTCTTCCCCTCACTGTGTATACTGAGCATGATGCCACATGGTCTGGAATATCACTTGGGCCAGTTGGGGTCAGCTCCCCTCCCCTCCTCCCAACCTCCCATTCACCCCCAGTCCCCTTGTCAGCATGGCAGAACCAAAAGCAGGAAAGGCCTTGGCCCTGTTAAACTCAGCTCAGCAAGAACCAAATCATCTCTGTTTTATCATCATGTGTCCAGCACAAATCCAAAACACAGCCTCATGCCAGCCACCATGAAGAAAGTAACTCTACCACAGCCAAACCCAGCATAAAATGGTAAGCAGAGGTTTGAGGTCTTGTCAAAATGGTACTATTCTGTCACTACATTTGGGGAGTGAGATTCATCCTACAAAAAATATTATCTGAACTGATTAACTGTAAGAAAAGCATCTGACTCACTAGATGAAATCAGTCTCTGATCAGCTATTTACAGCTCGCAAGCAGAAGCTGGCAGACATGCTTATCTGTAATTGCTTTTTTATTGAATTTCCATATTGTCTGTAATCTGTGTATACATCCCCATAACTCACTGAAATAAAGGCTTAGACTTCATGACTTACTTTAACAACAGTGTAATGAGGAAGTGACAGAGAGGAAAACACAAGAGCATGACAAACTAGATCAAAAAAAATGACGATAAACATTCAAATACTTCTCACAATTATTTAGGATTGCCTTGTGGACTAACTGTAACTCACAGACACACTCCAATTACAATGGGAGCCTGCAGTTTGCTTGAATTTTTTTCCTCTGCCATAGAAGAAGGAGACTGGAACACCTGCTGAGCTATTAAAATCGTCAGCATGACATACTCCCTTATTATACAAAGGAATAATGCCATTTGGAAGCTCCTTTCAGCCCAATCTATCACTAAACACTCAAACCAGAACCAAGGCTCCATCACGCTAAAATAAAACTACAGCAGAGAAAAACAATATAAATCACAGCACCCTATTCTGCATTGCACAAACATCCTCTTTGATTCAAAGACATATAAGTATTCCTGCCCCTCCTAATTAGCATAAAGACTTATTGCAGAATAGAAACTTGAGGCAGGAAGGAAAATAGGCAGGAAATAAAAAGACCATTCAGAAATATACAGTTCAGCAGTTTCCAGAATGTATTAGTATTTTCATTACTTTGCTGTTCCAATCCTCCACGAATCTCTAGATTATTTCTTTCAACACAAGTGACTATAAAAAATCCAGTCAGGACAGGAAAGCATAAGCTTCCACTCCCTGTCTTTTTCTTGTTTTCCATGCCTTCCCTTGACACTTAGGGACCGATGATTGGGATATTGTTGAGGTAAATATGGATATAAAATGAACTGTCTTGCTTTAAAAATAAGAAGTTCAGGCCACCCACATTTTAACAGCTTATTTCTCTGTGCCAATTTGAATTACTTTAAAGTGTCATGGGTAAGAACTAGAGTCTACACTTCTGCCACATCCATTTTCTACTGCAGGAGTTGTTCACAAGATCTTACTGCCAAGGGAGGCAATTGTGAGGCTGACAGCACCATTGCATTGCAATTTGGAGGGGCTACTGCAATGTGCCTTACCCTAATAACTTCAGTGGCCTTACATTTATTTTCCATGTCACTCAATTTCTTTTAACTTTGCAAATTATACTAGTGATTACACACAGGTACTCCATCAGCATTTTTTAAGTTTTTAAAAAAATGTATAGTTTTTCTGTGGAAGATGCCAGATGTGCTAGAATAAAGAGTGAAATAGTGTAGCAGTAAACACGGTATTTTTTGCTACAACCTGCACTTACAGGATATATATGGACATAATACATTTATAAATATATATAATTGCACATGTGTAACCACATGCCTGTTCCTTTTGAAAGCTGGTCTATAGTTTGATAATGAAGTGCTCAAGAAGTTAATTATGTGGGCACCTTGTCCTTTGCTATGGAATTTGGGATTTAAAATGGTTTTGAAAATCTAGGGCAAAATGAGAACAAAATTCATCCCAACCTGACCTTTGAGTAAAAAACTTCTGTTTCAGATAGTAAAACAGGTATAAATGCATCCAGAGTTAAAGAATCTAATCTAATGTTGAATCTAATTCAATATAGAAAGTCTTTGTTGTGGTATCTTGCTATACCTAATTTTTGTTTCTTCCTCTATTTCCTAAATGGTAACGATCTCTTTTAAAAAATTACAGGAGCGGGATGGAGCAGCGTGGGGCATCTGCTGTGTTACATCAGACCCTGTTTTGGAGCATTTTTAACAGCTCATAAAATCTTTCTCACAGAAATTGCCACTGCTGCTCCAAGATATACTTGATGTTTCACAGAATATCTTGATTATACAAGTATAGTCTAAGCACACTTATATTTGTGGATCTGATCTCCATGTGTCTAATCACAGTCTATACTCCTTGCATTCTTGATTGGCAATCAACTTCGTTAAAGCAAAATTTGAGAAATTACTGGAAGTCTAGTGACTGGATGAAGGAGAAGAAGTATGAACCCACTGTGAATACCTGATGAATGGAAAGAGCCTGTGGGACAAGACAGATGTGAAGAAATAATTCACCCTCCACAGGGAGTAATGAAGAGGAACGTAATTCTGAGGCCCAAAACAAGATCAAGAAACAGAAAGGAGAATCTTTTTGAAGACATCAAAGCAGAAGTTAAAATATTCATGGTTCATTAATATTTGGATCATAATGTTCTTTGAAAGGTAAAACAAAAACTTTGGTTAAAACATCTAATTACTGCAGAATATTTGAAGTCAGAGACCTTACATTAGTCTGGAGCAGACAGCCCTTAAAAGAGCTCATCTATAGTGAGCTAGCGAGTCTCATATCTGAGCAGCAATAATCGTAGTAGATAATAATAACAATGCTATACATAATCTAAGCAATCTATACATAATATAAGCAATCTAAGGGCAGGTAGTGCTGCACTAAAGAGTGGCCAAGAGCCAATGAATGTGTCTTCTGGAAGACTGCAAATGCTCTGGCAAATAAAATGTCACTTTTATTAGGAGCAACATGTTCCTACTAGGATTGAGATGAGCTGTGATGAAAAATATCAGTTTTGAAAGGATCTCTCAGCCTTGTCATAAAATATGCATTTCATTTTAACAGCTGGAGGAAAAGAGAATCAAATTTTTCATCACCCCATCGAAAGACAAAGCAGCAAGTTCATCCATATTAAAACCTCCCCAAGTATGTCTGTGGCTTTTAAAATGAGCACACGTTGCTCCAAAAGCACTGTAGGTGGATTGATGATGCAGGCAAACACCATCAATCCACCTTGCACCCCTCCAGGCCCAACTTCCCCTCAGCAGCAGGACAGAAACCTGCCAGAGGAAATTCTGAGCTTCCAGAGCATAAAGAAGCTTTCAGTTCTTGGATATCAATGTCAGCTTGCAGCATCTGAAAACTGGAAATGCAGTATAAGCTGAAAAAGAGACACTGTGGCATCCTGCTGCAGTAATACTGCAGGCTGCTGCTTTGCTTGGAATTTCCCCCTAACAATATCAGTGGTCACCACCGATTTTAGATCTGTTGTGAGAGCAAATCTGAGCCAAAACATACGGAATCCTTACATAGTTGTTTTTAAAAAATGCATTGCAAAGCGCCATTTCTCTTTGTATATCAGCCAGGGAGTCACAGCCTTTATTTTCACCTCATTTTATTGATTTTTCCAAAGATAGACCAGAGAAAATTGATATAATGTGAAAATTACTCCACTGTATCTTTTATATTAAAACAAAGCAAATACCTCTGAGAAACAAAATCAGTTGAAAATTAATAAACCAACAAGTAAGGAAGACCCTGGTAATAAAACGTTTCTTCTTAGTTAATGCATACATAAACTTGTAAATCGACAAAATTAAATAACAAAATCCCCTGACCCTTGAAATAAAATATCTCCTCCTCTGCAATAAAGGTTCAGGCATTTTCATGCCATTAAACCAGTAGTTTAGGAAACTGCAAAGAGAACAGACAGGAAGACAAATGCAGTCTAGATACAGCTGTACCTCAGCAGAGGAATACCACCCAGTCCACTTTCAGATAATGCTGCATATTATATTTCAGATAATATATCAGAGAATCATAGAATTGTAGAATGGTTTGGGTTGGAAGGGACCTTAAAGATCATCTAGTTCTAAACCCTCTGACAGCAGGGACACCTATAACTACACCAGATTCCTCAAAGCCCCATCCAGACTGAACTTGGACATTTTCAGGGATGGGTCATCCACAACTTTTCTGGGCAGACTGTTCCAGTGGCCCACCAGAGTAAGAAATATCCAACACAGTAATTGTTACCTGAAGACATGGTAGCAAAAAAAGCCTCTAAGTAAAAAGAAGCAAATCCCTGTTTGCACCAGTTTACGGTTGATATTCTTTTTAATTTCTCTGAGAAATTCCTTTATGATCGATGTCACTGTTTGCATTAGGGAACAAGATGTGTCCCATCATTGATTAAAGTTCATCAAGGGAATAAGCAGAGGGCAGTAGCCTTGAAATATTGTATTCTTTGTAATTTAAACAGAAGCTTGAGAAATCAATCATTTTTTTCCATTGTATTTGATGAGACTGTTCAGATTTATAGTTCTTTCAAGATCTGACCCTGAAAGCCGAAATAAATAGTTGAATATTGAAAAATGGAAGAATGTAAGTAAATATTATGGTGTCTTGCAACACAGTCTCTTTCTTTTCAATGATAAAATCTATTGATAAAATGTGACCAGATCTGCAGAAGCAGAACCTGCACATGGTCCTTAGATCAGTGCCATCAAATCTGCACACAGTTAATAGGGTCAGCAGGCAGCAGGATGCTCACATGAGAGAGAGAGAATTGGCACACCACAACAGCCTGTGACGAATGGAAGCTGAAAATGCTTATTTTAAACTAATGCAACATAAGAATAAAGACATTTCAAATACATGTCTTTTTGTTGTCTCACCTGCTTTTTCTTTCATCAAACTGATCACACAATAACATGAGCAGCACGATGCCATCATGGCACTGGGTTTCCTAACAAAATGAAATGAACAGAAGATAAATTGGATATAAACATAAATATTTTGGTGATTTCTTTCTAAATAAAGTGAGAAAGCCTTTATTTGAGGAGTGGCATTGGTATTCAACTAGAATTTTAATCTGAGATTTTAAAACAGCCAAGGCAATGTTGTCAGACATGACAAAGTTAATTGATAGCAAATACCCTACAAAGTTGTTCTAAAAGCAAAAAGTCATTATTCCAGTGTTCCTTCTCAAAGTGTGAGCTGCTTCCTGGCCTGTGCTGTGAGTGGAAATCCATACTAGAAGCTGCAAACTACTTTACTCCCCTGGAAAAGCACATTTGAATTAGTACACTGGATAAGTGGCAACATGTGTGGATTGATGTGCATGATAAGCCAGATTCTCAGTGTTTATGATGAGACATTCAAGTGGGAGAAAGGGGAGCAGTCTGTAAGGGCTTGTTTCTCATGTTATTATGTTTACAAGATGCTGCACATATAAAAGGACAAGTCCTAAATAAAACATGATTAATTGTCCAGTCATTTTAAGTTTTATAAACATGTAGCGAAAATGGCTTTCAAAAAATATAATTTTGAAGGGAAAATTAATAATAATTATTAAAATGTCTAGAGAAATCTGCTAAGGCAACCTTTGTAAACTGTATTTTATATTAGACTAGATAATACCTAGACTAGATAATACCATTGGAAAAAGGAGAATGCTTTTCTATGTTTAAAGAAAATCATGTATTATATGAAAGAATAAACACTTTTTGAGCAAAGCACAAATTATCCTGAGTTGAAGGGATGATGTTAATCAAATTAAGGCAGCTTGAGAGAGCAGGATATCTATTTGGGGACATGGAGTAGATACAGTTTACAGAAAAAACCAAAACAGAATGTAGCTTTTACATAGTAAGCCCTGTGGGACCACAGGATGTAGCAATTTATATATAAAATTTGTCCAGAAAAATGTAGTGCCAAACTGTACATCTCATAGAAAAAGGCCCTTATGCATAATTATATTATGATAGTTTTGATAAAAGTACATCATAACAATACTTACTATATCCCAAGAAAATAAACCCATTGAAGAAGATTATATGATCTCACTTAGTCCAAGGTATAAACAAAGTGAGATTTCCATCTTCATCCAACATTTCAATTTTGGGGCAAAATGCCACTCAGCCACTAACAGTTGTATCTCTTTTTTTTTTTTTTTTTTTAACTTAAATGAATTCTGAAAACAATTGCAAAACTGAATGACTTCATGCATCATTTCTGCTGCAGGAAAGTCAGGGTTATATAAACTTGTGACAGATTAGATAAACTTATATTGCAAAAGCTGTTCTGCAAGTTATCAAATCCCTTTCTGATCTGCTCTGTGTATTTATTAAGTATGGCTGGACAGGAAGACTTTCCAATCCTTTTGAAGTGTATCCTACTCCATACATTTCTGACTGCCCAGAAGAGAGCATCTTGTGATACATTTATTACAGACTTTGAAAACCTAATATCATAAACATTTACAGACTTGCTTAACTCATATAGCTGAATAGTATTTGAGTCTACATTAAGATCCAGAGAGGCAGAATTGAATGACACTAAGTGTTTGACTCTCCGATCTCATTCTCAAAGGTATTTCTGTCAAAGGTATCAGAAAAACTACAGATAAGGATGCTTAAAGCAAAAACATTAGCAGCAACAATGAAATTTAAGGCAACATTACGCTTACACTATTTCTCCTTTAAAGGCTTTCTTTTTCAAGGTATTTCCCCTTCAAAGCATTCCTCCTTCAGTGTTCCAGGGTTGAAGTATCAAAAATATACCACCCATTGTCTATAGGCAGTGGTAGCAACAGATCCCAGCTCCTACTGGCTCCAGGTCCTGCACCTCCTGTGCATCTCCACCCACACACAATACCTCTGAAGCTTTTCTGTGTCCTGCCTCCCAGATCCATCACATGCTCCACACCTACTGAGATGAGTAAGTAGCAACATAGTTAGGACTAGTTCAAAGCTAGAGCTACTAAATGTTCTGTTGCTCCTCTTAAGAATTTATATTTGACCAAACCAAGTCATTTTCTTTAGTGGCATGATGCATTTGGATCTTGCCTATCTATCCTCATCATGGTTTTTAGAACTGAACATTTTGTCACATACTTTCCACTGTCAATTTTGGCTGAAATTAGCTAATTACTAAATACTGCAAAAGGTGGAGAAATGGGCTCACAAATCAAGAAATTGAATCTTCTTCTCTTAGGAAAATAGAAGAATATACAAAATATGCTCAAGCATCTCCACACTGTTCTGTTACAATTCACTTCCTCTGACTGTAACTGCAGCTCAGCATCATCAGCACTGAAAACTTTGAAATGCTAGAAGCATCCTTTGCTGTCCTCCTGACTAGCTCAGGCATCAACAGTTCTCACATCTTCATCCCATATAAAATACCCTACAAAATAGCTTTTGATTGCTAGGCCAAGGACAGAGGCTGAGGACCAGACAGCATTAGTTGTTGTTTATACATTGCTGATCTTGCAAAGCACTTAACTACTGACTGAATATCTAAGACACCATAAATCCCAAAGGTGATTCAGGGCCAAACACTTTCTAACTTGAAGGTTCAGATATACAAGATGTCTCACTGGCACAGCAAAGATAGGCCCTGGCCTCTCTGAACACCCTGTAATGGAGAAAATGAAGACAGAACACCAGCTGGAAGTAAAATTTCCAAAGAACAAGAAAATATGGTGACATCTACTGATTTGTATGGAGGATGCTTTTATTAGAATTTTCTTCATTATGCTATTTTTTCTATTTACTTGAGATAGTAGCATGTCCTGAACATAAAAAAAATAAGTGATAAAAGGGGTTTGATGATAGTATTTTGAAGGACAGAATGGAAATTCTAATGATAGAGGACTCATTAGAGAACAGTAGCATGGAGAAAGGCTCAGAAGTACTCGTGGGAAAAGGAAGGGTGATATGTGAAATGAAATGATAATAAATAAAATGAAGGTGGCTGAAAGTACCTAGATAGAGCTAGGGCCTGTGAAAAGGTCTCTGATCACAAAGGTATGTGCTCTGAATGCCTCCTTTAGTGTCACAAACACCAATGGGTCAGACTATGTGCCTTGTGCTACCGACGACAATAGCACATCACCACCAGATAAGTATTTAACTGCTTAACATCAGGTACAAATCCCTACAATGCACTGAAGAGAATTCTTTTTGATTGGAAAAGGAGACCTTTGCTGCCAGAGCAGTTACATCTCTACAGATAGACCCATGTATTTTAGTGAGAAGCCAGAGTCTGTAAAAGCATGACTCTGGGCCATGTTGTGCAACTCTTCAGCTGCTTTCAGCATTCTGCTACAGCTCAAGCACTGCTTCTTCCTTATGGAATTACCACAAAGCTGAAATAAAAATCTTTTAGTTAAGCCTTTCAGTCTGGTGCTCAGGCTGAAGATTCTAAGAGGTGAATCAGTGTACAAAGCTGAGAAGAGAGTGAACGTATGCATAAAAGTTAGAAACAGTTCAAGTTCTTAAATCAGCTCTGAAAAAAAGACAATAAACCTAAATGAGCCTGTTGTGAAAGGGACTCTACAGCAAACCCCATGCAAAGAGCCCTGACTACACACATCCCAGTCAATCAGAGGGAGCCCTGCTTAGCATTGATCAGGATCTTGTCAGGAGGCTCTTGAGGGGAATGTTTTCATCAGAAATTAAGTCTGAAATGGGTCAGACCATAGCTTCAATGTTTATAAATTTAGAGGAAGAAGGAGGAGGAAGTGCTCTGGGCACCAGAGCAGAGATTCCCCTGCAGTCAGTGGTGAAAATCATGGTGCAGCAGTGGTCCCCCAGAGCCCAGCCCATGGAGGTCCATGGGGGAGCAGATATCCCCCTGCAGTCAGGGGGGACCCCACTGTGGAGCAAGTGGATGTCCAGAGGAGGTTCTGACCCCCTGGGAAGCCCATGCTGGAGCAGCTCCTGGATGGGCCTGTGAAGCTGTGGAGACAGGACTGGAGGAGATTTGTTGGCAGGACTTGTGACACTGTGGAAGGGATTGGAGGCAGAGCTGTCTGTTTCAGAGGAACTGGAGCTCCTCAAAAGGACTCATGTTGGAGCAGAGGAAGATTGAGAGGAGAAAACAGCATCAGAAATTATGTCATGGATTGACTCCAGCCTCCATTCCTCATCCCCCTGCACTGCTGAGAGGAGGAGGTAGAGAATCAGGAATAAAGTAAAGCCTAGGGAGAGAAGAGGGGTGGGGAAAGGCATTTTTAAATTTTGGTTTTACTTCTTATTAAACTAGTCTGATTTGATTGGTAATAAATTAAACTTATTTCCCCAAGTCAAATCTGTTTTGCCTGTGACTGTAACTGCTGGGTGATCTCTCCCTGGCCTTATCTCATATAAACCTTTTGTTATATTGTCTCTCCTCTGTCCAGCTGAAAAGGTGAGTGATAGAGCAGCTATGGCACAGCTGGTGTCCAGACAGGGGCACCCCACCACATTCCTTTCACAAGTTGTAAGAGAAACTACACTAATCTTCTAGAATGCTTGTTAGAAACAAGCACTTAAAATCTGGTGAAGAGGTGTCCTATCTGTGGTGCTTTGACTTGGACAATCACTGTCAAATCAATTTTTTGATAATTGCCTTATATACTTAGATGTATAAATATACAGACCTGACAGCTCTGACTCATGCAACTGTTATGAGAAATGAGATCCATGTTGAATTAACTTCAGTAACACAAAATAGTCAGTGCAATTCCCAGTTTTATCCTCAGCTTGGTTGTGTTGAGGACTGAAATATGAAACCTGCAGAAGCATTACCTTCACAGCTCTCCTGCATACTGTTCTCTTGCCTCTCCATGCAAATGCACACATTTCCTACCGCAGTTCTAGAGCACAATTCTGCCATAAAGGGAGATCAACGTCCAGCAATGCTCCGTATGAGCCTCTGCAGCTCTTATAGAGCCACACTCAGAAATACCCTGAAGAGAATTTAGGAGACATGAGGGAAGTCGTGCACCACAGTCATGCTCTCATTAAGCACCTTATTCACCTTCTGTGGAGGATAAGAGGTTACAATCCAATGGCCAGAAAGTCTCTGAGGCCAACACAGACTAGTTTTCCTGTCCCAGCATGTCCTGGGTGTAAACTAAGCAGAGAGGACCCTGTCCATAAACCAAAACCTGTTAGTTTTTCCTCTCAAGTATAGAAATGCTACCCTGGGATGGGAATTTTTCACTGTTTGTAGGCTACATCTGCTTTGCTGCCACTTCAAGGACTGTCATATTTATTTGCATTTAATATTTGTGCACTTTTGCAAGTTAGGTTGAATACGTTCTTGTTCATGAAAACAATTGCAAGAAATGCAAAATCCAAATATGTAGCAGCCTCAGAAAAAATATTTTAGCAACAGGCAAAGCTAAGATTAGTTTTAGAAGAATCAATTCCTCATGTTAGTGCTGTGCCAGCACTTCATGATTACCCTGTATGAACAGAGAACAGTACACTGAAGGGTGAGCTTAACCTCAAACTCTTGCATGGCACAAAGGATGCTTGAGTGGATCAAGCTGTAGGCTAGGATAACACTCTAAATCCTGGGAGTGCCAGAAAAGGATTTATTAGGAAAAAAACCCCAATCAGCTATCTGATTTCTGTTGACAACTTGATTCTGCCATTCTTTATATAAGTATTTTATTTGGTAGAACAATACTACTGAATTGAAGCATGCAACTGGAGAACTTGAAAAGATAAGTCTTCATCCTCTGCAAAAACAATGTCCTCTCAGTGACTACAGACAAAAATCCTTCAGTGACTACCAGTAGAAATGAGACTTGGAAGTATAAGAGATGACATACACACATCTGATGAACATAGACTTTAGTGTTTGCCAAAGATTCACACTTCATATACTCACTTTCTACACAGCGTTGTTTCCTGTTTGACAGCATTTTTGTTTTGTTTAAAAAGGCATTTCAGATTAGATGCTGAATATGAGGCTCTGGAGACCCCTGAGCTGATTGTATGTGCCTGTTACTGAGGGCAAAAGAATAATCTGCATGCTCCAAATATAATGATATAAATAAAATTAATTAATTCTTATACAGAAAAAGGTTGATTTGCATTACTTTTAAAATACACACAAAGTGAGCAAGAGAATGGCAGTGAATTCAAAATTAGCTGGAAGTTTATGACAGATTTGTTAATACACCTGTTAGAGCAACAAAATTAGGTGCTGGGATACCATTTAATGCGGTGGCAAATTAAAAATATCAGGGAAAAACTGTAGATCTTAAGATTAAGATTCTACACCTTTCTTTTCAGAAACATGTGCTTTTGGTGTTCATCCTAAATGTCCAGATATAACAATCTTTGGGCAATACAACAATGGATTTTTGGCAATTAATGTTCCAGAATATCGTAAATTGGAAATAATTTATTTCAAGTATATTCTTACCTCTCATGAAAATAGAGATGGAGAACTCCTTGAAGGAATGAAATAATTTCATATGTTTTTCAGCCATATCTATTTCAATCATTAATTTTGTAAAGCTTTGACAGTGGGACTGGCAAAGGGGTTTGAAATACATATCCCATCTCTAGCAAGGAATAGTCTGCTAGCTCCTGCTTTAGATAATGCAATTCCATTATTTAAATGCCTAACTATTTCCATTTCCTTCAACTCAGCTAGAAGAAATACAGCATATTCAGTTTCACCCTCTGCTTGATAGGCATTGTCACAGCACCGCAATTTAAAGGTTACAAATATTTCAAGAGCTAATTTAGTCTGCTCACAATGTACAGTTGCTTTGAGTATTTTTTTTCACTCCTGTAGGAAACCCTGCAATAGATTTTCTGGGCAGATAGTAGATTCTCCATCATAAGAAAATTTTCAAAAACAGACTAGATGAATACAACAGAATCATAGAATTGTTCACAGGAAGTGTAATTTCTAATTTAGATCTGGTTTTGCAGCATCCTGGCTAACAGATGTGCCAGTTGGAGGAAAGTCAAGTTTCATCTTCTCTGTAATACACTTTTAGATAGTTAGAGACAAATATCAGGTCCCTCTGTGGTCTTTTCTTCTCCAGGCTGAGCAAAACCAGCTCTCTCAACTCTCCATCTCTAGACCACTTTTTTTTGCTGGAGCCTAAAAATTGTCATTTGTCTCTCACAAACCCCACCTTGCAAGAGACTGATCTGGACAGTCTGGCCAGTGTGGCCTTGGAAGTGCCTTCCAGCAATGAGCCCGTTCCTTGACCTGCTGGTTATGTTCATTGCTTGCAAGGACACACTGCTGACTGGTGTTAAAACTTGCTGTCCACAGAGCACCCAGGCCTGGTCCCCATCTGCCCAGTTTGCACCCAGCTGCATTATTCTGTCTAATATGGAATTATTCACATACACTCATTTATTAAATACATATAGTATGGAGTAGTCTTTATATCATATTTATATTTAGATGTATGTGTGTGAGTTGATTTGGAACAAATAGGTTTTTTTGTGGAGCCTTTTTGTGACTTTACTCTCTTAACATTCTTGCTATGTTCTTTGGTGTAATACTGAACACAAGAGCAGAAAATCTCTCCTGCTTTGTATACAGAATTAGGAGAACCTTTTATAGCCTTAACTGAATAAAATCTTTTCATCTGGTTTTACCCTGAACTTGAATGCTGTTGTGCTTTACAGTAGAATAAGAAAAAACCTGGGCCATTTATTATGTACATGGACCTGAGCATCTTTAATTATATTTTAAATTTTCTCAACCAGTCCTTGAAAATCAGTTTTTCTGTTAATAGATGCCAAATTTAACATGCACTTCCTAACAGTTCACAGACCTTTGGAAGATCTCAGAGGGGTTTAAATGCAGTAATCAACAGTAAGTAGCAAAATTACCTGCTCTTACGCAGAGCATAGCTGAGTCACAGCAAGTTTTTGTCGGTGGCAGCTCTGTGTTGAAAGTCTTTAAAGTCATCAGGTTTTCTATATTCTGCTGGCAGATGATTTTTTTTCTTATGTCTAACATACAATGCATAATACTCAGAGCTGTTTTTAAAAGGATAGCTAGGAAATGAGAATATTATTCTAAGTGTTTCTTCAATGCCTTATTTTTTACTTATGACATGGCTATGGAAAAGTCTCCAAGAGCAGATACTGGCACCAGCTCTGAAGATAGGATTTTACAGCTTTGGCACATATTTTTCAATTTAGATTCCCAAGAATTTGCTATGTTTGGAGTCAACTCCTGAAGTAAGGAGGACAATGAAGGAGAAGACCTTGGAGACTTTTCCAAGGGCACTAGGAGACCAATGCCATTGCTAAAGTATCTGAATACTTCATATATTCATCCCTCTAGAGCTGGTGGGCAGGCATGAGTTTGTCAAGGGAAAGAAACAGAGCAAGAGAAAAAAGGTTAAGCAGTTCAAGGCCTATCTTCCCATCTTCATTGGAACTGTCAAAATGAATTAATTTCTCACTCAAGAGGCAAAACTCTAACAGGAGAATCTGAAATGTTGTTTTATCAAGTGTCTCCTTACTCAGGCAAGCACTTGAGAAAGTTTTCAGTTACCTTCTTTCTGTTCCTATCACATCATCCCCCAGGACTATCAAAGATTCACGTAATATTTGGCATTTGGTGGGTCAGAATTACACCTGTGCTGCTAGGTATCTAATTCTACAACTGACAATACCTTTTCACCTCCATACAGCTATGTTATGGGGTACCAATATTGTGCTAGGATGAGTTGTCCACTCCTCTTCTGTATGAAGGAGCATCAGGATGATCAACCAGTTTGGCTGTCAGCTCAAACCTGTCTCTGATTATTTTCTGCAGCAGATCACCAAAAAATAGGTGACCTATCTACTGAAAAGTATCTGTAGAGAAGCCAGACAGTTTTTTCTCTCTCCCTGTGATGGGAGCTGCCAAATAGCTGCAATCTCTGATGGAAGTTCACCACTGCACCCCCCTGTACCAGCTGAACCAGGGATCTGCTGCAAGAAATTGTTATTTCTAGGCTTTGTGGCTTACGCCTTGTTTTACTTGTGATCATCATCTGCTTTCCTTTTCAATGATCCCTTAGGTCTTTCCTTGGTATTTCTCGGACTGAACAGATTCTCTTACATCTTCTTAGACCATTCTTGTTTGGCAGATGATCACTCTCACAGCTTATTGTTGGTCTCTTTTTTATCCTGCTGCTTCTTGATGGTTAAATA
>JANRGV010000001.1:23548543-23560512 GCA_024734035.1 Alethe castanea | reverse complement strand
AGCCAGAGCCACAGTCCTCATTGTTTCCCATCTGGGTCTAAAATTTGATAGCTAAATGAACATGGAAAAGTGAGAATTCCTCACTACAGTAACTGTACAGTTACAGTTCCTTGGCAGCCTCTTTTAATTGTTGCAGAAATGTTTGAATCCACTTATTTCTTAATGAAAATTTCCCTAAGTTTAAACAAGTATTACAAATTTTAGGGGTCATTCAAAAGTTAAAAGTGCCGACTCAAATGCATTCACCAAGATAAAACTCTACTTTAAAACAGTTAACCAACAACAAAAATTTGAAACCGGGAAATCTTTTGATTTATTTGCACTAGATAAAAATGGCCATGGCCACACGCCTCTTAACATTTTAATGAAAATTTTATAAATCTAGGAAATTCCTAGCCATAAAATTATTCTGAAACAAATTTCAAATGTCATTCTTTAAAACATCCAATATATACATTTAAAAAAAAATATTATATTATTTTAAAAATATATCATATGAATTATGCAGATTTTCTAGTGATTTGGGAATGCATTTTCTTCATAGCACATTGATAGCACGTTCATACCCTATGAAAGACCCTGATGTCTCCAAATTTCGGATTATTTTTTACTGAAACAGGACAGATATTTATAAATAGCATTTTCTCACTCCCCACACAATAATTAGTTAACCAAATCTGTCTCCAGCCCAGGGCTCTAGATATGAGACATCAGTTGGGGTACAACAGCATTAGTGGTTATGTGTTTGAGATACTGCATGTTCCATGTTCCTTTTTTCCTCCAATTTTCCACAAAAACCTGTGAAGATTGCTCCTCTAGCTGACTGCCCTTTTAAACTAAGTCTCTCTTTTTAAATTTTTTTTTTAATTGCCTTGATGCCTCAGAGACTGCTTTGTTTAAATTGGGCTGGCCATTTTAATCTTTTACATTTGGTGCTTAAAATGTGAGAGTGAGCAGACACCCTCCATTCCCAGGGACAGGGGGCATGAGAGATATTTGCTGCTGCCAGGCTACTGGCTGTGAGCCAGCACCCACTTCCTTTCCTCAGGCCAGGACCTGCAGCATCCTGCTGGTGTGAGAGGAAGCAATCCAAACCAAGCTGCTCCACAGCACCTGCAGGAAGCACCTGATTGCCTCTATCTTGTGCCTGAGAGCAGCAGCTCCTGCTGAGCTCCTGCTGGCATTCTGAATGCAGCCATGTTCTCCTCCTGCAGAGGGTGAAAATAGGTCTAAATTCACATTGAAATGGGTGGTATGATATGCCACCCTGGTCTGCTTCAGTCTGCTCCTGGATCATAACAGGGAAGTGTTATACTGTATTAATTCAGGGAGTGAATCTTTCTTCTCACTGATGCAAATGAGACAAAAACACTTGGAAGTCACACCTAAACAAAACAGCTATATGAAGCAGGATGAGTAACCCCTACCAAATAACTCCTGAATTCCACACACAAAAGTTTGGACAGTCGGCCAGCCATCAGCGCTAGGGAAGAAAGAAACCTGGCAGAGACGCTTTTCCAGCTGACACATTCTCAGATGCTACAAGTAGTGAAAAAAGAGCATTATCAAATGTTTGTGGGGATTCCATTTTTCTGCTGACGAGTACTGCAAAGATGTTTTAATGCCACTCGGTTTTGCATACACTTTGCTTGGAAATGTGTTCATGGAGTACACCAATTAAATGCACATTTAAAGTCACCAGATTTTACTCTGATACAAACTGCATTACCCAGTATTTTTCCTCCAAGTAGCAACAAATATTTCTGCATGAGCTGTACTGCGGCCAGCTGACAGGGTACAGCAATGCTAAGGAGCAACGACAAAGGATTGTACTTGTGAACCACAAAACACAAATGTTACACAGCTAATTTTGAGGGCCAGGGCATGATGGGATGGCCAGAAAGAGAGAGACCACATGCTGAAGGAAGCTGACAGAGGTGACAAATGCATTCATTTGGGCTTTCAAAAGTAAGAAGAGTTGGGAGACCTCTAGAGGCAAATACAGGCTGGCCAGAGCATTTCTTGGGCTCTCCTTGATTTGGCTGCGCTCTCCCTGGCAGTTCCCATACTAACTGCCCATAGCAGGACACACAGAGTAGTTGTGGGTCAGGAATCACACATCATCGTCATGCAGGAACAAAAAATACTAAACCTGTGAAAAAAATAATCTTCTCTTAATTCTTAACTTTCCCAAGGACTCCCCTTGCTTGTCACTGCCACACTCTTCCTATCGATCTCAAGTAGCTCCAAAGGACAACAGGGGAGAAAAAAGTACATAAAGACAACTAAATAAAAAAGAATTTGAATACAATGACAAAGAGATTCTAGAGACATATTTGGGGGAAAGAAAAAAATAAAGGTGATGTGTTTTCAATCTATGAGTGCCAAATTGAAAGAAAATAAATTTTGATTTAGAAAGCATACCAAAATCTACCACAGAAATACTAGAAGTAGAATCAGAAAAGGGTTTTTAGGGTTCTGGAGCATGACTCACAAAAGTTCCCTTCTAACATGTCCAGATTAGGACATCAAAGCAGATGAGAAGATAAACAGGGAGCCATCATATTCACTCTCCTCAGTGTGAAACAGCCTTTAACTACCTTTCAGGAAAATACAGACGACTGGGACAATTTCTAAACCTTTTTGCCAGATAACTTACTGTGCTTTTATAACGGAGAGAATTGTCTTGCCTTTTGCATGGTCTAAATGAGTCCTGGGGAAATCAGTGTATCTAAACCTATAAGGCAGTATTTAAATAGGTGCATCAGATGAACTTTCCTGCATGATGGGGCCAAGACAGCATCCCACATCATCCCGTCTCTTAGAAATTACCAGAAAAAGTGTTTTGATTTCATCTCAAATTTATGAAGCAACAAAATGGTGATGGAGTAGGAGAAGATTTCTCTCCTCTCCAGTCCTCCTTCTCAAAGTAGTATTTTGTCCGGTTTCTCATCTAGTACTCATATTCCTCACAAATTATGAAATGAACAACTTTAATATAATTCTTTGTTACAACTATCCTTTCAGTTACTTAGATAACTATATAGTACAGCAGGAATGCAATTAGAACACTCAGCAACAAGTTGGTAAGATATACTCAGTCTCAAAATAAAAAACACAACCAATTTTACTTTCCATCGGTTTCTTAGAAACAGCATAATATACACAAAAGCATAGGAAAACTGTTCAGCATTTTTGCTTGCCTCTTTTCACTCTTCTCTACAGTTATAAAAGAGCACTAGGAGTTATGTTCTTGAGCAAATATTCAGTAAGGTTCTGGGACCCAGTTTTGGGCAGGTAGGTAAGTGCCATGTGTTGTCAGAGGTTATCTAGCAGTGATGTCAATGAAAGCATCACTGTCATCTTTCACTGAGCTATCCCAGTTAGACATTTTTCATTTTGTCTCATGAGGCTGATGCTATCTATATATCCTACTTGTAATATTTGCTGAATCAAAAGATAGTCTCCTGACCTGAACATTGTGAACTCAGAGAAAAGAGTCCTTTCTTTCCAAGAGATGTAGACATGGTTCCACTAAACAAACTTTCACTATTTGTATTGCTTTATTGTCTGAACTAAATACATTCTAGAGTAAGAAAATTCATCTTGATATAATGGCTTTTCTCTGGGCACAAATATCTCTAGCTGCTTCATAATAGCTACAAAAAAAAGAAGAATACAAATAGACAAAATCTGTAGCCCCATCTTTCGAATATTTTTGTGTTCTCAACCTCATCCTGAAAACAATTAAAATATGTAGAAAAAACCTATCAATCAAAACATATAGCAAAAAAAGCAGAGTCCTTCACCTTAAAGCAAAAAGATTTATTAAATCCTGAACAGCTGAAAGAATATCTAATGAACATTTTATGCCAGAAAGCAAAATGAACTTGCAGAAACAAGTTCAGCCCACTGGACATTATGTGCTTGTTGTTATTAAATTATATATATGACACTGTGACGTGTGACTGAAGTTACTCTGGGAAGAAGAGAATTATATGCTGTCTGACTGTCCTTGGAAGGGACTGGAAACACCTTTAAATTAGTGTCCCAGATCTTCAACAAGAATTGTGTTGTCTGAAATACACGACTCATACCACACACCATCTAATGCGCTTGCAGAAAATAGAATCACTGATAGAAAGAACAAAACCCACAAAGGTTTCAATTTTCATTATGGTTTAATAAATATAGAGATAATATTAAACACTTTATTTATGTATTAAAAGTTACTGACCCTCAGTTTCCAACTCATCTTCTAAGGACCCATGCTGATAGAGAGGTGTGGTGAGCCAGGTTTCCCAATAAAATTCAGCCATCACTAGGAAAACTCACCTTGCAAAGCGAGTTCAGTAATGTTACAGTGAGAAAAAGTGATGCCAGCCTCACAAAAGATCAGAATTTGCATAAGATTAACATGCAGTCAAACTGGTCCCACCATATCTCAAATGATGTCCTTAAAATTCACCCTCTTTAGAAAGGGTGTATGGAAATTATAATTATTGAATTCACAGTATGTACTCAAACTGGGACCAAAAATTCTAAGCACATCTCTTTCAAATTTTCTTCTGTGATTTGCAGCCTTCTCTCAGTATCCAGCTAATATTTAACTTGTGTTCACAGTTCAGGGGGGAGCATTACTCTGGACAACAAATGGATTAATATTATGAAAGAATAAATATGTATTAGTGTACATGTGTATGCTTGAGTAGTGTGGAGAAATGTGACAATCCTGGATATATTCGCTGCCTAAATTTAAATTATTGTCACATTCTGTAAAACTGTAAGTTACAAAAATCAGGTTATGAAGAATTTGAAAAGAACCTTGTTAAACCCCCATGAGGAGAAGCACAACTCAGAACATAACAGTATGGAAACTATGCCATGTCTTTATTTTTGGACCTGGAAGCTAAAAGTAACAGTTTAAGAAAGGTTTCAGCATAAAAGAATGCTAAAACCACATCATACAGGAAGTTACAAGAGAAGATTGACTTTCCAGTTGCAATTTATTGTCTGAGACATTTGTTATTTATGTACAAATTTCGGAGTTTCACCGTCAACTGAAAGAAATCTTTAAATCCTTTTCCAAATCTGTTCTAGAGACAAGGTCCAAAACACAAACAGAAAAGATGTTGTGGGCCAAGACTGAAGTGCATTGACAGTCTTCTGATTGAAAACTTCTAATATTCTTGCTTTTTGATATTCAGCAATAACTAAAATTGAAGGTGAAGGTGGCAACTTCATCTCCTCTCTTTCTGGAATTCATTTTTCTCTTTCAAATAGCAGAGTGTTTAAAAACAAAACACAGAGGAGTATTTCAGGCATGACTGCCTCTGAAGAACGACTAAGGAGAGGATTGTACCTCAAAGCCACAAAATATATCAAGAATAGAAATAGAGAAAAAAAGTGGCAGACAAAATTAGATTCCTCTGGGAGATCTTGTTATATTTAAATGTCTGGACCCTCTAGATCCAGACACCTCTCATCCCTGTATCTGTTTCAAAAGACTGTAGAAGCACCAGCCTTACTTTGCTCTGTCAGAAATACAGGATTGTTCTAGGACCTCTTCATGTGATTCCACTTATGTGTCAGGAGTAAAGGAGGTGCAGCTAAGGGAGACCTCAGATACACAGCCATCTGTGCCTCTGCTGTGCAAAGTGAATCATTAGGTTCAGACGAAGGTAAGCAACATTTTTACGCTCAGACATTTCCCTCAAGACTTGTGTTCTGTGAATTGCAGCTCTCTCTCAGCACCTGATCCTCAATAGCTACATTTAGTTTCTATTAGAAGTTTGGTTGGTGAGATTTAAATGGGCAGCTGTTACAGGAAAAACAGCATCAGAGATATTCAATTACTAACCATACTGAAATAAATATGTCACTTGTGTGCATGTGTGAAGAGAATTGAGAGGAGAATAACACTGAAAGTGAGAAGGTGAATTTGTTATGTGAATCAACATGATAAGCATGAATTTTGTCTCTGTAATGCTTTCCTGCTAGCTCCCTTTTCCAGGTCAGTGTTTGGCCCCAACAGCATGCAATCACCTACTTGTTTTGTCATCAGAACTTAAATTTAAGTCCTTTGAGATGCAAACGTTCTCATCCTGCTTTCTTTAATAGGTGCTGTATATTTAGAAATCTACTCATAATTATGCTCCCCATTCCTTACAGTAAGGTAACTATAAAAGCAACAGCTGATGTTCTCATGCTAATCAAACCCTCTAGACTCACATGGGTTATAATTAAGATGCTGGATGAAATGCTGGAAATTAGTCCCTACTCTGCAGATTGCTTACAGACTGCAGAATAAAGGAGAAGAAAAGCCTATGGGGGGAATCAGATGTATCTGGACAAAACTATCTGAAGTTTTGCCTCTTTAGCTTCTGTGTCTCTAAATATTGCATAAAGGTGGTTACCCATTTGAAATCAATTCTGCCAATTTCATCCTTACTTAAAAAGCTGATAAAAATCAATTTGATTTCTTCTCTAACGTCTCTGTGTGGTAGTGATAATCGGCCATAAAGGCAGTTGAAACATTTCCTAGCTTCCCTGTACTAGATGTCATTATGGCCAAGCATGTGTAAGGCCCCTCACTGCTCAAGCACATGCATGGATCTGTGATCCCAAGGCTCTGGCAGGCATCCTGTTGGTGGGAAACAGCAGTGCCTCCCTCTGAAGACTACAATTAACACCTCCACGCTGCAAACATCTCTGCACCCGAGGAACTCTATGTCAGTCACTCCTCCCGTTGTTGTGGGAGAACTTTCACACCCAGCACGAGGAGGTTTCTACACACCAACTTGTTTGGAGGGGCAGAAGCTAATTTTACACGTGTCAAACTGAGTGACAAACAAATGATGATAATGAGAATGATTAAGCCTACATTTACTGTCAAGAGCTGGGGTTTAATCAGTTATGTGTCTATTACAGTTATATTTTTCAGGCAATAAGACTTTTTAAAATACCATGCTAATCAGAAATATTAATTTCTGTCCAGCAGAGTAAGGATTTGAACCAAAATTCACCTTTTTTCACAAAACCAGTTTTAGCACAGCTCTAGTTTTAAACACATATACTGAGGGGGTAAGCAAAGCCTTAGTGATACATAGACCCCAGGTAACTTTTGCAAAGATAGAAAATTTAATCTGTATGAAAATACATATATGAGTCTTGAGTTTTAATAGATTCTCACATTACCTGTAACTCCAAATTATGTGAAATTTCTTGTTTTAAACTACATTTTTTAATTAAGGTAAAATTTCCATTGATGTGACGTTATAAGCATGTATTATTTAAAAATATGCCAGCTGATGGTTTGTAGATAACTCATAAGGCTCTTGAAATAGTTTCCAGGGAAATTTTGTGTAATCTAGAATATTTTGTGATACTGTACAAACACCAGAGAGGACATTTCTTGTAACTGTCAGTGCATTTCATTGTCTTGAAGAGCTCTTCTTTTTGATGCTTGGCTGAGGTTCTCTCCAGAATCATGTACAGCTACACACTGGCTTAGTGAAGCCTAAGGTACTGGATTCCAAGTGAAGATGGAAAATACTTGCTCATTCTGAGCGAATCAGATGCCCACTCTTTGGAAACATTCCCCAGATTTTCATTATGTTGTTTGCTTTCCCTTTCCCTCCTCTAGACAGCACAAGCAAAGCCCACTGTGTTTCTGCTACCAATATGGATAATTACTGAGTGCTGTACTAATGAAAACATGTATTGCTAAATTAAAATAGCTCTTCCAGAGAAAATTGAAAGTGTTATAAATACTAGCAACTGGAATGCCTCTATTCATTTTTGTTCATTCTTTAAAAACTTGAATACAACTAATTTTCTTGTATTGTTCATTTTCTATTTTTTTTTCTGTCTCCAAACTAGTGACTGAATGTATTGTTCTTTAAAAAACAAAAAAATCCACTAATACTCAACAAATTATCTTTTAGAGGCATTTGTTGGGATTTTTTCCCTTCACTTCAAAATGGTTTGGAAATCCTCTTAGAATGTCCTGAGATGTGAACCAAAGAATCAATACTTGGATAGATTAAATAACATAACATAAATCAAAAATAGAAATTTAAGCAAGGAGGCAAGTATAATTACCCATGCCTTTTTTGTACATTAAGAAAGTTCCTGAGATTATTGTGCATTAAGCACAATAGATATAAATAAATCTATTGTGATATTAAAACAATTTTTAAATTATGCAAATGAGATATGATGTTGGATAAACACACAAGTCTTGATTTTTCAGGTTTCTACAGACAAAGCTAATAAAAATAAACACAATCATTAATTTTGGAAAGGGCTGCCTTTGAAAAGACAGTTCTTGGATAACTTGATATCTTCTGGGATTAGAAATAAAACACTGCTCCATTCCTTCAATAATCCTAGTCTAAACTATTCATATGTCATAAGAAGCAACTGGCAGTAGCTTCTTGAATATGTTTGCCTGTCACTCTGCAAATCCCTCACTCTGGAGTGATCTCTTTTATTCTTATATTGTATTTATTATTTTATTATTATTTAAAATTAAAAGAAAAATTATCTCATTAGGCATGAAGAATTATCTCTTTAAGGATGCATGGTCTGAACAGCAGCTTTATCAAGTCCATGAATTTCCCCCTCACACAGCTGATGTGTTTTCTAGCAGGCAGGCTTTGGAAGTGCTGGACTATCCCAGTGATATAACTATTCTCAGAGATTTAATTTGGGTCACTTCCAGCAATGAAGACTACAAAGTTGTATGTAAAAGAATTAAATATTCCTATGGAAGCCTTATAGGGACTGATGTAACTTGTGATAAGCTAATGGCAAATTCTCATTCTTTTGACCCTGAACTGGATTAGGCTGAATGTATCACCCTTTTTTTTTAAATGCTGCCTTTTACTAATTCCAGTATTTCATCCAAATTGTGAATGTAACCCTCACTCAAATGTTTTATTTACAGTTCTTTTATCAAAGGATACAACGTGCCTCCACAGTCTTCCATAGACAGCTAATGGTCACACTTCCCATGCTTCAAACAAACTAAATCTGAACAACTCCTTTGATAATACTGTGTTCTGGGTAATTCCTATGGGGTACACCATGCCAAGCAAGAAAGATATAGAAATTATGACAGGAAATAGTTTGTCTCCAAACAGCTTGCAATGCAGGCATCTGAAAAAAAATTTGGAAATATCTCTACACAATTCATGGAAAGCTTATAGGTCTAGCTATAAATTTTTCTTTCAAATTCTTCACCTGACCAAGAAAATTAGGACAGTGTCTGTTTCACAAGTAGCATCCTTACTTCTAGTACCAGCAAACAAAATATATTTACAGAATAAAAGATGGTATAAATGAGACAAACTGCAAAACTTTCCATACTATGTGGAAAAATGCTTTCTCTCATAACAGAACCAAATCACTGAAATTTTGGAAAGTTTGGACTTTCTTCACTTCTCATGTACAAAGTAAAACTATAACATCACAGCATAGGACACTAGCTCAGCCTCTTTTCTGCAGAGTTCTGTGTTGTAATGACTCCTGAGCACAAGCGGAAATAAAACCATTGAGGTACGGTCAATAATAATTTTCCAGTGTTTATTTATGAGTGGGATCAGTATTTCACACACATTCTAAATAGTAAGCACTCATGCTTGCAGTCCCATGGGGCACAGGGGAATTGCTTATAGCAGAACAAGTGAGAAAGTGCTGCTTCTGTGTCAAGGTAATGGTTAACAAAATGGGAGTTTATAAGAAAACCACCCAAACCTTAGGAAAGCTATTTACAGATTATGGGATGACAGATTTATACTTAAGCAGATGAATAATATCCACTAAGAAAACAGAGCAACATGCAATCTGTTTTGAAATAAATATAAAACCCAACAGTGAAAATGTGTTGCGTTCCAATCATGGAATGAACAGTATTAGCCGGTTAACATACAAAAAAATCCTAAATGGGTTGACCTTAGGAGAAACTAGCTCTCTGTTTTACCTCTTTCAATTTACTGCTGCAGTGTCAGGAAGGGGGATTCTCCTGCTTTCCCCAGGTTTCAGCATCAGATTTTGCCTTCTAGCAGTTTTTTTTCCACAAACATCTGAAGCATTTAGAACTGACTCACCCAAGCCCACCTCGGGGCAGCTGCGGCATGAGAGGGACACGACTGAAGTGAGTCCATAGGGGTGCTGCTCTTGGTGCTAGACCTAGTGCAGCTAATGAGAACCTCCCCTAACTTCACTGTTCCTACCAGAGAATGCTGTGAAGAGTGAAGCAATTGTGGCACTATGAGAGCTCATAAAAGCAGCTTCCACTGTTTCTCTTTGCTGTCTCCACGAGTAAAGGATAAAACCTACATTGAAAGTTTAAATCCTAAAGGGACGACAATTTACATCAGTATTCCTTGAGTGTCTCAACTCTTATTGTGGTTGTTCCCCCACCCCAATATCAAGGAGGACAGATTTCCTTCGATGGTATTATTTGGAGGAACTCTTTTATCGGCTGCTGGGAAAAGTTGTAAGTTCCTTTTTCTTGGAGCTTGGTGCATGCTAAGCCCAGCACCTCCTTCTGAGCACCCTTGTTCCTGTCCCTCCCACCGTTCTCAGAATGGCATGAGCTGCAAAAAGGCAGCCAGCTGCTTTTGCATGCAGGTTTCTGTAAGAACGGCAAGCTGTAAAATTTGCCTGTAGTTTGTAAGAGAAAGTGGCAAGTGGAAGAAAAACACCTGAGAACTACTTCAGCAGGACCTAACTTTCCGTTCAGAAGTAAGCCAGGGGACTTTAAAGCCAGAGTTTATTTTATTTGGTGGTAGCAACATCCTTCACACACACACACACACACACAAAAAAAAAAAAAAAAAAAAAAAAAAAACCAAAAAAAAAAAAAGCCGAAAGAAAAAATCTGTCCTCAGCTGGATGGTGGTACCTTTTGAGCAAGTTTTTGTTTGCCTCCTGACTCCACCTGCTGGGAAGACGCCCCACTACCTGCTACCCGCACTGACACATTCGTCAGGAGTGCTGAGGTGAATCACTGTGCGTGCGCTCCGGCTCCCACCCTCACTGTGGCTCTCTGGATATTTAAACATTGGGCAGCTTGGAACAGTCATAGCAGAAAAAGTCCCCTCCTGAACCACTTCATGCACAACCACTCGACGCTCTTCTGCGAGTGTTGGCTCAATTGCCCTGGATGCCCGTATAGCTGGGGTCTGCTTTTCTGAGGAGACCAGAGGTGCCCAGAGATGCTTGGAACCAGGTCTTTATCGGACTCTTCTTAGAGTTAGTTAGTTTAAAACGCCCACATGACTTCTGGAGCAGAAACGGGAATTTAGATGACTCTGCCGTCCGATGAATGCTGCGGCCACTTCTTCTTCATCCTCCCCAGCTTGGTGGACGGTAGGTAGGTGGTTCACGCAAGCTGGAAGAGCATCAGAGACGGGGCAGACGGGAGGACGCGGGACAGCATCTCCAGGGCAGCCAGGGGCCCCAGCAGCCCCCGACCCGCTGCGGGGGTAGCGCCCATCCGCCCAGGTGCCGGACCGCGGGGGTCCCACGCTCCACGCCCTGCATCCCCCCGGCTTTCCCTTCCTAAAGATGCCCGCGATAGAACCTCAACGCTGCCTCGGGTCTGAGGACCTTCTCCTCCAAGAGGAGGAGGAGGAGGAGGAGGAGGAGGCGAGGTGCCGGCCGGGCCTCTGACATCGCCGGGTCCGAGCTCCTGCGGGGCGACGCGCTCGCTGTGGATAGAGCCGGGCCGGCGGCGGCCCCGCACGGAAGGGACCCTCGGTACAAAGGGCAGTCGGCAGCGCTGCCGCCCCCTCCTCCCACGCGGGGACGAGGGGGATGCGTCCCTGTCCCGGGTGTCCCCCGCCCCGCGCAGCAGGACCCCCGTTCCCAGGCGCCGTGCCGGGAGCGCCGCGAGCCCCGCTCCCGACGCCCCCGCAGCCCCAGCGCGGCTCCTTGTGACTCACAGACGCCTGATGAAA
>JANRGV010000001.1:23514610-23543284 GCA_024734035.1 Alethe castanea | reverse complement strand
GTTGTCTTCTCAGAATTAAGCTGACAATTAAAAACATCTATTTTAAATATATGAAATGTCTCTGAAAACACAGTATTGCCATTACAAAGATGTCAAAGCCTCATGATTAAGACTGCTGAGATGTAAAAGAAAAATGAGCTAAACTTTGATTTTACCTTTCATTAGTGACTGGAATGAGACTCCGCATTTGGCACAGTGTCCCCTCAAAGGTGAACTACATTTTCTGCTTGTGGCTTTTCAATAATGAAATATTTACTTACTTTTCAGTGCTCACTTAACAAAAACTACCGTAATTCACGGTGCTGTTTACAGCTTGATGGAAGAGAGAGAAAGGTCACAAAAGACTAAAAAAATTCATAGCCTGAATTAGCCTCTTCTGTTTCTTTCAGGTAGCACCGATGCATTATCTAACATCAGAAAGCTCAAGTGACTGTAACATCTAATCTATGATGTATGCAGATGGATGACTCTTTTCTAGTCTTGATTTCCCTCAAGCTGATATCAGCAATGAGTGTTAACTGCTTGGAAAAATCACAGGTGGCTCTTCAGTTGTATTTTATTTGTATCTTGATCTTCCCTAGAAGTTTTGTGTGCCTGAGTAGTTATCTGTAGCACATCTAGCTATCATGATTTAAGTGAACCATAGAATACCAGGCTGGAGAGAAGCTCAGCATGAGCTGGCCATGTGCTCAAGCACCCCAGAAAGTCAGTCATGTCCTGGGCTGCACAGCAAGCAGCGTGACAGCAGGTCAGGGGAGGTGATTCTCCCACTCTGCTCTTGTGAGACCTCACCTGCAGTGCTGCATCCAGCTCTGGGACCACCAACACAAGAAGGATGTGAACCTCTTGGACCAGTTCTGGAGGAGGGACTGTAACACTTCTTCTGTGAAGACAGACTGAGACAGTTGGGGCTGTTCAGCCTGGAGAAGAGAAAGCTTCAGGGAGACCTTATAGCAGCCCTCCAGTATTTAAAATAAGTTGACAAGAGGGCTGGAGAGTGATATTTTACAAGGGCATGTAGTGATAGGACAAAGGGGAATGGCTTTAAACTGAAAGAGGGCAGATACAGATGGTATAACAGGAAAAAACTTCAGATAAGAGTGGTGAGGTACTAGAAGAGGTTGCCCAGAGAAGTTGTGGATTCTGCATACTTGGAAGTGTTCGAGGCCAAGCTGGATGTGGCTTGTGATCTGTGAAGAAGCAACATGAGTCCTCAAAATGAGTTTTCTGTTTGAATTTACCTCCATTATGGTTCTTTGGCAAAGTGGTGATGTTTTACACTTCCTTCAGTATAAAATTCCTTTATGTCTTGCTTTATTTTGCAAAAGTTACATTATTTTGAGCAGACCTATCACCGTGTGATTTTTTCCAACTTTATTTGATATCTGTCTCTGTTCACATAATCTTAGTGACCTGTATGTAGCTTGTATTCTGTAGTCTTAGTTACCTGTACTGCATAGGTGCTTCATCACTAGGCCCCTCTCTTGCTTTGCACTTCCTTTCCATTGTTGAAACATGATAGTGCAATTTGCCACGTGCCAGCTAACAAGCAGACGGTAAGCATTTCTTAATGGATAAGGATGATTCCTCATGGAAGAGGTATGAATGCTGTCCCATAAAGTTACAGCTCTTTTTATGTTTTGAACTGTCATCATCCATTGTAATAAAATGAACACAAAAGATATTAGATGATCTTTACATTGCCATGGTCATCTCTCTCCAGACTATACTAGCTCTCTAAACAGAGTGAGCATTTCATACTCTTAAATATGCCACTTGCAATCTAGGACAGGAGAGATGCTCACACCTTCACTACTTAGATTGCTTAGAGAAAATTCCTGAAGTTTCTTTGATTTGGTAAAAAAAATGTCTATGACTGCTGAGTGTTCTCATGTGAATAAAAGTTGGATGCTGGATCCCTCTGGATAAGAACTCCTTCTGTTCTCACCAGCCAATCCAGCTCCTAATGGGATTTTTTTTTTTCTTTTTTTTTTTTGTCTTCCAAACAATACAGAAAGGGAAAGATAGGTTTATTGCTGTTATCCTCAGTTGTGCTGTTGCTGCAGGGGTGGAAACACTGAACTGAAGGGTATGAGATGCAGAAGTTGCATCAAATAACACAAAATTTAAAGAATGAAATGTTTTGGAGGAAAGGGGAAACTCAGAGGAAAGAGGTGTTTTGAATGCTATATGCACCTGAGCATTTAGTGGTAGAGATGAACTGGGAAGTTATCCTACAAAATACCTGATTATCTAATAGACAGCACTGTCTTCCATTTACCTATATTGTAGTAGGGGAAATTCCATTTACATTTCAAAGGGCAGTTTAGTCAAACTAGCTTAGAGAATCTCTGCTAAATCTTTGGCTTTGCTTCAGGGTGTTTAAGAACATTGAGAAACTGAAGGAGTTAGATGTAGACAGCTGATCACGGGCTCCTTACTGTGCAGAGCTGTAGCTAGGGTTTAACAAGTCCTTTAAGCCCTGGTCTTGATTAAAACTCGGTGGTGAGGAACAAATGGTGTGAGTGGAGATTTCCTTTAATGTTCTCAGGACCATTTCCACTACTACAGACTGCTGAAGGGTCTGACACTTTTAAGTCTTTGAGCTCTTTTGTGTTAGAATACAATGTTTTCTTCTGTGTTCAAATGTTGCCAAGTACATTTTGAGTTGAAGCAGGATCAAGAAATAAATAATAATAATTGTTACCATATGTTCTCACTGATAAAGCAGACCCGGTATTTTCTTGTCAGCTGGTTTTTCTTGCATTTTTCGTTTTTGTTTTCTCTGGGTATTTGATAGTGCATACTTCCGAAAGACTGGAGTAATTTCAGCACTGAAAAGAAAACAAGTGTGTGCAGACTTGTAAGTGTTCAAATGCTTGCTGACTTTATTGGCAATCAGATCTGAAATGTTTTGGAAGAAAAGTGTCCCATGAAATGCCTGATGTAATCAGAGGTCATCACTGGAGAAATCAGTAGGCAGTCACCAAATAAATTTATCCCTTCTTTTTCATCTGCTTTTCAGATACATGCAGAATAATAATCCAAGCCCACTCCAGCATTTTGTCATTGCTATAGCTGTTTGAGTTGTCTGCACAGTGACAAATTACACAAATCTTTGCGTTTAAACTCGCAGCCTCCCGTTTAATGAGGTAAAGAAGTGGGGCTTAATGGCCTATAGTGTGTGAGCATGCACTGTATGCCAAAAGGGTCCTGAGGAACCTCAAATATTAACTGAAAGCATCTCCATCCACTTGCAAAATATTGGGATAGTGCCTTATCAGTATCAAAGCCTATAATTTACCTATTTATTTGCACAACTTGCAACATATGGTCACTATATTATTTACTGTAATGTGAATCATCAAATGTTACAGACATATCGCACGCCACATCAAAGAACATGTTTGATGAGAGGTTTCTTGAAGTGATGAATTATATTTTTTTCAACTGATGTGTAATTCCACATGGAGAAATCACACGGGTTTAATATGTGAAGAAAGTTAATTATGCAAATTACTTTAGTGTAGAATTTAAGAAATTGCAAGACTAATTTTACTGTTGAAAATACCCAAATTTTTTTGAAGTGAAAATTAACATATAAATTAGTGACAGGATTTTAAAAACAAAATCTTGGCTTTATTATCATTATAAAAATACCTTTGTAAGTGCTCAAAATTTTATATTAGAATACAATTTAAATTTTTTAAATTTCATTGTAATATAATGAGTGTCTTGAACTCAACAATGTACATGGTTTGAATGGACAAGGGTGCACCAGACTGGAAGAGATACTGGGAGGGAAAACAGCCCTATTCACAGTACAAACTTCTTTAAAAAAAAAAAAATAAAAAAGTCTCTGTCTTCAGTCTGTTGGATTTATTTGGAAAGTTTTAGCCAGATAATTTTCATGATCTCTGAAGATCTCCTCTGGTGCATGATATATTGCTTTGCTTATGTTCACAAGTTCTGGTCGCTCTATTTGCCTGAGAAATTCTTGTGCTACCATGCGGTGGAAAATGGACTTGGCAGTAGATGGCTTCTGAGTCAAGACTGAACCTTCTACATTTGTGTAAGAACACACCCACACATGTACAGGCCAGATCTTCCAGAGCTTTCCTCTGGAGTCACAGTTTTGAGGTAGTATAAGCCAGTTTGTGCTGACTAAGAGAGAGCTGAGAGAACATACCTGAACTACAAAAGAAGAGCAGGAAGAAGTATAAACAGTATGGAAAAATGGAAATGGTTTCACACATGGAAAAGGAACATTGGAATTAGGATTTAGTGCTGAGGAGACAGGAGTACAACAGAAAAAAGTTCATAATGGAGAAGCTCAGAGTAGAAAGAGGCAATACCCTTGGCAATGCACCAGTTATACATGACCTGCCAGAATCTCACCCATATTCTCGTGTCAGCATACCTCTGTGAAGATTTTTGGTGAAGAACTTTTGTGGCAGAGTTTAAAGGCTCCAGTCTCTTACATGAACCATTTTCACCGCATGTAGTTAAAATGCTGGTATAATGATCTTAAGATGGTGGTATTTATTCTTCATGGGTTTATCATGTCAGGCTTCAGTGGGTAGGGTACAGAAGCTATCTGGAAAGCTAATTTAGCAATTCTTTAGTTCATCACATTCAGTGTGTGAGCAGGACTTGCAGACTGTAAGCCATGTACCAGTCTTTTAGTAGTACTTTAAACCAAACTCACAGACAGAAACTGGAGAAAATTTTATGCTATTCACACAGAGAAAGGCTAGAAGTGTAGACCTTCTGAAAGAGGAAAGCTTCATTTAATGTACAGGTTTGGTTGATGGAATCTTCTTTTTTTTTTTTTTTTTTTTTGCTGGACTTCAGGCAAGGAGGAAGATCCCACTTCTCATATTATTTTGTACAGAGAGATGAGAAGATTTGTAGATGTCTACAAGGCAAAAGTTTTGAAGCTGACAGAAGAAATGTGGATAGACAGTTGGAGCAATTTGAAGTATATGGTTTCAGATAGAAATTCTCTGTTGAGCAAAGAAATCTTAGGAAAGCTGAGGACCTATTGAGTCCTTTGGTGTGAGTGGATCAACCAGCTGAAACCAATTACAAAAAGACTGTTTTTGCTGAGGAGAGGTAAAAATGAAATAAAAGTATGTATGTTAATGGAGGAGATTTGAACATCCTAGAATACCACTAGAATAGCTAGAGCATAAAAGATACAGGTCAGATGAGGGCACATTTCAGTAATGGTGATGACATGTAGATAATAAAATGTGGGTCAGCTGTCATTTGTGTGCACGGTCCCAGAGAAAAGCACCAACTAAAGTTCACATTTTAGAAGCATGGTCCAGAGCCACAAACCCAGCAAGTTGCCCATGAGCATGGGAGTATCATAAAATGAAAAATGAAAAGCAGGTGTTTAAGAATATGTGTGCTAAATACTGCAAAGCAAACTGAGATCAAAAGTGAAAAGTGTGCAGCTGAAGAATGTTGCTGGGGAAAGCAGCCAGCAGAAATGTTGCTATTTAAAAAAGGAGATTTATAGTGGTGAGACATACATATTTTCAAATAAATTAAGAAAAAATAACCATAAAAATGAGCATCAGTACTGGGGACAAGTTTTGGGACTAACTTTAGGAAAAATTGAATCTGTGACATAAAACATGACTAGTAGTATACAAGAACATTTATTCTATGCAGATAAAAGTTCAAAGATACAAGTAAGCATCCAGATACCTCTATAATAGACACTCCTGCAGAAATAATTTTGCATAGAAACGTTAGCTATACATTAAATTTGATAAATACATTAAAAACAGTAAAAACTGGAGAAGAATATTTGGGCTGTGTAACTGTTTATGAGTGTGTTTGAAAATTGAGGGTATCAACTGCCCGCTGCCGAATCTACCTAGAAGGCAGTACCAGAAGTGCACTGCTCTGTGATAGTTTTTCCCACTGCGAGCCCCTTGGCAATAAAGATGTTAATTAGCAAGGTGAAGAAGCCACGGGAAAGGGTGCACTTGATGACAGCAGTGGAGAAGAAAAATGATAGGGTATTCCATGTGTGCATAGATATTAAAGATCTTTAAGGCGTTGAATCAAGAACAAATCAACAGAAGAACAATCATGCAATGAGACAGGAACTAAACAACCCACTCATGCTAAATGTCATCACTTCCAGGCCCTCTCTAACAAACAAATTCATTATGTTAGATGCACAGTTTGATACTGGAAAGTCTGATAGGACGAGGAGAGCAGCTAATTAGTGTTTTCCAATACGTTATCCAGAAGGCAGTGTTTCAGAAAATCTGCTGGTAAATTGTCTGCACATGATATATCGAAGAAGAAAGGTCTTGGAATATCAGAATGTCTCACACTCTTGCCAGAGTGAGTGCCACTAAAATCCAGCAGTGTTAATCACATTATATGGGGAACATTTCGAAATCAGTCAGATCCAAATCATTAGCAAGCAGAGCAGTGGTAACAGCAGAGCACTGGAATGGATTGCCCAGAGAAGCTGTGGAATTCCTCTCCTTGTGGAGATTCAAGCTAGCCTGGATATGACCCTGAATAAGCAGATCTAGCTTTGAAGTTAGCCCTGCTTTGAGCAGGGGGCTTTACTAGATTATCTCCAGAGGTCCTTTACAGCCAATTTTATTCTATGACTCAGGGAATTACTGTGGTCTCGAAAGGAGGCATCCAGGCATATCCAAAAATGGAAGAAAGGAAAAGAGCTGAAAGCACTGATCTCTCCAAAGGAAATTAAACTCAGAGTAGAGTAAGCAACTCACCTGCTAAATAGCAGAAATCATGTTATCTCTGTAAGAACCTGAAGGAAGAACAGGTTTTTATGTGCAATTCAAAAATGGCCTAGGAAATGTAGGAAATAGACAGTTTACCTTGAAATAAAAGGCAACATTCCATGGGAAGACACCTCTACAGGATGTGCTGCATGAGCTGTGGACATTGCAATAGTGATGTATATTTATGCAACATTTACAAAAGCACAATTCACTGTCAGCTATCTTAAATATTTTTCCTTCCATGTGTTAGATAATGCTTCTTCATCCTTCGTGTGTATGATATGCTGAGCTATTGAAAGGAGGTAGTAAGTTTTAGAAGTCACTGATGAAGGGAAAAAAATGCCAATCCACCAATGCAGCATTGACTCCTCATCTGTGGAATCATGATAATGCTATCTCTCACCAAACAGCAGTACTTTGGAGGTTAATTATTAGTCAGTGAAGCATTTATACTGCAGAAATGAGCACCAAGGAAAAAGCCATGTAGAGAAATTAATAAATCTGTTTACCATGAAATGTTTTGTATATGTATCAGTGATAAAATGCTGAATCACTTTTCTTTAAGTGGGCACTGTTCATCCTTAAAAATGCAGGGAAGAAGGGCAAAAGAAGTGTGAGAACTAGCATTTAAAACTGTAGTAACTATTCCCAAAAAAGCTAAATAAGGGTTATGCAAGTGGTTTCTAACTTTGGAGTTACCTTTATAATCTGGGGAGGCTTTAATTATGACTTTATTACACAAATTTTGTTTTATGAATTTAATTCCAAGAGAGGAGACCTTATGTGACTTATGGACACCAATGATTTACAAATCATGTTTTTCTTTAGAAGATCTTTTAACGTCACTGAACTCAGAGTTTTTGGTAAAAATGTCATCCATTAGTAAAAGCAAAAGTGGAAAGTGAAAACAATGCAAAAATTTAAAGGCCTTAGACTGAAAAAAAACCCCCCAGAAAGCTAAAGCTGTTATACTTTGAATGCTATTGAGAGCTAATGTTAAAGTGATCTTAATGCTGCTGACTAAAGCTCATCAGTCTCCAAGAATGTGGCAGTCTGATAGCCAGTTAGCATCAGACTAACTGTTAGCCTTCAGGTTTAATGCTAGTCCATGAAGAACTCACGTTTTCTCTGTGAATCATTTCCGTTTGCCTGATAAAAGAAATGCATCTCTGTTCTTCATACTTTGATTCCTTTTAAGGCATTTTGTAAGGGCAGATTTTACACACTGCGAGAGAAATGAAGTGGTGCTAGGGCATGAGGTAGGTCCCGTAGCTGGAAGCATTCCCATCCTATCAGAGAGACTGAAAGGTGTCAGGGGCAGGTTTTTCTGTGACAGGAGCTAATACAAGATGTGATCTGTTATCCAAAGTAGTTAAAATCCTGAAAATATCTAAGACACTTGTTTACCATATTTAAGATACCTCTAGAATTCTTATGGGGTTTCATACCTGTGTCAATGTCTGTATATAAGGAGAGGAATATCATACTAGTGAAATCCTGTTTGGTATACTGACTTCCTCAAAATCTCCTGAATCCCAAAGCAATAGGATTATGTATGACAGAACTCCCAGTTAAAAGTGAAAAAAAGAGAGAGTGATTTTTGGAAACCCCTTCAGATATCCACACGTCTATTTGAGAGAGACATCTAGTCAAAAACTGTATTTCCTCTTTCTCCATTTTACTTAACTTGTACATGATTATTCATGAACAGTTTACTCCTTCTTAATTTTCTTTGATATTTCAGGCTAATCCTTGGATATGGACAAAGCATGAGAGTGGAAAGTCTGAGAAGGTAGATTTGAAGTTCTTAAAAATCAGTAATTTAGATATTTTTCTATAATTTTATTAAAGAAGCATTTCAGGAACTTTCTATTTCCATAGTACTCTCATCCTAAGTGAATTTTTTAAGGCAAATACAGCAAGTAAGAAGCACTGCCAAACAGACAGGAAAAATGCAGAACTTCTTGAGTATGCAAACTAATTTGTGTGACATAACTTTTCCCAAGAGAAGAAAAGGGAAATTCTATCTACATTGTTTATTTAGGTAGAACTAGGGGTTTCTGTAGCTAGGAGATACACTCTTAAAGTATGGTCTGTGTGCAGGATGCAATTCCTGTCACGCTGAAACAAGGCCCCTATCCCATCAGCTTACAGACCTTATTTTACCTCTCTGCTTAGAGCCAATCTTGGCTAATAATTAAAGAAACCCTCTCTTTTGCATTTTTCTTCCCATAATTTCTGCTACCCTTGGGCAGAACTCTCTTATTCAGGGATTGTGAAACAGTTTATAATAGGCATTTCCATAAATAAGTCATAACCACTTAAATCACTGGCCTGAATTTATACCTTTAAGTCAGTGGTTATGCAGACTGAAATCAGAGCATCTGTCTTTTCATGCCTAGAAGTAAAATAGTAAAATACAGTAAAAATACTTGACAAAATTAATCTTGGTGTCTAGTGAGGAGCCTGGACTGATCCCAGGTACTCCTAGTATGGAGGCTGTGTGTGGTGGCCTCAGAAAGTACAATCCATGGAAGCTAGCACCCCTTTCACCTTTCCAGGATAGCAGACATGTGGGACAGTGTTGGAACCCTAAAGCCTGGGAGTTTAAAACTTTCTGTGCTTTCTGGCAGTGACCCTTTGACCCACTGATCCTTTGACTTGAGGCCTTGGAGAAGGCTTCCAAATTTGAGTAATGGAGTTAGAACCGCTGGTGTGTAGTTTGAATAGAAGTGTGTAATATCACATGGTGAAGGGTTTGAAATTTAGGGTTTTAGAATATAGTAATAAGTATGGGACGAGATGGAAATTCTTGGGTGGTGGCTTCTTCTTCCTTCTTATTCCTTCTTCTTGATTTTTGGTAGTAGTTTTTAATTACATAGAAAGTACTGCAGTGCAGGTCACAGGTGGTTGGTCATTGGGTTAAAAGTATAAATAATATAGATGTTAGCTTTTAATTGGACTGTTTGCCTTTAAAAGACCTTGTAACAAGCAAAATACAGCTAAATTTTCTTTCTTTTAGCTTGTTAGCTAAAAGTGCTGTAAAACTCCCTGTACTATACATAAAAATTAATAAACAACTGAATCCAAACATGAAAATTAATCTCTTGTGCTCCAATCCTGACACTTAGTGAAAGCAGAAGAGAAAAAAGCCAGCCACTAATATGTAAGACCACTAATAGGACAGGGGTGTGCCTGGTGCAGCAGGGTAGTTCCAAGCTGTGCTGGTGGGGTCTGACTGACTGACCAGCCTGGCTGACTGACCAGCCTGACTGACCAGCCTGACTGACATCAGTTACCAGACTGATGGTCCCACTTTCCACTCACTGCCTTGAGCTGCCTTGAGGCCACTCTGGGACAGGAGCCCATGTACCCCCACTCAAACCTGGCACTAAGGTGATGCCTTGTCCCTCCACTGAGCAGACATGCTCTGAGATTCTTGTAACACAGTTGTTCCTTTTGGGAGTCAGGCATGAAAGCTCTGTGAGCATGGATGTAAAGAGGGGTCTTGACTTGCTGACATCCAGGTGCTGGTTAAGCTCAGATTGCTGTGTTATGTCAATAGGAATGAAATAGCAAAAAATCATAGAGCTCCCAAGGAGTGTGAAGTTAGAACAAGGTAAAGTAGGCACACCCTGCATTGGGTGAGAAGAAAGAACTGTGTGTTGGTGGATAAAAAGCATATCTATACTGTTACCATGTCAGTTACTACACCAAATACTTCTTCCAATTATGAAAAGAATGATACTCTTAGAAGGCATATTGATATTTCTTTTAAAATTATGTAAACCAACCTTGTGACCCCTTGTACATCACACTTGCTGTGTTAAAGACTTAACTCTTACTTGAAAAGGGTTGATCCATAGGAAGTCCTCTTTGTGCTGTCAGTGTAGCAAACAGTATATGTAGTGAAAATGAGAATAGGATCTAATGCAGAGACTTAAAATCTACTTATATAATTAATATTACTTTGTGTTAATCTGTTAGTGAAAAGGAATCTGGAGAAGGTAAGTATAAATGTAATCCATGTTTGTAAAGTCTTTTAACGCTGCTGGAATAAATTGAATAATAGATATAAATAAATAAATGGTATCTTGCACTCCACATTTGGAAGGGATGTTAGACATAAGTATACTTGGCAATTTCCTTCTAGAAAACAATATTTTAAATAAGAAGGAGACCAATAGTTGAGGCAGAATGTAGTGGCTGAGCAAGTAAATAACAGGACTGAAATAATCTCCCAAACCCAGGAAATATAAAGTCAAAGCTGAAACTTCTTTTTTAACTTTTCTTTTTGACCACACCAAGCAGAGCCTGAAGCACAGCCTGATTTTCCCCTAAAACATTATACTAATTCCATCATGTTTGCTTGTGTGCATCTCTGCATGTATGTGCATATATTGCATCTTTTAATTGTTTTCAAACACGCCTGGGCAGAACCTATTAGCTTAATGGAGGAGAAAAGGAAAAAAAAAATGTAAACAGACTGTTAAGATGTAGGCTTCTCATCAGGAATAGAAGCACTGGGGGAAAGAGTTAATAGGAAAATACAAGAATAAATGCTTGTAAAATATGGCTATTGCTGCTGCTGCTACTACTAGAGAAAAAAAGAGGCATGAGAAAGCTGGCAGAAAAGAAAGAAAACTCTGGGCTTGTGGGAAACCCCAATCTTAAGGAGCACTGAGAAGTATTCATTTTTCATTTTCTTAGTCCAATTTTAGGGAGCTACCCTACAAAGCAGTCTTTTTTAGTTTTCTCTGATGTACTTCACCTGCCTCTCCAGATCTCTTGCTGGAGGTTGATGAGATGCCCGGTAGGTGGCATCCTTTTAACACAGTGCTGGTATCAGTTGGTTTGGGTTTAGTTTTGTTTTTTTAGTTTTTTGGTATTTAGTTAAAAGCATTTTTTCCTGGAGAATTTAAATGGATTATCACATAATTGGCACATGCAGAAGTTATGTTGTTGTGAGGACTTTTATTCAAGGCTCTCAAATTTGGCATTCCCAAGCTTCCAAAAAAATCTCTTTTTTAGGAATCTAAATGGAAGAAAGAGAGGGAGAAAGTGTTTTCCCTCATTGGTTCAGATCAAGTTTCTGAGGGAGTTTACAATGAGCTACATGTTCACATCACCTACTGAAATCACTTTGTGTTTTCTGACTTGAAGTCTCTGGTCTAAATTAAAGACTTAGTTCCAGAACATGGTGATTAGTATATTGTATTTACATTTGAGCAATTGATGCCTGAAATTGTGACATCTTATCATCTACATTTAATTTGCCTCTGTTACATCTTGTTCATTTTTGGAATGTATTCATTTTTTTCTTCCCATGAAATAATGCTCATGATAGCTATGTTATCCCAAACCCGTATCTGTTCCAGAGTTTGCACACAGTTCTACATAAAAAATATGCCATCAGATGTAGTTTGAACAGGCACATGCTTCAGGCTGTTACTGTTAGGCACAGGGTGTTAGGATCAGGTGCCATCCATCCATTCACTTAAAGCAGTGTCCCTCTGAAAGCACACAGATAATTCACAGGTGGAAAACAAATCTGCTTAACTTGTTTAGAAACGTGGATCAGGATGTTGAGTAGCTGGGGATATCTGGGGATATCTTGAGAAAGTGTTTCCAAAGAGCTGTTCTTCAACTCAGACTTCAGTTCCTGGTCTGCTTGGAGGAGAAATGCAGCAGAAGTTCATTGTGGCTGGAAACAGGACCAACAAAAGAAGTTCTCAGCCATTGTCTAATAATAGAGGATCTGTAATAAACATACTTGGTAGCTGAACAAGTCTGCCTAGTTCCAAAGCTCTTTGCACAGTATAGGATTGACAGATCTGTATCAAATGGAACATAGCAGGGGGGATTTAAACATTTTTCTGCAATTTACTGCTCTGAGGTTTGTGAATTGCCATGGAGATAAAGATGCCACAGTATCCTCTGCCAGTCTGCAACTGCTGTAGTTGCATCTCCAAGTCTTAGTACTGTAATAAATCAATTATCCTGTCAATTTGCATCAGATTGACAGGTCACTGAGAAGTGAAGTTTAAAAAAAAAGTGAGTTTAAGATACTGGCCACTTTAATTTCTTCAGTTATTTTTTCTGAATATATATTTAATCCAAAATTGTGCTGAAGATGTCATTTTAAGGGGAATATAGCTGTTTTTATATTCTCTGTACATTTGCTCTCAGTGTTGTGCTTTTCACATACACACCAATCAAAGAGTCCATCTCTAAAACTTCTTCCATCCCTGCCTACTTTGCCTGGGACAATCTATCCCAGGAAAAACTCCCCAAAAGACAAAGTTAAAAAAGGGATGTAGATTATTGCTGGTAAATAAGTAAATAGAAACAGTATTTCCAGAGCTACAATATTCCATTTCAAACAAAAGTATGCGAAAACTTTTTTTGGTGCAATTGTCAAAAAGTAGTACCACATTAAATGAATATGTCTGAGGACTACAAGGATAATTTTTGAACTGAATGTGAAGTGCAAAGTCTTTTTCCTGAGCCTGCACACAGACCATCTTTGTTTATCTGCTGCCAACCATAACTTTCCCAGATTTTCCCAGACTGAAATTCATATGAGAGGATCATACCCACCCTTCAGAGTGTGAGTGGCAGTGTATAAATCATACCAATTTATAAAACTGCTGCTGCTGTTTGGAAAAAGCTCAGAGGAGCTGAATTACTAGGGTCAGGGGAAGGACCCCAATAAATAACGTTTCAGGCCTGAGTAGACTGATAAAGTCTTCCAAAATAAGCAGGCTACTGAAGGAAAGTGAAGGGGAAAAATTCTTTCTTCCTTTGAATTTACAGCAGGAATGGAGTTTCAATATTTGAGATAGACATGGGGGAGAGACATAATAATGCAGAGAACACCCTGGGGCAGTGCTGTCTTAGATGTCACAGCATACACCAGCGCAGCAGACAGAGATATTTGTCTCAGCTCTTGCTCAATGATGCTCCCAAGTTGCTTTAGTGACTCATCTTCATTGTTGATGTTAAAGCAGTAGGTGTCTGGTAGCAGGGACTGCCTGTAATCATAACTCGAGCGCTGCGGCTATTGCTTAACAAATCAGCAGCCTATTCAGTGCATCTGTCACAGATTAATGTGCAGGCAGGGAGAGCTGTGCTCACACAGCCCCCGGGGATGTTTCACATCTTCGAATGTTGCAACTCGGTCCTAGGTCTGGCTGAGAGGGGTGCAGAGCCCAGCATTGCCAAGCAGGTACATGAGGAGGGTCATGTAGGGAAGTTCCTTTTCTTTCCAATAAGGACACTCTTTATTGCTTGTTAATAAGTGATCTGTAGGACAGACTCCCCACATATTTAAGCAAACTGGGGTCCAGTTTGAAGAAAGAAAGAATTACTGAATGCCTTAATGCAGAATTAGTTATCTCAGATTCTATAGGGAACTTTTATCCCTATGAATTATTAATGTTTCTTTAAATTAAACTATTGTCTGTCTCAGAGTAGTTGGAAACTACTCTTCAGGGCTCTTCAAACACCAAACCAAAACCGTGTTCCCATCCCAGATTTATCACCTAAGCCAAGAGAAAGATGTACTCCATGTGGGTAGAAACGGAGATAGCTGTATGAGAGGCTGTAGTTAATACCAGCCTATTCAGTAATACTACAAGTCTATTTGGAGAACTTCTTTCCTGGCAGATGTTTCAGAAAATGTGGCAAAGTTAAATTATATAGTTAGTAAATTAAGAAATTATAGCAGGCACTGAATGAAATTAGGGACTATAATCAGGAAGAGAAAGTTTTTTATAGATCAACTTTGAAAACAGAAGTGTGAGTAAAGCTGAGAGACTGAATGGGCAGGAAAAGAGACAGTAAGATGAGTCAAGCAGGCTTTTGACACAGCATTGTCCAGTATGAATATAGTTATATAGTATACATGAATATATATATATATATATATATATCAGACATATATAGTTATTAGATAGTAAAAGCAAACATGGATTTGAAAGTAATCCTGATATTAAAAGAGAAAGCATGGAAAAGATCCAGAAGATAGACTGAAGCAAGTACATGGAAAGTTTTAAATTAATTTTCAAAATAGTTTTTTAAAAATTGTATGTTCATGAAGTTAAAAGAGAATTTATAAATAGATATGGGTCTTCAAGTTGGCAAAAGTCTCTCTAGATAGTTCAGTCCTGGAGCTTGAGTCTCATAATTGGTCACAATAAATAGCTGGACTGGATAAGCTGACCAAAAAAAGAACTGTGAAGGCCATTTTATGGCTGCAGTCCAGCTTTTTTTTTCTCTCACTTAATGTTTCTCCTTTTATACTTTTTGCTTGATGGTAATATTTCTTTAGATTACTTCTGTATTTGCTGATACCTCATATAGGTTTGTGTCTGGATTGCTGTATTGTTGTTTGGTTATCCAATAGATTACTGGATTTGTTTCTATTTTGTTTGTTTGCAAATGCCCCCCTAACTTCTGTCCTCTTTTATATCCTTTAAAATATAAAACTTGTAGAAGAAAGCAAACTTCATGTGTGTAGCAGCTTCTGCTTTATAATTAGTATTTGATCCTGGTTTTGCTTTTGAACCTACTAACTTGAAGCACCTTTCAGTTTTTTTGTCTTGTTACTGAAAATGATGTGATCTTGACTCAGAGAAGAGAGTTATTGATGGTGAAGTTGCAAAGCAACGTGTGGTTTGAGGAGGTGAATATTTGTTTAAGCAAATAGATTTTTTTTTTTTCATATTGTCACTCAGTCTGGGTGTTTAATAATTATTGCTTACTATACCAACTTGGGTATGTCATGCTCCTTTTTTAGGCTTGATTTATGAGATTTTTCCTCACATACCTGACTTGATATTTGGACAGACCCTCAGGATCTAATTGTGCTTCAGCTGAAATCACCACTAAAACCAACACAGATCAGACAAGTCCTTAATAATCCTGTGACATACCCTGAGTGCCAATTCTGAGAAAAAATGATTGATGTTATTCTTGATTTATTGCTCAAGAATTAGACACGGCTTAAGTTAACAAAATAACTGAGCAGTTCGGAACACAACTGTTTTGTGCCCATACTTGGTTTCATGTTTATCTATTAATTACATTTTCTGCAACTATCTCTGCCTACCAGATTGGCAATGTGTATGCAAAACACATTTAAAACTATTTTGCCACAAACAGACAGAGGTAATGAGCTCATTTCTATGGAAATAATTCAATATTGTTATTGTTGCCTGCCTACCACCTGATCTGTAAAAATATTTGTCCAAATTTAATAGCTTCTCATTTGTTGAGAAATGCAGAAAAATAAGAGCATAAAACACACATAGGACGTAATTGATTCACAAAGAAGCTTGGCTTTCTGTAGAATAATTAATCTGTCCTTAATTCAGAAGAAAAAAATATTAAATCAATGCTAGTAGGTAGCATTTGTAAGGGAGAGAATTATCAACTGTAAGACTAATAATTACATGTCTTGTGTATTGCAGTATTTCATCAATGCAAATCCATTAATCCTTCTAAAGGTGTTCCTGCTCACATTTACGAATGTAATTCAAAAACCTTTGCCTTGAATATAATGATCTGCCTGGAATGAACCAAACAAGTAAACCAACTCTAAATCTGTTCCTATTTGGTGTTTGCACGAGCTTTCATAATTTCTGAGGGAAAAGGAATGCGTCAGAAAATTTGTTTGGAAAATTAGAGTGGGAGTCAAGATTTAGATTCTCAGAAGATCTGGCTTCAAACACACAAATTAAGGGACTCATCCAAATGCATTAGTTGATGGATACACTCTTTTTCAGGTTTCCTTTGGGCATTATAGTGCTCTGTGTTTCTTCAGCCCTTTTGCCAGCAGGATTGCCTCTGCCATTAATGTAAATTTGTCAAGAAAGGTCAGGCCTCAGAAGGTAAAGGACTGGCCTGATTTGACATCTGATGTATCAGAAGGTGATTTAATCAGATTTCAAGATTTATAAGCTTCAAGATTGTTGAAATCTTGCTGGAAAGTCAGCAAGGAATACAAGAGCACAATGGGTGTTTTCTTAGATGATAATCTTTGTCCAGAGTCAATACTGAACCAATACTGCAGGAATGTTTGATGGCTAAACACAGAGAACAGTGAAAAACAAGATCCTGCTCATTAGTTAATGGTAACTAAGGACATTACTTAGTGTTTCTGTTTGTTTATTTCTTTGTGAGATTATTTAGACAGATAACTATGCTGTATAAAACAATTTGAAGCAACACAAAAAGCACACAACAAAACACGCCAAACATAGAAAACACTTCATTCCTCTCCTGGCTTCCTCTGTTCCAGTCAATAGGAGGCAGGAAGTTTTTGAGACTTCCTCAGAAAATATTTTCTGAAAAATTATAGATTCCAGTTCTTTTAATTATATTGTACCTCTATATATTCTTTCTCCATGCAGCATCAATAAAACTAGAATTTCAGTCTTTCCCTACTGACCAAGATCCTGTCAGCAGATCCCAGTGAAACACTTAATGGTCAAAAAGTATTTACAAGACTGGTCCTTAAATTATGATATAGTACTTCTGCAAAATGTTGGAAGACTACCCTGATGTATCTCTGAAACAGAAATTAAGATTATTTGCTATTTAAAGGTGTAATTTGTAAAGTACCTTCTAGCCCTTTGGAATCAAAAGTGCAATAAAGGCTGCTGTTATAACTCATACAAACAACTGAAGAAAAAATGTCCTTAAGTAGCTGCCATAGTACTTGCTATATTTTGTCATGTGTGTTCATAATACAGTGCTAGCTTCAATACAACAGAATTAGAATATCAATTGCCTGTTTTTATTAGAGCACATTAAACTGTTTAACCAACGTGAAATTGATTGCATTGAATTGCAAATTTCAAGTGAGGAAAGGCAGTTGAAAATGAAATTAGGCTCACTAGAGAGAAGTTAATATGCTCTTAAACTCTCCTGTACAATGATACAAGCTAGAAATATAACTGCATATTCTGCTAAAATTGGGTTATATGTTGCGCTTTGTGTACTGGGCTTTACATCACCTTTAGGTTGTTTGCTGAAACTTCTCTGGGTCTTAATGTCACCAGAATTAACCCATGCATGTCTACCAGGCAGATATGGCACCATGCCCATCCTTCCATTATCTCTGGCTTTGCTTTAGTGACGTGGGAGCTAAATCACTCGAAGTGAAGCGAAGGTGAACTCAAAAGCTCACCAATGAACTTCACTATATTTATAGTATAAAGATAGACAAGTATGAGGAGGCAGGGCATTTTGTTTTAATCTGATGTATTGCTCAAAGGTGTGCAAACCACAGCACTCCCTGCCCTTGTGAGTCAGTGGTACAGCTCAGCTGTACAGAGCGCTTTGCGTTCTCATGGTGCTGCAGGAAACAGGCTCTGCTTATATGATGGAAAGACCAATCCCACTGAAGTTACTGCTGGGTTTGATGGATGCTTTTCTCCCTGGTGTGGAAAGGGAAGTGCTGTCTAGCACTGACCTGTATTAGAAGGAAAATGGATAATTTCAAAACAGTAATCAACCAGAATGACTTTTCTGTTGTGCTCATTTTTAGCGGCTGGCAAGTAGTTTCAAACTTACACTGATGAATTTACTGAATGTCATAAAAATGGGGGTAGTAAGTGTCAAGATTTTTAGGGCATGGAACTGAAAATCTTTCAGTTTTCAGACTATGACTAATGTGAGAATTTTTCCAAATCACAGAAATGAAAAAAAACCAATAGAAACACCAAAGAAAAAGAAAAGATCCTTCCTACGTCATTGTTTTATTATGCTTTGGCTTTTTTGTACTTCTCCACTTGACATCAGGAGTCATCTGCAAAGGCCTCACTTCAATGGTGTTGATAGCTTGTTAGTAGTTTGCATGTTGTTTATTGCTATGTGACATTGTGAAGGTTATTTTGTAGGCTTATAACCGTTTCTGTGTTTGTTAAGTTAATTGAAGTCTATGGCTTACAGTTCCTCAAACTCTTAAAAAACCACTTAACCCTATACCAGAGTCCCACACATACAGAGAAAACCAACGGGGAAAAATGCATGAACATGCAAATTTACAGCTATTTTTCACAGGAGAATGAAAGAATATCAAGATGATCTACAGGTATTTTTCAAAAGAGTACAGTGGTCCTTTGTGTAATATAGGTTGAGAAATGCTGCTATAAGCTCCACAACTTTGTTTCTTGGATTGAGTGAAAAGGATCTTACAGTCTGGAGACTTAGAGTTATAGAATCATAGGATCATAGAGTCACAGAAAGATTTGGGTTGGGAAGGACCTTAAAGATCATTTCGTTCCAAACCCCCTGCCATGGGCAGGGACACCTTTCACTAGACCAGCTTGCTCAAAGCTGCCTCCAACCTGGTCTTGAACACTTCCATGGATGGGGCAGCCACAGCTCCTCTGGAAAACCTGCTCCAGTTCCTCAATCCCTTATCATTAATATAACTGCACAATGAAAATATTATATGTACTTTTGGTTGTGAGCAACTGTAAACAGATTCTTTTTATTCTCTTTAGAGAATGATTAAGTGCATTAAGTTTTCTTGCTTTCTGCATCTCCTTGCATTACTACAATGGATGGCCTGGAGTACCTCCCACAGCTTCTGCTGGCTGGGGCTGTCTCCCCTTTGTGATGTGGGAGCTTCTTGCTGACAGCTCAGATCTGAGTGTGAGGGAGCTGTTATAATCATGTTACAATCAAAATTACATGGCACATGAAGGCCATTTGGAGCTCTGAACATGGCAAGGGTTCCTGGAAAACATGTCTGGCTGGACAAGGTTATTTAAAGTTATACCAATAATTTCCAAACTGGTGTCCATGGAATACTGTGTGGTATTCTCATGAAATAAGCTGTCGTTGTTTCCAACCACTAAGTCACACTAAAATCAGCTAAAAATATGTTACTTTCCTGGTATTAGTTCTTTTCATGTAAGCAACTGATGTGGGGCAAAATGGGATTCTAAGAAGGAACAGAACTGGGTTTTGATATGAGTTGTAATGTAGATCTCAGATCTCAGAAATGAAGGAAAATGAGGTCTGTGAAGTCCTGCAGAGGAAGATAGTTTTTATTTCAGACCCTACAGGGAAAGGGAAAATGTGCGCAGCTTCTCTTTTAGTTAAAATTAATTCATGGAAAATGTAGTAATTATTGTGGCATAAAAACCTGAAACCAAAAGTGCCTGCTTAATTTTGAAATCAAAACCGCAGCGTGCAGAATGAAGGCCTTGTTCAGCCTACAAGAAGTTCAGCTCTTGTGGCTGCATTGGGGGAAGTTCTTCCACTGCTCTGCTTCAGTTTTGAGGTGTGTCAAGAGACCTGCTTGTATGCCACCATATTAATGCATGCAGTTCTTGATGAACCAGTCACTGCAGCAATAAAAGTCAGACTGGTTTGTGATCAGAAGGGAAGTTCTGCTGTATTTCTGGCATCTGTTTTGGGCGTTGGGTTGTAATTGAGTCTTAATTAATAACAAGCTGTTCACATCAGAATCTCCATTAGAAACAACATGGATATTATTGCATCACTTTGCAGTCGTGTTCAAATGATACACAGCAGAACAAAAAGTACTCCTTTAGTAAAACTTGTAGAAATTATAACTATCCTCTTGAAGTCAGCCTTTCTGAAAACTTCTTTCAGTCTAAGTTTGGACCTTCCTGCTTATGTAAAAGGAGCTAGATTTTCTTATCTACCCGAGGGAACTGCTCTGTGTCTTGTCATAAAGGTATTTTTAAATTGGCTGGTAAGTCTTGAGCACTAGCGCTCTTTTGCTGACCAAGAGTGCAAACCAGTTCAGGTCTTGCACCAACTCATTCCAACTAGAGGCTGTGGTGCAACTCAAACACAACTGGCTTTCTTTCCATTTCAAAAAGACAATGTTTTCAGAAATGAAGGGATTTGTGCAAACATATTGCCTTCCATATGACCAACTGGTCCCTAATTTGAGGGTCAGTCTGTGTATCCCTTTCTAGCCTGTCATGACTACCTATATATTCACATAGATGCCTACACAATAGTTCCTCTTCATTCTATGGACTCCTAATCTCCATGTGTAGTTGATGTTTTATGGGCTCAAGTCTCTCTCTTCTAGTCTGATTTTCCTTTATTCTTTTATTTGTTAGCTCCATTGTAAAGCATTGTATTGCATCTATACAGCATTCTATTCTTGTGATATAAAGCATTACAACCTCACAATATTTGTTGGTTACTGCAGTCCAATTACAGATTAAATTGACATTAACTTCTTAGGATAAATTTTAATAAAATAATAAAAATATGCTTAGAATGTTTCAGTGATGCTTTTTTGTAAGCCATGCCCTCACACTTACATCATGACTCTGATGATAATTTTTACCAATAAATACAAACCAAAATAACAAACTTGAACAAAAATTTTGTTGTGATGGCTGTTTTCACACATGGATTTTTGAGTGAATTCTGTTGCATTTTAAGGCTATAATAGCGGCGAAAAGGATAATGCAACATGTTCCTCATGTAAGGGAGAAGGAAGAGAGAAAGAGCTTTATTTAAAGAAACACTGCACATATATAAAGGGTAGTTCATGTAAAACAAAATAGAAAAGACTCATTGGTCAAAGAAGGCAGCACCTCTCTCAAAACATACTTTTGCAAAACATCACATCTCTCACGCACTCTGCAGGTGCATAATCATTGTTATAATTCCTTGACCTTGTAAAGGCCTGAGAAAGGCCATGCTTCAAGGCTGCTTTTTCCCTGGTTCCTAGTAGTATCCAATGACAGAATTCTTTTCTGAAAATATTACTACAAAGTTATTCATATTAATCATATTCAATTAATCATATTTCTCCACTACTTACACAGGAAATCCTCGGCCTTGAAAAATATGATTTTGTTATTAATGCAAGGTGGGAAGTGGGAGCCTGAACATATCCTAGCTTATAATCAGTACCATTAGAATGAAAGCATTTCATATTATCCAAAACTTCCTTTTTGACGGTGTATCAAAACCTAGTCTTAAATACAATTTATGGGACTAATGTAATGCAATAAAGTAATTAGGGGATAAGTAGTGCAGAATTTCAGATCAAGGCTATGTAAGTATGTTTAATGTTGAGATATAATGTTGGTTGTTAGTGTAATGGCTATATAGAAAAAATTCTCAAAATTCTCAATTTTATCTCTATATTTATGACACAGGGGAGCAATGGTGTAGTTTAAGCAGTTCTGTGTACAGCTGTCTGAAGAAGTAATCATCACATTTAGGATTATAGCTTTACTTCCTGCTAGCCTGACAGAATTCTTCATTTTCAGTTTGATAATAAGAACAATTTTTTGCTCAGCAAACTGCTTGTTAAATTTATTGTGACTGTGATAGGGACTTCTCAGTAGTAGCATTTGCACTCAGGTTTGACTGAGTGTTTGATTGCAAACTAATTTTTTGAAATGGCATTAACAGGATGTGGCAATAGTTTCCTAAAATCCCATTATAGGATGAAAAGGAACAGCATAAGAAGAAAATAATACACAGGAAGTCAGAATATCTAATGCAGCCTGGTTTTAAGAAGATTTTCCAGGGAATAGGTAGCAAAGTGTTTGACATTTTGTACTGAGTGTAATATTATTGGAGTATCAAGAGGCCCTACAGCTTGTACTTCTCTAATGATGACTACTACCAGTGTAAAGCTTGTGTCTCTTACAATTATCCTGGTGTTTATTATGTAAGTAAATATGTTGCTCTGACATGAATACTAAAAGACTCTGCAGGTATTGTGAAAGATTTGCATTGTACATAGTGGTAGCAATGAAATGAACATATCTTCATAATAGAAAGTATGACATTTTAAATTTACCACAGTGAAAGATTTTTCTTTCCATTTTTTTAAATGTATGGGTCATGGGCAGTACAGACAAAAAGGTTTCTGTCCAAGTTTTTGCTCATGTCCTTGTGAAACTGCAGAGTGAAAAGTTACTTTGATGAATTTCATATGTGATAGAGTCCAATAAAAGTTGTCATTAATGACTAGCTAAATGCATGCAGTTGTTTGTCTCCCTTCTGACCTTTGTGTACTTACATAGGCCGTGAATATACTGGATGCCAGCATATCTGATTGGGATTAAGAGTAACACAATTTAGATTTGACTTGCTCTATCACTTTACACAAATAATTCAATTACCTCAAGCCTGTCAGTTACTCCTTGTGGTGAAAGAAGACTTGAGATCATGTATTTAATAGACTGTTGGAAGTTCTCTGAGTAAATTTCATCATCTTTGTCAATTCTGATGTCTTCTTGTCGTCCTCCAAATGATCTGTGCATCTTTATGTGGGAAAACTTTGCAGTACTATTTCTGTACTAGTTAATAATTAATATTGGTGTTGATATTATTCAAAGAGAAAAATTATTTGGGCTGAAAATATGAACCTTATCTGACTTTTCTGAATTGTCAAAGGCATAACAGAAATAATAATTTTAAACAATGTATAGTGTCACAATAGAATCAATAATTTTGAGGTGTGTTATGTTCCATTTTTGCTTTCATCTGAGGAATAAGAAAAATGGGGCTATAAAGAGGTTCAGCAATTGATTCCTGTTGTGGAAATTTTTGTTAATTTGGAGTATAACCAGAAGTTTATAGGGAATAGAAGGTTCAAAAGTGTCCCAAATGAGAAATGTTAGGCAGATATAAGGCATTTTTCATTGAATATGTAATTTTTTTTTAAACATTTGTTGAATGGTATTTAATTAGCTGATAGAGGAAAATGTGGATGGGGAAATGCAGACTTATCTCTCATGAGACTGTAGCAGCTCAGGCAACTACAGAAAATTGTCTAAAGAATCAGACAAAAGTATGTCATCTCAGTTGAACAGCAGAAATAATATGATAATTCTTTTACCCCATGTGCTCCCACATTAAAAAAAAAAAAAGTGCTTTTCTTAATGGAATCATTACACTTTTCAATGGAAAATCAGAACACTTCAGTTAAATGATTATTTTCCTTCGGCCAAAAATTGTAATACAGATTCAAGGCTTGCCATTCTAGTATACATCTAGTGTTTTGTGGGTAACTGCCCTAACAGTCTGTGCCCAGATATACTTATTCAGCTGTCTTTGTTCTGCTCTGCCATCGTTTTATGAAACCACTGAGAAGTTCAAATCTTCTGAAACTAAACAGTGGTAGAATGATGTGAGGATAAATAAAAGTGGTGGCTCTTGTACAGCCTTCATTCTGTCCCTGACCTTGACTTATTTTGGGATTGTACACAAGTCATTTTATTACTTTGCGCATTTTCTGCCTGCAAACACTGCCTTTTCTTTGACGTTCTTTGGATGTTCTTCTTTCCAAATGAGTCTGCATCTCTGGGTCCTTGCTAAAACTACATGATAGATAAACAAACAACAGTAATAAATGGTATATCTTGGAAAGTGTCTTAGCAATTCAGGAGAAGATTGGATAAATCCAGGCTCTCCTGTGCACTTTTTCCAGGGGAGCAGTACATACAAAGGAAGACAGAGCTTGACGTCCTCACTAGTGAATCAGGATGGCTCCATCATCTGAGAAAGGATGAGCAGCCTCTGCAACCCTGTGACAGCCCTGGAGATTATTTAATAGTACTGAGCATCAATTTCAAGGGAGAGGTAAACACTTCTAAGGTAGATTGCAACCTCCACATGGTTCCCTCCTGGCTGATGGGATCTGAAGAGCTGGCCCTTACTGTTGCTCCAGTAACACAGCTGCTCTGAGTTGTTACTAGTTTTACATGCTACCAGGAGTGCTGACACAAATCCAAAAGAGATTTTAAAAAGACAACAAGAAAGATATAGCAGACAAAAAAGATAAGGGCTGGGAGCTAAGTCAGAAGCAATCAGCCCTCCGGCTTCATTGCTTCCTGTAGAAAATATGGGCTGTCATTGGAAAAGCTTAAAGCTGTATCTCAGCAATTTGTGCAACTGAGAAGCCTGATAAACACAAATTACCCTTGCTCTTTACAATCTTAGACTCATAATTGATAGTTTTAATGCATTACACAGGTAGACTAAGAAGAAAAATTATGGCAATGGCATTTGGTATCATTTATTTTTATCAACCACAGAAGCTTTTATTTGGGTGGAAATACAATGCTGAAATGTTTTTCATGTTTCAGGTTTACATTTTCTCAAAAAGTAGATTTTAATCATTCATTTTTAGGCATCTGGAAGATTTTAATTTCATCTTTAAATTAAATATTTTATTTGCAATGTCTCTTGCAATTTTGTCTTTCTGCATCTATAAACCTAATTGGAGAATAAAGGTCATAAGTGTTAGTCACTCGTGGAGAATGATTAACCATTATGCAATAGATTCACATATCTGTTCTTAATATTTCTGTAAATTTATTCATTTTATGGTAAATTTAAGAAGCACCTACATCATGTTAGCTTTTTTATTTTTTTTAATACAAATGCTCTATAAACAGCCAAGGCTATAAAGCTAGCTGAAGTCTATACTGTTTGGTCTCAAAAATTCAATACACTGCAGTAAGCAGGAAAGATTAAATGACTTGAGTTCAGAGGTTTAAAAATATTTTCCAATTCTCCTCTGTGAGAGGTTCGAGATTGTTCACATGACTTTCTCCTGCTGAATTACGATCACAGAGAGAAAGCAATTACTCTTTCATACACAGTCCAGAAAAGAAAACTTGCATTGAAAGAAAACTGCTGAAGATGTGCAGTTCAGCACTCCAGCAGTAAGAGGTAGGCACCGCATTTGCCACACATTAGCATCGCTATATCGGTATCACCGTTTTACAGATGGGAAATCCTAGCACAGAGAGATTAAGGTAAAAAATACCCACTAATTCTGGTTGCTCCTTCTGAAATACCTTGAACCTACTTTTTCAAAGGATTTACTGTATACAGCAACTGTATCAAAAGACAGTTTCCATGGATTTTGAAAGCATTTGAAAGTTATCACTCTTTCTGCAAATGAGACCCTGAGGTATCAAACCAGATATCTAGAAAATGAAGAAAAAACAGTAAAAAGACCAGCAGTGAAATATCTGCTTTATGTGATTTTCAATGATTTTTTCTGCATTTTCTTTCTGTTATGCCTTTTTTCATTAGCTGCACCTTTTCCAAATCCTGCATGTCTTCCAAATTCTGTGAGTGCTATCCCACAGAAAAGGAAGCCTCATTCCTAAAAAACAGCACACTGCACTTTTTGCTGACTGACCAGCAACTGAAATTTGAATATAAAATTAGTTTGATGCTTTCCTATATGACCATTTTTTCTTGTAAATCGGTAATGTAATAAAAGAAAATAATTTTGAGGAATGTGCTGGCATGAATGCTTTGAATTTCATTTTTCTTACTACAAAATGTTAGCTTATTATAGCTTCAGAATAATACAGTTATACCTGTAATTCAAAACCACTATTTTAGATGTATTTTATTTTTATGGGGTAACTGCTTAAGGGCATAATTGTCAAAAGTTATATTCAACATTTTGAACTCTGAATGAGAAACACATCACCTAACTTTTTTCCTTTTTTCACAATTTAGTCTGAAAAATTTTTGGGTTTTTTTTTGGTTTTTTAAATCTTTGGTTTCCTTTGCCTTTTTGGAACATACCCTCCAGTCCTAATCATGAAATTCTACAATTTCATACAAACTGGAAAAACTAGATCTTGCAAATGTCACAAGGCACTTAAACAAACATACATGGTCTGTTTTTCAAGTTGGGCTTTTCCTGCTTCTGTGCTCATAAATTTCCATTTTCCTCACTGTATTTATTTTCCAGCCCCTTTCACCATCTTTATCCACCTCTGTTGGTCCTTATTCCCATTTTTTTTGTCTTCCCACTCTGCATCTTTTTCTCCTGTTGCTTACCAACCTCCACTCCTATTTCTCTTTCCTAAGGAGGTCCTTGACAAACTCTCATTTTTTCGACAGGCTTGTTTTCTTCTTCTCTTTCTCTGAGAGGAAGCAGATTTTTTTTTTTCTGAGCTTCATCATACCAACACGGAGAGCTTTGAAACAACCTTGTTACTCATAGTCCAGTTGGCCAAATGAAGATGAGAATTCTGCTGCTTGCAGCTGCATTTGCCAGATGTTATACAGCATCACACTGGATTGTGCTCAATAGAGATAGGAAGTTTGGGGAATTTTATCCATGAGCAATGACCATATTTTAAGAGTATTTTTGAAACAGCTTAGTCCTTGTACAAATACAAGATTTACCTCCCTGTCCTAACCGTCCCTCCTTACCAAACTTCTTGACCTTACTTCAGGTAATGAGGAATAGAAAATAAAAATTACTGGTGCTTAAAGAAAAAGACTATCAGGTACCATTTTCTTTTTCAACCTTTGTGAAACAACCAAAGCTTCTCAGGCATTATTCTCTAAAACAGCTGGAATGTATTGAAAATATATACCTAAATAAACCTAACAAAAGCAGACAGAGGCAGACACCTTATCAGCATGAAATTTTAAACATCAGTAGTTTAAAGCCTAGACAAAGTTATAAGAAACTGAGGGGAGTTTCAAGGGCAACATTCACTAATTTTAATAGTAGGCAGTGCTGTCTGTTCCACTGTTAATAAAATACAAAGTGAAATAACCCACAAGTAAAGCAGTATGTTAGCAACAGTGTTAGCAGATATTAGTCTCCTTCTAGTCAAATCCTTCTGGTGCAACATTAAACCTACAAGGTAGTAGAAAAAAAGTTAACAACGTGCTTCGGGATTGAATTAGAGGATTCTAGCTTCTAAAGTTACCTTGCCCTTTTTTCACTCAAATCACACAAGTGTATGATCGAGTTTCCAGTGGTAATATTAGCCCTGGTTGAACCTGAGCTGACCTGTAGAGAGTCAGTTAAAATGCCTAGGTATTGATGTTACAATTTATAAAGAAAATCCAGATAAAACATCACCCATGGAGATGAAGAAACTGGCTATACACTGCCGCTGAGCAGGACACACTATAAAACTGTTTGTATCACATGCATCTGGACAGAGTTCATGAAAGATGATTTAAAAGGTGCCAACATGTATATCTCCTCAGCAATTATTTAAAAAAAAAAAAAAAGAGGGAAAGGTTGTGGCTTAGGTATAGTTTGCATGAGGTTTGCTGAGAATATTCCTTTCCAGCATAATAAAAGTGACTGATAAGGACATAAGTCTTATTTCTTTTGGGGCAGCATTTGGCTTCATTTGCATCAATCATGAGAGTTCATTCAGTCTTTTTTATTAGGTTGGGCTGTAGCAAATACAGAATGGCTGGCAGGAAACTTGGGGTACTCTGGAGAAACAAACTGTGTGGGCTTAGTCTCATCAAAGCCATTGAGCTGATCATAGTTATGCAGACAATGGTTAACAGCTGTTCAGAAAACAAAACAAAACAAAACAAAACATTTTTATTCTGTTTTGGTCTTTTTGTTCTTTAAGAGGAAAGAATAAAATAAGTTCTTTTTAAAGTTTGGCAGAAACAGGGATATATTGGGGTTTCTTGCATAGGATGAGGCTCTCAATATTTTATTATCTTCACACAGAGCTAATTACAGATCTAGGATAGCTCTTATTTGACTACTAGCAGTATTTGACTATGGACTAATGCAGTCATCAGTGCCTGTGCCCTTGAGATCATTGTGGTGTTTTTTAGGATGTCAGTAAATTTTGACAAAGTGGTTCATCCTCTCTGATTTCTGAGCTCCACATAAATCCACACAAATCCATGCACAAAACAGCTGCAGCCCAGCCTCCAGCCCAGGCTTCAGTTAATGTTAGTTGTATAGTCTGATATTGGCTGTTTATAAATCGCCAGCAATATTTATCAACTAGTATGCTCAATGGAGGAGGAAATGTTGGAAAGGATGAGACTGAAAAATCTTACAAATATGAATGCTTAGATTCTGAGAATATAGAAACCATAAGCGAGA
>JANRGV010000001.1:23490926-23512218 GCA_024734035.1 Alethe castanea | reverse complement strand
ATGGTCATTTGCCTCCATCTACTTGGAGGTGATTCCTAGGAGGCACAGCCTCTCAGTGGATGGAGAACACCTCCTGCCTTTTCATCTGTTTCCTGAGGTCCTGTGTCACAGCCAGGACAGTACTGTTACAATTGCAGACAAACAGCTTTTGGCAAGTGGGACTTACTGGATACCATGGACTGCACAACTGTACATGTGTGTGGAGAAAGCAGCCAGCACAGCCCTGTCTCTGTCAGGAACTGGATGGGGAATAAAGCTCACCTGAGTGAATCTTCAGCTGCAGTGAGATGCGTAGTTCATCAGCAGAGTTTTTAATTAATTCTAAGTGTTGGGAGATGCCAGCACACTCAGGAAAGGCAAAGTCATGTCCTCAGTGCTGCAGTTCACTCTGCCTGCACTCCCTGGAGATGTGGCTGCAGGCAGGGGAGCTCTGGTTGATGCTGGCACCCCTGAGAGAACTTACTTGTGGTTTTCCTAGATCCCAGAGTACTTACTGAGCAGTGTCTCTGTGCAAGTGCCCCCGGTTTCAGACAGAATATGGTGCTACTAATTTAACAACATAGACTCTGGCTTGAAGTGGTTACTGTAGCCAGCCTTTGGTCCTTTGCTTGTTTTACTTGGGTGTAGTCTCTGATTCGTTAGGGAAAAGGGCATAAAACTTATTTTCTTCCACAAGTAAAGAGACAAAATATTTTTCTGTGTGTGCATCACTTGGTACCAGGAGGCAGTAAATCAGCACCATCCAGGGGGATGCAATAAAGGATTCTTACACATCTTCAAGGAGTTACACCTCCCAAAACGACAGCAGCAGCACAAAACTGAGACATTTGTGGACTCATCTTTGCAGTTTCCTGGTATATTTCAGAAGATTTTTTGGATTATATTTTTTATGTGATATAAGATTGTTTTTATCAGAGAATATGAGAATACATCTTTAAATATACTACTGGGCTTGAGACTGTAGCACTGTCAGAAAATCACTACCTTAGCTGTACTAGCACAGCTATCTACTACTATGTGATATATGAGTGTTTCTATAGAAATGAACATTAATTGGGTCTTTCTGAAAACAATGAAAAATACTTGGTTACATAATGAACAACAGGAAAAATATTAATTCTTCATAAAAGACTCATTTTTGTACACAAAATATTGATATTGACAGTTCAGAAAATAATTCTCTTCCAGTTTCCTCATTCATTCCCTCTCAATAGGGAGATACCTCTTTTTCCTAATTTGGTTTCAAGATCACTATAGAAATAGTTGTTTTTTGCAGGGAACTAGTAGATATTCCATCTTTTCCTAAAACTCTTTGACATACCTTTAGGAAATATTAGTGAAAACCCTGTCTCTCTCCTGGCAAAATCCTATAAAAGCTGAAATCTCTTAAGGCTTTGAAACTCACATCGAAGTTGTATTCAGACATGGGGGGTCATTCTTAGTCTGTTGAACCTCAGCCCTGAGAGGACAGAGCTTCATGGCTGATTCAACTCTCACTGATGCCAGCAGAGAAAAGTCCATTCAAATTCTTACATAGCAACTCCATGACATCAGGAGATGACAGGTGCTACAACTCATGTGCAGATTTAATACAACAGCTGTTTCAAAAATTAATATGTACTAATATCTAACAAACTGCCTTTTTAATTTCTTCTCAAGTTGTAATATTAGAAGCGCAGGCACTTTTGTTTAGGAGATTTTTCACTAAAATTATTTGCCAAATTGTCTTAAAAATCAATATGGAATTATCTCAGCAAATGGTTCTAAAATGTTTTCATTTTTGAGAAACTTACTTCTTGACGCAAGTCCATAAAGAAGATGATCTTAAAACGCCAACATCTTGATTTTAAAAAATGAGAAAAAAGACAAAAAACACAAAATATTTCATTGCAACACAAAACTGAAGGTTCTTTAATTGTATGTTGGGAAAAAAATAGCATTTGTGCATTTGGTCTAGAAAAAACAAATGGTTTTATTTAAAAATGAGAAGCACCCATTAAAAAAAGACCAAAACACTGCATTTGTGTGACTTTTAATCCCTTCCTAGACCTCCAAATGCAGTCAGCTTCTTCATTTTGTTTGTGAGCAGTCATTTAGAAATCACAAGAAAAAGATAAAGAGGAATTTTTATTATTATGGAAAAAACTGAATTGCTATGCATAGTGTATCTGAAGTTGTTTTGGTGGAGAACACTTATAGGAGTTTACTGCCCAGGTACTTCCAACTCAGGTTTCTGTGTTTATTATGCTAGCAAAGTACTGGAGTTAGGGAAAGACATAAAACCCTTGGGATAACTCCATGTACACATTACTCAGAAATTCTGGTGTAATTCTTAGCAAAATTTATTTTGGGGATTATGGCTCTGAAGTGTTTGTAATTGCAGTCCTAAGAGTGGCTCAAAGCTAGAGCTAGTTATAACTTCTACATCGTAAGGGCAGATCCTTCAATGCTCATTGAGGAAAATTGCTCATTCGTTTCAATGGGAATTCAGCCTCATCAATAAGCACTACAAAGTCAGGCCCTAGAGAGTCCCACTTCATAAATCAATTATAATTCATTCATCCAAAAAAAAATGCTAATTTTGATTCAGTTTAGAACACCCAATCTCATTTCAAATCATTAGTTACCTAATCATGAAGGAAATTAAAATATTGTTAGAATTAATCACGTGTGACTCAGCAGTCCAAAAGACCTTCAGCTAACAGATCAAGTTTAAATTTTCCACTGATGCAATATGCTAAACAAATATAACTGGGGATTTTGTTAGATCAGAGCATTGTTTATATATAAGCTGTTGTGAGGTAAGTCTAGTTTAAGAATATTGATTATGCATGAAGAAGAAAAAGCATTTCTGATAAAGAATGTGGTTATCTGAGGATAGCAAATGCAACTTGAGATGAAAATCCTGCTTTTCCATGGAAGCTGTATTGACAGCAGAAGTAATGACAGCAGTATGTGTCATACCAGTGCCATTATAAAAGTGATGGAGAAGCTGACTTTGTTTTGCAAATGAGCTTTGCTTATATAAAAAAAAAATCAATTATGTTTAACAGAGGAGCTTTATTAATTACAGAGAGGGAACTGGTCTTACTGCTTTGGGATTGATCATAGTACTTTGGGACTTTAAAGCAGTGGTTGGTGCAGCTATGCTCAGATAGGAACCTGTTGGGCTGCTTATCCTTAAATAGCTTTGGCCTCATTCCAGAAAAAACAGACAGAAGCACTATTTTGTGGTTCCTATCTGTAAACATGGCAAGAAGTCAAACACATGGGAGCTTGTGTCAGCTTTTCTTTTTTTCCTTTGCAATAATTCTCCATGGGCTTTCAGAAGTCAGAATCAACCTGTTTACAAAACACATCACAGCTATGTAAATAAAATATCTTCCTCTAGCAATTATATAGGCATCAGGACAAAATGCAGTGCTGCTGAATTCCAGTTATACTACTGCTGAATCTCTGATTGCAGAATAACTGTAAACAAGAAAATAAAATACCTAATGGGAATTTGGGATGAAGAAGGTTTAGAATGGTGATTTTTGCTTTTCCTGTCTATTCCTGTTTCAAGTGTGCAGCCATTCTAATGCACTGGGAATTAATCTTATGTCTAATCTATTACATTCCTTTAGAATGAATTCAGGAGATAATACTTAATTCATATTTTGATGTTCATATCTCACTGAAGAAAGTAGTGTTTGTTCTTCCTTCTACACTGATGCTGAATTGGATAGCCCTCTGTAAAAGAGAAGCAAGATAGTGACATCATGTCTAAACTCCAAATTTACTGCACAGTAGTTTGGATATTCAAACATAATGAGAAAGAGATGTGCTTCAAATTTGCAATTACTAAAACTGCTGCACTCATGGGTTGCTCTGTTTTCTTTTGCTGCTCCTGGCAGCACTATGGTTACAGTTCTATTGACTACACATAATTAATTTTCTAGGACAAATAAGATAATAAAGCCTTCCTATGAGTGTATGCTTTCTTAATTAATTATGTTGATTTGACTAGTTGGCTTTAGTTTCTTTGGTATCAGTAAAAACCAGAAAGTGTCCAGACAATAAAGATTCTGTGCATTTCTGTATGTCCATTATTAAATAGGTTTCATGGGTAGTATCAGGAGCCTCTGATATTTTTCTTTTCCCACACCTCTGAAATAGCAGTCAGCTAAAGTCTCTTTCTGAGAGCTGTGGTAGCTTTCTTAGCATTATTTGATCCCTGTCCAGAACTATGGTCTTCATCCTTCAGCTGGTGAGGTCTCATTGCTTTTTGGGGTTGAGTGGTCCCGTTATTCCTGCAGAAGTACCACCTGTAATCTGAAAACTACTGAAGTCAGAAAAAAGATTCCTGCTGATGTCAAGTAGGCTTTGAATCGGGTTTGAGCAGTTCCAGCATAAAGCCAAAGAACAACTTTCATATATGTCAGAAAACTGCTTACAAAGCATAAAAATCCATTTTACAATCATTAAAACACCCATGATTTTGGTGAACTTTTGTTGTTCATGACTTTGGATTGCAAGCTAGCTGTTTAGTTTAAAAGGACACTGAAGGTTTTCCTGAATTAATTACAAGCTCTTAAAGTCACTGAAACAAGTAATTTGTCCATGATTACTTTAATGCAAAGTAGTGATTTTACCCACAAAAACTGTGCACTTGGAAAAAAAAGAGATTGATTCTCTGCCACAACTTGTTTTTAGAAAGATTTATTATGAAACTTGAATTTCTCTGGTAAGTTATGTTACACTCCAGTGAATGCTGTGGGCCACCTTGTGTGAGCAAATATTATTTCTGTGAGTAATGGCTGCAAAGACCAAGCCATCTGTCAACAACTGACTTCTTTGTACTTCTTGCTGCTTCAGTTGCCTTACTCTGGTAGCTAAATGAGATGTCATAATTAGGAACCCACCAACACTGTATTCATTTTAGAGGTCAAGTTCTGAACACACTTTTCTGAGAAATCTCCCAGTGCTGTCTGTGGGAATGTTATTTATGTCAGGATTAATTTCCTTATTTGACTGTTAATTTCATGGTTGTGCTGCACAGCTTGATAATAGGGAAGATCATAAAATAAAGATGCACTGGTTCTGTGACTAAACTCTGTAATGTATGTGAAAACTGTTTTTTTTCTTTTTGTAATTACAGCTGGTATTTCAGTGTTCTCTGCCAGCTCCCACTTTCCTCCATGCACACCCCCTTTATTTCTTCCTGATACGGCATAAATATTGATTTGATCACTTTCCAACATATTTGTAGACAATTTCTCTGTAATTTATAGCTGACCCTACAGGATTGCTGGAAATAGACAACTGATGTATATCTAAATAGCTGCGTTGACATTTATTCTCCTTTATGTTTGCAGAGGATATAGGTGTAGATCTGTGTTTTCTTTCTGTCTAAACAAACAGATAAGTAAAGTATCTTTGAAATACCTTAAAAAGCACAGCAATTACAGCTGTTTTTTGTACCAGTTATGTTTTGCAGCTATAGGAATTATTAACTTCTCTAAAGAGCCCTGATTTTTTATCTTTGCTTCTGACACACAACAAACCTATACTTCCATTTCCTGCACCCTCTGCAGTAACAGACCTGTCAGTTCTTGTACTGCTATCTGTGTATATCTTAGTACATAATAGGGTACAACAGGAGCAAAGCAGAAGATTAAAGCAGCTGGTGCTTATGTTTGTCACATATTCATTATGCACATGTGAATATTTTACTCCAGCCTAGGGTTACTGTGGTTCCTCAACCAAAACATGATCAGCAAGACTGGCAGCAGGCAGATAACAGCAAGGTGGAGAGGTGGCGTTAAGCAGAGGGATTGGGAGAAGGCTCCTAGAGAGAAATTGCTCCCTCATGTAGATTTATTTATTTATTATCTATTTATTTATTTATTTTCACTGAATGGAGAGTAGGCCAGAGCTTCCTGCTGTTCCAAGAGCCCTGGGGTAGCAGATGAGGCCTGGGCACAGTAGAGATGTCCTGACTGGTGTTTGCTGTGACTCCACTCCTATCCCTGACTGCCTGTCCACACTGAGGAACAGCAGAGGTCATGTTCTATAGATGCTTTGCATCAGTCTGGGCTGGCTCTCCCTGGTCCCCAGGCAATCAGCTGCCTGGTATTCCTCCCAGTGCACAATTCCTCCACTCCCATACCTCTGGGTGCTGAATGGCACAAGTGTCAGTCTGGGACTCAAGCAGAGCTGAGTTTTAGCATGCTGTATGCACAGCTGGACAGTCACTGGCACACAGCTTGACACTTGTACAGGCTGGGACTAGGAGGGAGCTTCTGGTGTGGTTAGCTGGCACATGGAGGAGTTCACCCACAACTCATGACCACAGACATTTATTAAAGTACAACAGCCTTTGTAACATAATCATCTCCTCTCAGTCATGGTCCAAGTGTCAGAAGCATCATGTTACTCCCATTCCACTATAATGACCTGCACAGAAGCCATGTACTGGCCTGAGCTGGACTCTGGAACACTGACACAGATTTGCTTTGCAAAAGCATAGAAGCAAGCCAGAGACACTCCTGTTTCTGGTTTTGAATTGTTCATCTGTGGGATGCATGGACAGGATCCCAGAGTGGCTGAAGGGTGTTCTTGGAGATATGCTCTGTATCCCAGAGCACAGACAGCCAAATGGGCAACACAGTCAATGGCAATTCTCACCAGGACACCAATTCAAGCTCTCTAGAACATGGATACTCCTGCTGTGCTGCCCCCAAAGGGTGGTTGTTGCTCTTGTTCTTCAAGAATGATTTTCATCCTTTCAAATTTAAGATTGTTTGGCTCATCAGTCCTCTCACTCATCAGTCATAATGCAGCCCTCTCTCATGATGTGACTGCCAATGCTAGGCTGCTCCTGAGGAAACCTCCAGCTCTTTCATGGCTCAGTATAATTTGCATCTTCTGGAATTTTGCACCTCACCATTGCAAAGCAGATGAAAGTCAATAGTGAAAGATCAGAAAGGGTGGATGGACAACAACTGACATAGGGAAGTTAAATAAGGCTTCCAAGCTAGGATTAGAGAAGATGAAGGGGGAAGGAGTGCTAGAGAATCAGAGTCAAGGGCTGACTGTTGATTATAAATATGGCAGCAGATACACAGCGTTTGGTTCATTTTATAGGTCCCAAAATATTGTGACAGAAATAGTTGGGAGTTTAAGAGTTTTTTGGTGTTCGTGCATGTGGGGTAGAACTTTGTGACAATATAGCCCACTTTGGACTGGCCCTTTTAGCTCTTCTTCAGGGCAGGCATGCTTTTCATTTACACTTCAGAGCACAACTACTGGAATAGTTTTCTCCCAAAGGTGGAAGCCAAGCAACTCCACCAGCAAAACTAAGCACTGAGTGGAAACATTGAAGTCATCTCTTTCAGAGCTCCTTTGCTCTAAACCAAGATGTTTAGGGCCAGTGAGTCCCTTTGAAAATTGCCTTTTTATGCTTTTGTACGGGATGCCTGTTCTTTTTTCCCTTTTTTAAAAATACTTTTTTCAATTGTCCTGTAGTCTTCAATGTATTATCCTATCCCCATATATTTTTCTAGTCTCTCAGTATTCCTGTCTGCTCTTCTTGACACACTAGCTCTCCCTCTCCTTCTGCCTTCTGTTTTTTCTTTTTTTTTATCTTTGTCTTCTAGCCCAACCAGCCCATTTTGGAAGGTTTTATTATTTTTCATTCCTTCCTCCACAACTGTCTCTTCTTCCTCGTGATGATGTTCTGCCATTCTCATCAGGTATTCTTTGCAAACCTTCTTCCCTTCATCCATCTTTCCTCGGGTCTTGCCTGAATTCCATCCTGATTCCCAGCTGCATCTCTAGCACTCAGGCACTCTTTTCCCTGTGGGTCCTCTCATGCAACACTTGATACATAAATAGCTTCTAACAAGTACCCACTTGATAGCAAAGTACATCCTGCAGCTTCTGCATTCAGCCATTTGCAATTATTTGGTCTTAGCTGCTGTTACCTTGACTGACATTATCTTTTCTTCCCTTTCTCTCTCTTTGAAAGCAAAGAACATAAGTCAGAGACAAGTCTTTACTGCCCTCTGTTTAATATCTGCTTGCTGTTGTAAAAATTTTTTGTAGAATAGCCTGGCTCTGTCATTTAGACCCATTAATTAACTGCTTGCTTGCTTTGCTTGCTGTGTTCAGATAGTGCAACGTTTGAATTTTTTTTTTTTTAATATATTTTACCTGTAAGGTCTTGTTCATGCTTGCAACACACAACTCTCAGAGTGCTCTGCAAACTGGATCCATAGCCTGCACCCTGCAATCTGCAGCTGAACAAGCCATGAGGACAGTTCTTTCACCACAAACAAGTCCAGTGCAGACTCTCCTGATGCCAATATTGTGCCATGTGGATATCTTTACTGAATTCTTGTGTGGCTGTAATACTGGTTGAGGGAGCTGTCTCAGTGCACAATTGTGAAGAAGCTATTTTGTATTTCTGGTCTTACTTCTTTTCTCATAGATATGTAATAGAAATAACACTACATTAATAAAAGTAAGAATCTTGCAACTAATTCTGTTCACGTGGTTAACCGTGGATTTTTTCATTTTGAATTGAGTAACAAAAAACTTGAAAAATACTTTTATTTCCTAGATATCATTATATCTGTCAGATTTGCATTGAGAAAAGACTTGATTTTTCTTTATCTCAGATACTGATTGTTAGGTGACACAAATGTTCTACATAAATACATGTGCTAGTATTAGCAAGTTTCGTTACTTTAAAAAATGCCAAAATTACTAAGAAAACAATCTTCAGTTCTTCCCAACCACTCTTGGCATATTAAAGCTTGATAAATTGTGTTAGTGGTTTAAAATTCATGTTTTGTGGTATGGGAATACAACTAATTTTCCTCAGGAAAATGAGAAAATTAAGTCTTCTCCTCTGAGACTTCCTTAGTTATAACATGGGTGTGATGTTATTCACCCTTTAATAATTCATATAATTTATTTCAACATAACTGTGATGGCTTAGAGATCCAAATTGACAATTCACAACTCATCAACTTAATTAGCACTTCTAGTCATCTTTGTGACAATGAATAGTTCAGATGAGTCTTGGAACAATAAGGTAATTCTAATTCAAAGTGCATGACCCAAAAGAAACCAGAAGAATGCTGAATTTTTTTCAGTAAGGCTTGAAAAATTTGAAACGAAAATCTCCAGTCCAACATATTTAAACTTAAGTCATATCAGCTAGAAGATCAAACCAGATTTCTTGTGGCTTTCTTCAGTTGAATCAAGAAAATCTGCAAGGATGGAGACTGTAAAACCTCTCTAGAAAACCTGCTCCAATGAGTGACTATCCTTAGAGTGAAAAAGTTTTTCTTATATCCTGTCAGAAATTTTTAGTTTCAGTTTATGTTCATTGTCTCTTGTCCTCCTACAGTCTTGGTGGCTTTCATTTTATTAACACTGCATTTTTTGTGGAGAACCTGAAACTGTAGGCAATGTTCCAGATGTGATCTAACAAGTAGAGAGTAATAATCAGGTCCTTGAATCTTCTGTCTGTGCTTAGTACAGCCCAGGATGCTGCTGTCCATCTTGGCTGCCAGAGCACGCTGCTGGCTCATGCTGCCTTCTCTTGCTGTCTGTCAAGATTCCCAGGTGCAGAACTTTGCACAGATTATCATAAAACTTCATAATGTTCCTGTGTCAGCCTGTTCCTCCAGCCTGGCTGTGTCCCTCTGCATGATATCCCTGCCCTTAAGTCTGTTCTTCCCAGTCTGGTATCAGCTGCAATTTTGATGGAGCTGTACTCCATCACCTCCTCCTGGTCACGGGGCAGGGTGTTGGACAGGACAGCCCCTGGTACAGAGCCATGCCCCAGAGCACTTGTTGCAGCCTCCTAGTAGTGTCTGAGCCATTGGCTGCCAACCTCCAAGCCTGACTGTCCAAGCAGGTTTTCATCCATCCAGCTTTCCCCTTATCCAGGCTATAAAGTTCTAGTTTGGTTACTAAAGCCAGCGTGGAAAGGCTTGATTATGAAAAGCTGCACTTAAAAATAATGTTGTAGGATGAGCAGTCAGCCTTCTTAGGGCTAGGTTCAGTCAACCCACTGAATGTGAGAATGTGCAGGCAGGAATTGCTCCCCAGTGGGCATATAGAGTTGGGATGCTTTCTTTAGGTATAGATTCCAGTTCTCTCTTTTTTTCTCCCCTGTCATTCAAGAATTGATTGTGGCTACTCTTTAGAATATTAGAATTCCTCAAAATTTCTGTATCATTACTGCATTGCAAAGGATCCAGGCTTTTTGATGGCCTCTCCTTGTAAAGATTTGTGGTTGTGGTATTGCAATACATGTGTCATATCACCCATTTGGGGTTGGTGGTAACAGCAAAGGTGCACTCCAGGTCTGATGCTGAGGCTGGATTCCCATGCAGAGAAGAACACAAGAACCAAAGGTGAACCTCCATGCCTACACTATGGGGAGCAGTAAAAGCAAGTAATAGTTTTCAATGTGTGCCTATTTTCTGTTTTACTCTTTTTGGCAGTCCATATAAATTAGGATTGTATAGAAGGTAGAAATGTAGGAACTACACAGGGTTCTAGAAGAGCCAAATAGGTGACCTCACTACTAAGCATTCCACACAGTGGCATATTCCTATAGGAAGAATAATGAGTATTCCAGCCCAAAACACTCTATAGGCTAAGAAAATGAGTGTTTAGATTTCCCTATGAAAAAAAAAAAAGGGGGGGATTGAATGGTTTTTTTCCTAATTCTCTTTCCCATAAAACTACATATTCCTGCACTGCCTACTGGAAATTGCTTTGGGCCTGAACTGCAATTTCATCTGCACCAAAACAGTCTCACAGATAGCATTTGTTGGTGTGGGTTGAAATCATGCCAGAACACATTCAAACAGATAAGAGGAAGGATCGTTGATGACTTGTTGCTTGCACCATACCCTGGTATTATTTTAAATGAAAGTATAGATATGGTTGCAGTGGATTCTGACAGAGGAATTGATAATTTTTGAGGTTTAGCCCTGAGATAGTTTTAGATATGTGGGTATTTGTAAAGCACATATGAATATGAAGTTTATGTACTTCTTGGAAAGATAATTTTTTATGTGCTCCCCCCCCCCAAAAAAAGTATTTAAATTCCAACTGGATCCTTATTTGGTTATCTAAATCCTTTTCTGACACTTCCCTTACTATCTGGTTCTTTTCCCCCAATATGAGTAGCAGTAGAGACAGGGAAAGGGTACTTGTTACAAACATCAGATTTAAAATCAGAGGAAGTTTTCCAGCTCAGCTGGATGAGATTTTGATAAGGACCTTGCTCATAATTCATTTTTCCCACTGCTTCAGTCTTTTGTGGTAATGGATCTTTATGAGCCTGAGCATAGAAAAGCATTTACAGGTCTCAGCAAATAACAGATATATTTCTAAATTGCCAGTTGTCATTGATGAAACAGAAGATGACAAGATTTTGTATATAACAAACCTTACTGGGTAAAGGAAAATTAGATAAACATTTAAACCAACTGCCACAGAATAAAAGCCTCTGCCAGATAGGACTCTGGAAACCACAAAATCTGACAAATGTTCTCTTACCAAGCGTTGGATTAGGCTGCCTAGAGTGGAATCTCCATCCCTGGAAGTGTTCATTTGGGATGTGGATGTGGCACTTGGTGATACACTTTAATGGTGAGCGCAGCAGTGGTGGGTTAATGGTTAGACTCAGTCTTCTTAGATGTCATTTCCAGCCTTAATGATTCCATAATTCTATCTTTGTGAATGTGTTGTGTTTGTTTATTATATGTTTTGGGGTTTTTTACAACTATGTGTCTTTCCATCAGTTATAGGTTAAAGACATATATCTCAAAGAATATTAATAGTGGCTAAAACACAATTATGTGAAGATTGATGAAAGATGTGAAGTGCTAAACCATAAGATGAAACAAAACTTGGTTTATGTTTTCTGTGCTTCCAAAGCCAAACATTTTATCATTACAAAATTCTACAAAACATTGCCAGAAAAAATAATGCTCACAGTAGATTAGGACAGCAGGACAACAGATCGTCTTTCTGTATTTCATCCTTCCTACATTTTTTCAGATTAAATAGTTGCCAATCATAATTACAGATGTTTTTTTGTGGAAACAACTGGCAATTTATTGTTTCTAAAATTACTGACTTTTAAGAGTTTTAATATTGTTCAAAATGTTGCAGTTACTGTGCAGTATCATTGGGCTTCTTTCTACCTGCCTGCCCCTCAGGGTTTTAAGAAATGATACTTAAGGACATTTTACCTAGAAGCAAAAAATTTTTCTTTCTTTTAAAAAAATCTTTAATTGACCCTTTCTATGATCTTTTGGTGCTAGACATTCCTTAATGCCTGATCACTGAGAATTTATTAACATTACAAAGAATCTCCCTGTATATGCTAGCCAGTGGCAAACATTTTATTATTCATCTGGTTTATTTTAGCTCAGATGTTATATATAACCTTCTAAAGCATCCACACAACTGAAGAACTTGGTAAATGTCTGCTACCTCTGGAGACAGAAAATTATTTTCCCTTTATTTAAAACTGTGTAAGGCATCATGTTTTAATCCTTGTTAGTCCATTTGAGTCCTTTGCTTGATCATTCATCTTCATGGTTGTGGGTATTTCACCATGAGAAGGGGATTCAAATGCTTTCAATCCTTAGGAATTGGCACAAAATCACTGAGTTTCATGCCGTACTTGTGTCACAAATGCAGATATTTTAAAGAAGCAGTCCTGTAAATTAGGAGTAAAACTGCCAAGTGTGTATGTACTAGTTTATCCTAAGTAAAACAGAAGTAGTTAATTGCATTCTGCTTAGTGATTTTGAGAAGTAGAAGCTTGATATTCTGGTAGACATAATGTTTATAAGCTGCTACTGCTGCTAAGGGAAACTCTCAGAATCTGTTGTATTTATCCATCATTTATCAAAGGACAATGGAGACAAACAAAAGATGGTGTCATTGCTGTGCATTCAGCCATCACAAAGATGCCCTGCTACAGTTGTCATCCCAATAGGGGACAGAAAGAAAATGTACACCAGCACTGGTAGTGTAACTGGCTCCTCCTGAAAGGGATTGCACAGCAGTGCCATCTCCTCCTTCCAACATGTGGGATGGAGCTGACCAGGAATACCAGAACACTGTCAGTTGTCTGAGCTGACAATTATTGTGACCCCAGAGGCTGTTTCTTGTGGTCTAATGTCCGCTTCCAGGATTTTGCCCATGCCTTCTTTCATGACATCTGTGGGTGATGAGTTTCCCTATTCAGTCAGAAATACCTCTCACACAGTCCGACTCACTTCTCAGATACTGTCATCATCTCTTCTGTCATGAGTAAATACCTCTCTCTTCCTCTTGCTGCAGAATAGTTAAATGTTTTCTATAAAGACACCAGGGTACATATTTGAGTGCTTTCTAAATGTGCAGGTGATTTGCTTTTTCTGATGTACAACCAGATCTTCCCTCTGGAATTCTATACAGATTGTTTCTTTTCCTGTCATTTGTGGACAGCAGAAATCTAACCCATTTCCGTATTTCAAAATGCTACTGAATCTTTCCTATATTTAGAATCTTTTTCCACATCTCTTGAGACAGCTTTCTCGCATAGATTTTATATTATTCTCCTCTGGACATTAAATTGTCCCCAACTTTCCTAAAAAACTGATTTCAAAAGTGTTCAAAATGGGACGTTACACTCCATAGACAACCTCACATGCAGGTGAGAAGAAGGTTTGAATTTTAAAAAGTGAGATAATACCATGCTCTGGAGAGAGCCCCACAACATTGGTATGCCTCACTTTGCTAACAGGAAACATTTTGTACCAAGTCCTTAAATCTTATTTTTCAACTGGGTCTGCATCCATCTTATAGTGCTGTCATCTAGACCATGTTTCTCAGCTTTTTTTTGAGAGAAAGGTTTGGGGAGTGTGTTAGAAAAATCATGTTCAAGTCACACTAACAGCAGTCTCAACAGTTAGATAACCTGGCATGAAATTGGTCTGGCTCAATACAATTTCTTCTTGACATACTCACAAAGATTGTTTCTTATCAGTGTATTATTTACTAGGTAGACATAAATTGTTTGTCTTCTATCACAGATCAGTATCATTCTGTATATTGAAGTTAGGCTGAGTTGTTTAATTTCTCCAATATCATCTCATTTCCCTTTTGTATGACTGGGTCAACCATCATCTTCAGGGGCATCAGCCATGCCCCTGTATCCCTCTGGAAGCTCAGCCTCCTCAGGCTCACAGTCTTTTCCTTCACTCACAGGATTCTTCTCACCTGCACTGTGCTAAGAGCCGCTTGACAGTCACACATCTCAGACATTATCAGTTAGTCAGCCTCTCTTTCTACTTCTAAACAGCCCTAGTGTATCTCACGAATGCACCAACCACTTGTTGTTTGGGAAAACCCTTAATTCTCTTTCCTGGACTACCTCACATTGTTAGGAGTAGCCCCTGGTGAATAACCACTTTGCTGTTCCCCTAAAAACTCACTTGTTCTATGAATTTATTGACCTCAGCAGTGGTCAGCCTGTTGAGAGATCGGCTGGAGATCTTCTTCCTTTTACCCCATTCTCCCTTTGTATTGACCCATTTCTCTGGTCATGTAGCTAAGTTTCCTTGCACAGATATCTTTTCCTTTGCATGTTTTCTTACTTTGCTGAACAAAAGGGGTTTATTATCTATGACAAGGTCTCCTGGATATTGTCATAGTACATATAATGGTTAATAAAGATTTAAGGAATCAGTCTGCAAGGTGAAAACAAAATATGCTTGTGGTAACTTTCTTAATGTTTTTACTTCTCATAGTTCTAAAGAAACTAATAGTGAAATAGTGAAAGTAAACTTTCCTTTTAAAATCTATCAGTCAATGTTGACATTTTTTCTATGTTTTATGGCACTTTGCAGTTCTAGAAACACAGTCTTTCCATCCTTTGCAGATGGAGCAAAGATGGCATAAAATACTGTGCTTCACTGCTCTAAATAAAATACTTGTTTTTTTTTTTTTTCAAAGAGCACAAATTCATCTCCCAGAAAGAGAGAAAAGAAATGATCGTCCTGTATCTTTTCAAGTGTTGCAAAAATCAGAATATGATATTGGTAAGATTTGTTTCCATCACAGCTGTCTCCTCTCACAATCGTTTAGGCATCAAATGAATTTCCAATTATTTACTATTGCAGGCTATTTGCTATTCTGAATTCATTTATTTTGAGTTAAAAGCACAGCAAACAGAACTGAAATGGAGATGGTGTTTTGAACAATTTACTTTCTACAGTGGAATAGTGTTTTCATTCTTCAGTATCCCTTCCCTGCTTTTCAATGCTAATGTTAAAAAGTAAAGCTGCTCATTTATTCCTCAAGACTTTTTTTATTCCCTTAAAAGTTATGTTAAAAATTTTAAAACCTATAATAACACTGTTCTGGTTTGGTTTAAAAGAATGTTATTATTCATGTGATCTAAGAAACAGTTGGATGAAATGTCTTTGTAGGCATGTCTTAAACATTTTTCATGAAGCATTTCTCTGTTAACAAAATTTTACATCATTGGAATCAAAATATTAATGAAAATGTATTCTCTTGATTGACTTATTTGAAAGTTTTCAAGCATGCCCAAGGTTTCAATCACTCTCATTCTTTAAATTTGTGGGGGTGTGTGGACAATGACAGGTTTGGATTGGCCAATCCAAATTTCCTGATTATCCTTTGTGAAAAATGACTTCTTTTTATGGAAATTGAGAAGAAAATTATTTGTATAATTAAAAAAAAAAAAAACAAAAAAAATAAAAAAAACAAACCTGAGCTGGAAAGATCCTTGAACACTTGAATTTATTACCCATCTCAGAGTTTTGCATTTCAAAAGCAAATCTATTCCAGAAGTTTTTGCTTTGTTTATTTTGGTTTTATCTGAGAAATATATTCCTTTTTTCCCTGGTAATAAAGAAGCATGGAAGTTTTTTAATTCCTATGTATAGAACAATTGCAAATAGCATGCAAACTTGCTACAGAATAAAAGTGGCATTGTTGACAAATTATTTTAATGCACTGTCATGGCAGTAGCAAGAAGGCTTCTTCCAGTCTCCACAACAAATTAATGAGGAAAAATGTGGAGTGCCTCTGACTCACTAATATGGGGATTTTTTCAAAATTAGTTAAGGCACTTCCTTGCTTGTTTTAGGACAGTGCTTTTGTCAGGACTTCCATTTTCAATCAGATATGTGTTTCTGAGTTCTACATATATGACTGATATTAGTCAGCTGCCTACATTTGTAGTCCAAAGACTGAATCACTCTGAATCAGAAATAAACCTTGATCTAAGTTTTAATTCTTTGCATGGAGAAACTTTTGGATTCTCACTTCTGCTTCCCCGGGGGTGCCTGCCAAAGGAGAACAGTTCTCATTCCCAGTCCATGCTAGGCATCAGGGATGGCTGCAATGACTCATTCACCAGTGTCACTACCAAGAACAGCAGTGGAAATTATCAGTGCTGGTTAGGTCTGTGCTCCTGTTGTGTGTAGCTCCCCTGCCTGACTGCAGATGCAATGCTAGTCTAGTCTGACTCCTCCTTTGTCTTGTCTTTCCAGCAGAGGAGTTGAAACACAGGATTTCAGAACATTCCATGGCATGTGCAGAAGCAGCAGCCACATTTCTGAAGGATGGGGCTTTTAGTAAAAGTAGACTGGAGATATGGTAAGAGTTTCTGCTGCTGCAAGCCAGACAGGGGTAAAGGAAACTGAGTTGTGCCTGTGTTCTTGATGAACCATTCTTTTCTAGCTTTCTTCTGAGGCAGACTATCAGCAGTGATGGAACTGCTAGGAATTGAGAGCTACATCCCCAGGCCAGCTGAAAAGGGCACCAGACACAGGATTCAAAAGTAGATCTTCCAGGCTCTTTGTAGTTCCTGTTACAGGGGGGTTATATCTGTTACATCTGGGGTCCAGTCTGTAGAACATTTCAGCCAGGCAGTGATAGTATCTTTCCCACATCCCCTGAAATACAGGCCAGTTATTTTAAAATTCTTTCCTTTTGTCGGTGTATTAAAATCTGTGTAACCTGAAGACATATTTGATTTTATCCTAAATGTTGGCATACAAAAAATCAAGGTACAGAAGTCACAGTCTTTAGAAAATAAGACTTAAAAAATGTTTGAAGTTGACCTGACAATAAAAAAGGAACATCAACAGAGCTAACCCATTGTAGTGGAATGATGAAAACTTATTTTCCTTGGTTTTGTGGGTTTTTTTAGAGGGACAGTGGCTTATTATTATGATCTCTAAGCAAATTTTGGAGAAAAAAAAACATGATTTTTTAATATGAGGACAAAATCATACTTTTCACATTTTTTCAGCCCAAACATTAACAGTTTGGCATGAAGCTTCAGAGAACCAAAACTCATGTTTCTGGTGAATTTTTGATTTGTGATTGATGTTGTGCAATTTTAGCAAATTTATTTTCAGCTAAAATTCACTTTCTATTCTTCACCCAAATCCTTTTGCCATGACTCAGTATTCATCACAAGAGGAGTAAATTACGGTGCTTTTTGCTCACAATAATGAATAAATTCTAAATCAGTGTTCTATTTCAGAAAGGTAACGGATTCATAATATTTTATTTTAACTGTGCCTTTGACCAGTCCAGTTAGGAACATTCCTCTCTTTTCCTAAATGTCATGCTGTTGAACAGCATTCTGGTCTCAGCTTCCCATGCTAAAATGAGGAGTTTTAAATTCTCTTTAATTTTTTCCATTCCTTTCTACTAAAAACAGGAAACATGTTTTGGGTTGCTTGGGGAGCAATGTCAAGGGCTTATTGTAATCTGTCAATTTCAACACGGTCATGTTCCTCCTGAGAAGCAGGAATGTTTGCAAGAACTGCAATGTTGGGTTTTCCTGGGATATTTTTTCTCTTATTTTATATTTACATACATATATGTACACAAACAACAGGACAGGCCTGCTGGAGCAGCTGTCTCAAAGCTTTATTCCATCACAATCATCAGTCTCATTTTGCAGAACCAAGCAAAGGAGATGGAACAGCTTCAGCCGCTAGCATAGCAAAGTTCTCCTTGTTGCAAAGTCTTTTAACAACTTTCTAGGCAATAGCATAATATTAAAAGCTGACAAGTGTTTGCTCAGGCCAATTAATAAAGCTACACATATGTCTTGCTTTGAACAATACTTGCTTGTAATAGCATAAAACAATGGATAAAGCTTCATTATTAAGCTTACATATTTCTACTGTCTTGTTTAACATATTTTCCTGAGGCCTATCTCTACACAGCTCACAGCCCTGTTGTTTCTTATCTTTGCATCTTCAGCATTCTTGCATTTCTCTATCCTGAGATTTGCTTTCACACAGCTTTCTGAGAGTTTTGTCCCTTTTCTGTTTTTCACAGTCCTGCACCTGAGGATGGAACCTTACACATCAGAGGGTTCTCCACTGATCTGGAAGGAAGCTTGGCAGAAAGGGCTGTCAGGGACCTGGTGGACATGAATCACTAATGTGACTTTGTCAAAAAGAGGGCTAATGATGTCTTGAGAAACGTATTTTCCCTTTACCAGGGAAAGTATTGTCTGCAGGTTGAGGGAAGAGATCGCCTTTATTCAGCACTGTTTAGGCTATAACTGGAGTTATGTGATGACTTCTGCACTTCCCAGAAGAAAAAGAGGTATCTTCTGGTGGCCAGTGAAAGGCCAGAAGAGTGATGGACTTGAGTACTCCAAAGGAAGGCTGAGTGAGCTAGAGCTCACTAGTTCTAGTGAGTTGGCCTGGAGAAGAGAAGCCTTAGGTGGGATCTTGCTGATGTATATAAATACCTGAAGTGCGAGTGTAAAACCAGACTGCTTTAAGAGGTGCCTGGTGACAGGATGAGAGACAACTGGCACAGACTGAAACAGGGAGTTTTCTCTGAAACTGAGAAATTGCTTTCACCATGAGGGTTGACTGAGCACTGAGCACAGGATTCCCAGAAACATTGTAGTCTCTTACTTGGAGGTAACCAAAAATCATGGGTCTAGCAACTGGTTCTGGGTGGCCCTCCCTGAATAGCTATTTTAGATCAATTCAGCCAGAGGTTACTTCCAATCTCAACCATTCTGTGATTTTGTGATAATGCCAGTAGTCCCACACAGTGTTTCATTGCGATTACAATCACAATGAGAGATGGGAGATGTAATCAACATTCAGTTGATGCATGTGAGACTTGTCTCCTAAATTGTGCTTCTTGATACGTCGTGTTTTATTTAGTAATTGTTTTCTGGCTTCATCAGCCAAACACTCTGCATATGTTTTCCCCTTTTCAGTTTATGAATACTCTGCTCACACTTAGGCTGTTAGAGAGCTCATGAGCTTGGCAAAAGAACTAGTCTCACCACACTGCAATGTGTGATGAGAAATCACTTTTTGAATCAGAGACTCATTGAGGTTGGAAAAGATCTCCATGATAATGAAGTCTAACTGTTAACCCAATATTGCCATGTTCACTGCTAAACCATTTTCTAAACTGTCACAACTACACATCTTTCTAACAGGAATGGTGATTTTACTTTCCTGGGCAGCCTGTGGCAATGCCTGGTCACCCTGTCAATGAATAGCATTTTACTGATAACCATTATAAACCTTCCCTGCGACACCTGAGTCTCAGGGAACCTGAGCTCTTATTCTCAGACATAGAATCATAGGGTTGGAAGGTACCTTAAAGATTATTCTCGCTCAACCCCTCTGCCAAGGGCAGTTTGGTCTACTAGGTCAGGTAATTCAATGACTTGTCCAGCCTGACCTTCAATACTGCCATGCTTGGGGTATTCTAACCTCCCCTGGCAACCTGTTTACATGTCTATCCACCCTCAGAGTAAAGATTTTTTTTTAATATCTAGCCTAAATTTCTCCTCTTTCAGTGTGTACCGATTACTCCTTTTCCCATCACTATAGTTCCTGCTGAAGAGTCCCTCTCCAAGTTTCCTGTAGGCCCCTTTCAAATACTGGAAGGTTGCTGTGAGGTCTCCAGGCAGAACAGACCCAACGTCCTCAACCTGTCTTCATAGGAGAGGTGACTAATTATATTTCAGTGTCCTACAAAATTTCCACTGAAAAATAATGACATTTTTTATTGTTTAAAAAACCAGTAATTAATATGCTTCTTCTTAGCAGCGTGAATTACTGATCTCTCAGCAAATCAGCCACCAGAAGTAAAACTTTCCTGGAGAAGTCTATGAGCAAAAATAGAGAAAGAAAATAAGAGAATATACATATTCTTTATCCTCTAGTTTCTGCTTCTGATCCAGAAGACTTCCACTGGAAAATGTATATATTGCATAATTGGACATGGTGGAACATCCTCCACAACAAAATTACTTATATTTGAAATGGAAAGCTGTAGAATTGTGAGGAGAGTGGTAGTTGAGGAGATACTAAAGCTAGTCGTATCCTATTCCTCAGCTGATCAATAGAACATATGGTAACTCTACATTTTACATGCTGTGAGTGCCTGAAGCCACAACAACATATCCACCTGGAGATCTATTTCCATCCCCCCCTGCTATTTTACCTTCTCTGAAAACTGTATCTCAATTTCCAGAATCCACACCTTAGGAAATGGGATACCAGCCTTTTGGAGGATATTCAACTTTTTCATACATCTTTCACGGATACATATAATTTCACCAAAACAACCAGAAAAACTACACTGGCCCAGGCACCAAATAAATTCTGTTATATTTGGACCGCGTAAAGTCAAGAATACTTAGAATATTTGCAGAACATAACCAATCTGTGATTAGGGATCACAATTCACCAAGACTGAACTCAGAAATTAGTGAATTGTGATGGCTAGTAATTACAGTGCTAGTGATTTAGTCACTAGCAGTCTACTGACAAAATAGGTTTGGTACCTTGAATTGTTGGTGATTTAATGGAGAGCATTGAAAGAGGCTGACTTTCCACATGGAATAAATAAGCACTCTTAAAATCAGAAAGGTATTCTCAAAGATAAAATTTTGCATACTTTTCATTCAATGTCTCTGATTTAAAGCAAAGATACATCAGTTATCTTCGAAAATCATCAAGTATTTTCTTTATTGAAATGTTCATGAAGTTGATTGTTAGTGCTCTTCAGGGAGGCTACAGTGTTCATGAATGCATGTCCATTCATTCAACTGAGTTTTAGTATATTTCTATGTGCTAGAAGATTTGCAAGGGGCAGAGAGGGACTTTTTCTTCGCTGAGATCAGTATGAGGATCAAGTACATGATCTGAAGAATTGTGAATTTCCATGCTGTTTTCTG
>JANRGV010000001.1:23463344-23490826 GCA_024734035.1 Alethe castanea | reverse complement strand
CTGCCCTTCCCTCACCTCCCCTCCCCTGCCCCTCCCTTCCCGTCCCTTCCCTTCCCTTCCCTTCCCTTCCCTTCCCTTCCAAATTTCCCTGAAACTTCCCTTCCCACCCTGACTGGAGGTGAACTGGCACCTGTGGAGGTGCAAGTCTTGAAAATAAAGCATGCCAGTTAAGAGGAGAGGAGGATGTCATTAGGCTAAAAAGAGCTAGTTGACTCTCTAGTGGGGTGATCATTTGTGCTCCTCCTAGTTCTCCATGTGATAGAAACTGCAGTTTTCTCCTTGAAAATTCAGTCACTCTTGTGATTTGCAAATAGAGGATATTAAGTCCATTTCCTTTGCCTTTTTCCTTTTTCGTGTGTAATCTCACTAATGTCATTTAGTATCAATATTTGCTTCAGTTTAAGTAAGTTTGAAGTTTAATGGACTTCATGGCTCTCCTTTCTCTTTAAGTGCTCTCACAGCAACATAGAATCATGCAAATTTGTGCAAGTACTTTGTCAACAACCATTCAGCCTCCTGAAGTGTGTTAGCCATTTCTAAATTTACATTTATTACAGTGCTATGGGCACTAAGGACATCAAACTATTAATAAAATCGGTGTATGGAATCTAGTTAAAAAAAGATTTCTTTTTCAGTTAACTTTGATACTAAAAAGGAAATACTTGTATCTAGGCATAAAGTGACCTGAAACCTACCAATTTCCTTTCTAATACATATTCCTTTGCATATAAATATGTAGTTGTAATAACAGATCCCTCAGTCAGGCCTCTGTGCAGAATTTTACCATTTGGTAATAGAAATAAAAAGAAAGCAATATCAAAAGAGAAATAAAAAGTATCCTATAGTATGCAGCATTCTCGGAACACTGTTCCTAATTCCTTGTCTGTCTCAGCTTGCCGTCAAATCCTGAGGAAGCATCTAAGGTGAAGTAGTGTATAGAGGACTCTTGGTTTCAGTAGTTTGATAAAAAGAATATACCTGAAAATGGGTGGGTTATTTTCTCAGTAGGAGAAGGTCTGGATGTTACTGTGTAATTGGATTGCCCTACAAAGTGGAACCCAGAGCTTACCTCTCCTTAATAAGAGGATATGAAAAGCCTGAATCAAGACTTGTACTTAAATGATGTGCATAGAGCTTTGTGCATAGAGTTTTGTTTCATCACATATTGAAAATGCAAATATTTCATTTGAGACTTTAAATCTGGAAGATGAAGGTCAAGTGCTCATCTAATACCATGGTTCACATTTGAAAGCAAATTAGAGCTTAAGTGACTTGGTTACAACTTCAGCAGAAACTTGCTACACTTTGCATCAAATTCTAACATCAAATTCTAACCTTTTAATATTGCTTCTATGACAATTTTTGAAATAAACTGATTTTATCTGGCATCATTCAACTATTGTCCACAAATGTGATATTTTAAACTGTTAATAAGGACTAAAGAGAGGCATTTTGAGAAGAATTGTTCTCTGCCTGTGCACACCTGCACCCCAGAGCTGCAGTGGCATCTCCACAGGCTCACCACTGCTTTGTGCACTATGTGCTTCTATCTAGCAAATAAGGGTTTGTGGTGACATTTTCACAACTGTGAAAGCAAAATGGTTGCCAGTATTTTTCTGAGAAAATGGTAAATTGCTCTTAATTGCTGAGAGAACGATTAAGGATCAAAATGAAAGTGTTCTCTTGAAGCTGCACTTGTTGCCACTTTTAATACCAGTTACTACCACTACTGTCAGGTGACTGAGTTACTTCCTAGCACAGAGAAATCCAGCCTTGAATTTCAAAGCTCTGACAGGAATCTAGGAATCTATGAGAGGCAGTGCAGAAATGCTGAGTTGACACTGGTTTAAAAGCTGGCTGAGGTATAGCTAATATCAACAGTGTGCACATGTCCTAGTTAAGCAGGTATAATATGCAACTGTAATACTTAAGATGCATGCAGAGAGGAGTGATGAAGAGTGATGACAGCTGAGCAGAATCCTGCTTTATGTGGATGTTAAATATTTCCTGTTTCTAAATTAAGCCATCTGTCATCTCCTCTACTTATCTATTAATTGGTGCTTAAAAGTCCTCATGTTGCATGTGCAAGGAAAGATATGCAAAGTAAATGTGATAACAACCTAAAGTGCACAGCAGATAATGAAGAGTTCCAAAATATATAACAACGGCCCAATTCATGGTCAATGGTCCTGTTAAAATTTGTCTCCCATTGGTTTCAATTTAGGAAAACATGAAAATGCAGGCCTAAATCTGACTCACTTAAATTATCTCTGAATTTGCTGATTGTGATGAGACTTCAATGTGTACTCAGATTTACGTATGTATTTATATCTTCTTCTGAATAAATTTTTCCTGAAAAGGACTATTTGTCACAATATGTAGAAACTGGCTTTGTGAAACCAGAATCTATAATTCTGAATCGTTCTTTCCTATAAATTATGCAAATTCATAAAAAAATTAATCTTGGAGTGAGGAATGTTTGCATATGGATTTCTTTGTAGCCAGTGGTCAGTGAATTAACAAGGTAAGAAGAAGACTTGAGCTCAGGAGGACAACAGAGGACAGGCAGTGGCTTTGAGTTCTCCACTGCTTGCTGCAGACCCCCCAGGTGTTGTGACTGCTCTTTCAGTTAGCCCATGGTGATCAGGTTGTTTTGGTGTTGACTTTTAGTATGTCCTGTTTTTACTGTTTCGCTATGTTACTTCATACGATGCTTACACTTGGACTTCTTCCCTGATTGTCTTCTCCTTATGATTTTAATATCCCTAACACTCATCTCTTCCACTTCATAAGTTCCAGGCACGTTCCTTTCCTCTTCCATCCAACTTCTCTTCTTTAATGAAGTTTTCCTATTGGCTTCAACAGTTTTGCAATAAACATCTGCAGTTGGAGAGGGAGCATCCTTGCTTTCAGAAGTCAGATTTTAATCTCCAGTTGTGCTAGAAGATCCCATTCTTGGCCTGTGTCTGTACCTTCTCCTGTGCAGTATGGGGCACTGGTTCCTGTAGGACCTATCAATCCCTGGTGCAAACTCACTTGTGCCACACATTCTGCTCACCTGCCTCAGCAGGACTTGAGCCTCCAACTGCTGAGGCCAATCCTCCAGTCTCAGGCTCAGGGACAGCCTGGGCTTTCTGCGTAGCTGGAGAAGTAGAATGGTGCATCTGCCTTGAGGAGCTGAATCCTGCTCCTAGGACTCCAACTTGACAGAAGTATCCTTCTGCTGCTGCTTCCAGCTCTGCAGATGGTACACACTCCATAGCTTCGGATTATACTGTCAGTAATATACGCATAACTGATAGAAAAATAGATTCTGGAGGATGGTAGATCATATTATTCTTGGATTTGTTTATAGTAAATACCTCTCTCATTCCTAGAATTATTGCTGTCATATTTAGTACTAAAATTACAGGCTAAGTAGTGCAGCAAAGTATTTCTATGACATTCAAAAATAATAGAGTACCAGAATCAAAAGACATCAGTCTAAATATACTGAGCTGCAATATGTTCCAGCAATTCAGTCCTTTAAATGTGCCTATTGCAGTAGGACTGGACTGGGCTGTGATGGGAGCAGCAAAACGATGAATGTTGTATCAGTGTATGGTGAAAGATAATATTGTAGCAGAGGGATTGACTGGACCTGTGAAGGTGAAGACCTCTTTCCCTGCTCTGCTACACATTACAGGTGCAAACTCAGACAAAGCAATGTAAAATACCATTGGCTTTAGTGGCCTAATTTAGAAGGGCTAGTTCTGGAAAAAAGAATGTAGCATTTTAAAGTATGAACAGCCAGATGCATTGCTGCTTCTTCACCTATTTGTACCTATTCTGAGGGCTCTCATCCTCCCCATTTCCCTTGAAACCTCATCTTAACCTGCTGCTGAGACACTTCTCTTCCTTTTTTCAGGGGTGTTTAGGTGCTAGGAAAGAGATCTTAAGAGGCAGAATGTTTTCAAAATAGAGGCCTTAGTGCTGAACTCGAAGGCACAGATCAATAGCTGTTGAAAACTCAGCTTACTGCCATATTTTGCTGCTATTATCCCTCTCCACAGATTCCCACTCAGTCCCCAAGAGTGTCAAAAGAAGGATAATGTACTAAGCAAATCTCATTTTAGTTCTCTTACATCAATCCCCTATCTGCTCCAATACTCTTCTAGGGAGTAGGCTTAGTCATATTAGCATGGACTTTTTTTGTAAACCAACCTCAAAGAAAATGTTTGCAGGTCTGGCACAAGGAAATGTTTATAATGCTGTTAGCAATTACTTTTTATGAGATTATTCTCTGAATTAGGTGACTCAGACCTTGTGTTGGCCATAGTTTTGGGACAAGACATGAATTCTAATTTCTTATGAGTTAGCCTGAATTCATGAAGGGAAGAAAACTCTTGTCTGGCAGAGTCACAAACATACACACATACACAGAGAGACACACACACACAAACACACACACACTTTCTCTCAGAAGCTGGTCTTCCAGTGGCCGAAAAGTCCCTCTAACTGTGTTTACAGGCATTATCTCTCTCTGAACCATTCTGTCTTTCTCCGAGAATTTGGAGGGAGATTCTCTTTCTGTCAAACATATGTCAACTAACTAAATTTAAATTAAAATTTAAACTTACTCTGATACTGTATCTTGTGTTGAAATCCTCTGCAAAGGCTATTATTTCTTTTCCAAAATGAGACCTGCCACACTTCCATTTTCTGTATACCTTTTGATTGCAAATTAAAGGAAGTTCAGAAAAATAATCTAAGCAAATTTGTCAACTTTGTAGCTTGAAAGAATTCTGTGCCCACCCAGACAGATAAAAGTTGTAACTAAACATTTAATTTCATTCTATCTAGCCTCTCCATCCTTCAAGTTTCCCAAGGCAGCTGGGTAAATACAAAGCAGCATGGATAACACTGTTCTGAGCAGCTGTGAAATGAGTCCAATGTGTATAGTACTGAACAATTCAAATGACCAGAACTGAATATTCCTGTTGTGTTGCAAGCATCAGGTGGGCTGTGAGCTGTGGTTGTCTTATCATGCTCTTTTCTTCCTCCATTTTTTCCACTTGTGTCACGTGAGCCCTGTGCGTCCCTTGGCACATTCTTGAGCAAGGTGCTGTACCAGTTTGCATTGCTGTTATCATGGGAGGCTGTGGCCCTAATTTTGAGACCTCATGTCATTAAAGCAGTGAAGATTAATAAGCCAGGAGTATTCCTGTCCTGCGCCTGTTTCTTTCCTTCCTAAAGCAAAAGCAGTCATGAGCTAAATGTCTTTATCATTCAGGCAGATAAAAAATGGGAAATTTAATAGAATGATAAGTTATTTCCAGAAATAAAGTAATTAATTTATTTTATGTTTTGATTATTTTTCTGTTCTGTGGGTACCTTGGGCTGATAAAATCAAAAAAGTGGAATCAATCTTTGGGGATCAGGCAGGCTGTATTTAATTTTGCTTTATATTTAAATATTTCAAGGGATTGCTAGTTCACATTCTTATTTTGCATCTTTCTGAGGGTACAATAAGAGAATTGGGGAAGCAAAGTGAGCTTTGGAGGCAGCTAAAAATTTGAATGCCTCCTTCCCTTCACTGATTACCTTACCTTAATGGGCAGGTCCAGCTGTCCAGGTCTCTGTCTGGAAGGAACAGCCCCATAGACCCTGGAAAAGCCCAGGGGCCAAGAAGAGTGGAGGAGACAGTCCTGGTCATAGGCTGGAGTGAAAAAGAGTGAAGCAAAGTCTTGACTGAAGAAGAGTTCATGTAAAATTACCTTGCCACATAATAGGATACAAATATTTCCCTGTCTGCTTTTATCCCTCTGAGCTGTACTCCTTGGAATTAAACAATTTCTCAGTTTTTCAAAGATGGCTGGTGGACATCACCACCATCACCATTTCAAAGATACATGTGGACACATCAGGTCCAAGCCCAGTATTTCCCTAACTAGATGATTAATAGCCAAGAATATATTAAATAGGTGGGAGTGTGATCATGCAGTTAATGCACAGAAATATACCATCATTTTTTCTGGAAATGCTTAGACTTTTTTGAATTTTTTTTTAACATTTCATGAGATTGTTAGTAGTCATTCACTTCACGTGATTAGTCCAACAGCAAGCTAATTATTCCCTCCCAAAGCAACACAAAAATACTACTTATGCATTCTTAGGAACACTCTGGATACCCATGTTCAAAATCTTGTCTTTCTTTGGGCCCTCTTATTTCTCATGCTCTCCCTTTTTAGATTTTGCTTATGGATATAATTATTAAAATTGGCTTTGAAAACGTAGCAGGAGATTAGCTGCATATTTGAGTGGTTTTATTCAGTGAAGATCAATTTACTAATTTTTAAATTAATTTTCTTTAGTGCTTCCAACCATTTGGAGAGGATCCATTATTATAAATGATTTAATCAAAGTACTGTATTATGAATGCCATATTTAATTAGCAAAGATATCAGGTAAACTGTTATAGTATTTCATTATAATTATAAATCTACATATGGTTATATTAAAACTAGGAAGTCAGTAATCAGTACAGTGCTGCAGCAATCTATGATGTGTATCTGTTCTTATAAAAGATGTAATTTGAATTAATTTATGGTTTCAAGTTCTCAGATGACATAGATTAGTAAGGAACCACAGGAGTTTGTACCAACAAAAATTTTTACAAATAATATGTTAAGGATTAAAATATTGGGGAAAAAAAGTAATGAAAACATGCTTCTTTCAAATTAAATTTAAATTTAATTTAATTAAGTTCACTAGTAGTAATTAATAATGTCCATGTCATGGTGACAAAGATTTAAACTAAGAAGTAGTACTAACCACAGTTCAGAAATACTTGATACTTTGAAAAAGGTGAAACCCACAACTAAAAAAAACCACTCCAACTAACTTTTGCAATCTCCACAACTGTTCGTGTTCATAATATTAAGTAGATGGAAAAGTGCTTGCAGATTTGAGGCCTAAAGATTCTCTTGGCTGAATCCTTTACAGATTTTGTGGAACTACTGCTGGGTTCTACTTCATTAAATAAAGATTGGACCTTGACACACAGTCTTCATCAGAGTACAAAGTGACATATGAACAACTACTTGCAAATAATCAGAATGCAAAAGCCAGACTTGGACCTCATCATAGAATTTGTTCTACTCGAAGGAGAAGCCTAACATATTCCTGAAGACCTGATATGGCTGGAGGTTTTACCTTCCAGGCTCCCAGCTGGGGCACAGGTTAGTCTATGATTTCAAGAGACAGAGATTGTGTTACACACCACAACTCAATCCCACATGCAAATGCTTGAGTACAAGAGTTTTCTGTTACAGTCTGTTCAGGTAGGAAGTGCTGCTGTTTAGTAGCATGACATATGTTCTTTTGTTTACTTCAAAACAAATATACCCAAAGCTAGACTGAACCAGGGGCTCCTGGGAGAGTACTTGACTGAATCTTGAAATGTGGTGACTGGTTCCAGAATGGATATTGCAGTTCTCTGGAGTACACCTGTCAGTTAGCTATGTTTGCCTTTCACTCTTTGCAACTTCTTGACATAAATTAAATTCTGAAAGGCAAAGGTTGAACTTCAAGAGAAAACTAAAGACTAAGAAAGATGAAAGAAGGTGAGAATTGACTTACTAATTCTTGGTATGGTAGCTCAGCTTTACACACTCTTATTAGCAAACAAGAAACTAATTGATGTGTATCTTCTTGGGTTCCTGTAATTCTCCTGGGATAGGGCCAGTTACAGATGAAAACATACTGATGAGTTTATGTGCTAGAGAATTTTAGTCTAGTGTTTCACCTAATTAAATCCTAACAGGATAAAAGAAAAGCACTGCTCCCTAGAGATAGAGGTGGGTGCATACTGCTAATATCTGTGTATGCCACACACCACTGACTGCAAGACAACGCTCAAAGTAACTGGGTGGAAGTTCTGATAAAGCTGCCTTCTCTCTGGATATTTGAAAAGATTTTCATGTATCTATGATCAAATGATTGTCTCACATTCCTTGTCACAACCTCCACCATCCCAAACTCACTGAAGAAGAAGGACTGATTGAAGGGATTAAATAATTCTTTGAAATTAAGTCAATGACCTATGTAGATGCTGCACAAATATTCTCCAGATGACAACAATTCAAATAAGCAAGAAAGATATTTATTGTGAGCCTGGTTTTGGGTATTCCTTCTCAAGACATATCTTGAGAGATTTACACTTGAACCCCTGAAGGATATCATGTTGTCCTGTGTCATGCGTGGCTCCTCATGCATCTATGGGGAAAACTGGGAATGCAGAACCAGATTTCACTGGAGAATACTAAGGTGGTTTATGTGCCTTGGGGGCAAACATCAGGTGCTGGAGCCTAATTCTGTGGTAAGAGAGAAATTAACACTGCTGATGGCTCGAGTCAGTCTTGTCTGCTCCCTGCTAGCAGGGGCTCACACCAGGTCTATCCTGCAAAATCTTGCTCTGTGAAGCCTTGCACATTCATCCATGCATATTCTTCACATAACAGGCTTCTCTTACACTTGGATTAAGAGCAATACATGTGTAAAAATGGCTTCCTTGCAATTGTAATGAAGTTAGAGCAACGCAGATCTCTGTTCATACTTATCTGGCAGTGAGGGCAAGCATCAGTTATAAACACATAAAACCAGAATTTGAGGTTTGCCATGCATTTTGTACCAGTTTTAACACAATGTTTATCTGTATATCACAGAATCCCATCTGTGACTCACATTTTAGAGGTATGTAATTATAGAGATGAGCAGCATGCTGCAAATCAGTACAGATACATGTCAAGCAGTATATAGATTTTACCATATAGTACATAGATTTTTACCACAAGTTAGCAGTACAGTCTTTACTTCTGCTCTTGATCTGATCTGACAGAGCGAAAAGAGCTGTTCACAAACCATTCACATATTCAGATAGATCTCACAAGTATGCTTGAAAGAATGTGCTATAATCAATGCCATGCACTTGCACCTGTCAACCATGAGATGAAAGTAAACTTGAAGGCTGCCAATATCTTTATGTACAACTATTTGCCCAGTCATTGTGACATGTTGTTCTGCTGTCTTATATCCTCTTCATCTGCAGCAAAGAGAGCTAGAAACCACTATTTTCATAAAAACAGGACATGCAGGAAAGGCTGCCTACACATTCAGGCTGACTAAAGCATGAGTTCATTTGTTACAGTTTATTGTGAAACACGGAGAGGGGCCACTTGAATCTCAAGTAAAAATAGCAGTATTTAAAGGCAATTTATGTCTTGGATTTATTTTCTTTAATATACAATCAGAAATAGCTTTCTTGGTTTTTTTATGTTATGTCAAGTGCGATCTCAGTTGACTGACTGAAATGGAGTTGGAAATCAACAGAATGCAATGCCAATTTATTTTTTCAGGTGTTTTCAGGATCTATTGAAGTTCACCATTATTGTTATGCTTTTCAAAGCTTCCATTCTTACAAGGCAGTTCAAGAAGGCAACAACAGCAAGAAAGGTTCATAAGAAAAGATGATTTTTCTAATATATATTTTTAAATTGTCTGTCAAACTTTGCTTTTCAGTCCTTGAAAATCCAGCTAGTATCTTTCTAGTGCCATATTCTAGAAACTGAATCATATCCAAAGCCCATACTTCTATAGTGGAGCTCTGTGTAATAAACTGTTCCCTCAAAAATTGCTGGCAAACCTTTCCAAACTGTAACCTTTTCCCAGTAAAGAGTGTCACAAGAAATAAGTGTGTGAGAACAAAATGCCAGTCCTGGAGTCAGTCTTGCCAGCAGTTCTGTCTTGTACTTGATGCTGGTTTAGCGTATCAAGTCGCTCTGTTGTTGGACCTCACATTCCACATCTGAAAAATTGACGTAGAATGTTTTGCTGCTTTTTCCAAAACTAAAATGTGAACCATGCCTAGAAAAGTAGCTCTAAATTTTATGTTTATGATTTGCACCTTAGTCTCACGTCACTGTAGCAGCTTCTATGTGCCATGAGAAGGCTGTGGGCCCCTGCTGAAACTCCTTCAGCTGCGTTTCCACCCTAGGAATGACTGGAGTGACCTCAGCCAAATGGCCCCAAAATTCCCTCACAAATGGACAGCTGCAAATTGCTCCTGTATTTATCCCAGAGGAAGGCAGAGATGTCTTTGAACTTGTCTTTGATCCGCCATTTCACCCCTTTGTACATTTTGGCCTTCCTGAGAAACTTAAGGCCATCAACGCCACGGTGCCCCTTTTCCATGTTGCAAATCCCAGTGTGTTCCTAATGCATTGCTGCTGAAAACAGACATATCTGTAAAAAGAGGGGTAAACTGTCACAAAACACACAATATACAGCTGCAGTGTAATGCCTTTATCATCATTAAATAATAAAAAAAGTACATTGAGAAGTCATGCATTTTTTGTATTCATGCGAATTAGCTATAAAATACTGGATTAATAGACCTTGTTAATGAATACTGAGAAATTTGAGCTGCTGTTTGTTTATTTGAGCTTCCTTCCTGCAACACTTCTAAAAATGTACTTGTAATGGAAATTGTTTCCATTAGGAAGATAGTAGGCCAGGAAAAAGGAATAATAGCTCAAAATTCTTCACAAAGATATTGGAAATCTTTGCTAGAAAAGCAGCTTCTGTGGTGTAGAGTCTTAAAAAAAAAACTGGCATTTTTGCTGTAAACAAGAAATTGTTGCTAAACCCTTTCAAAATAGTTCTGGTGACTCAATAATTTTTTTTTTTTTTCACATGTGATCTACAGGTAGCTCATTTGAGAGATTTAATGTCATTAAACTGCATTATAGTAAATTGCTACAAATTTTTTTTGTTGTTTTCTGATAAACTGTTTATACATAAGAATGTAAACATATTTCTAGTCTGAATCAGACATAACTAGCAATGACCCATTCTGTTATTTCTAATGTTGCTTGGGGTGTTTGTATCAAAATGTTTCTTCTGATTCATAATTTTGAGGGGCAGTACCAATTTTTGAAATAAAAGCATGCAGCAACATGTACATTTCAATGATGTTCTTATATGGATAACTTAATCAGATTCAGGACAGACTGTTTGCAAACAAAAAGAAAAGGGTAGAAAGACTGCACATCTTTCCTAAGCATGGGATGAAAGATATTTTAAGGTTCTAATCTGAGTCAGGGCAGGATGAGCATAAGTCCGTTACTGAGCATGTGCTAAACACAGGTCTTAGCCAGTCCTCACTGCTGCAGCTCTCACTGTTTCTGAGTTATAAAGTATTATTGAACCAATTTAGAGAGTCTGATTCTCATGACTGTAGGATTGTAGCATAGCAAGGCCAAATATGAGTCCTCAAGTGAGGGCAATGTGGTTTTCTTTTCAAACAAAATCTGCTTTACTCATTCACACTCTTGTAGCACATATTCACAAAGACACAAGATATGGATACCTGAGTCATGTCTCAGCACACAGACGCCACATTGTGCCCAGGTTGTCTGTCCAGGCTTTTCTGATGTTGCTTGGAGAATAAGGGATGGAAGCCACTGAATCCTCCTCCCTTCTCCTTGCTGCTTCTTACCTTGGAAACCCTCAGCACTATGTGTACTCTGCTTTTTGTATGATTGTATGGCTCTATTGTGGCTCCTACTCTGTCACTGTTTTCTCACCACCATGTCTAAATGCACTGAGTCTTTTCTTCAGACTCTTGTAGGCTGCCTTTGTTTTAGTACACCCCTTCTTTCAGCCTGTCCTTTGTCTCCTTGGTGCTGGGTGCCCTGAGAAAATGCACATAAATGACTTGGAACCTTGGTGACTGCTACACCTCTCCTAGAAGTTGTCCATTCCGGTGCTTCTATACCTAGATATTCCAAATCATTCTCCATTCAAGTGACCTTAGCATTTCTATGACAGATGATTCTTCAGTCCATCCTGAAAGGTCCTCAGGCTGCATTGCTGTGCAGTGGAGAACAGTGGGCTGTAGGCAGGTTGCTGGGCTGGAGTTCAAACTCAATGACAACATTTACATTCAAAAGAAAAATAATGACTCAAATTAAGAGAAAGAAAAATAAATTAGTCAGATGCTTTGCTTTTCCCAGTTGCCTATCATAAGGATTTTCTCTCTAATAGTATCACAGTCCCAGGAGACAGCAATTAAGGACAGCAGGTAGTAGGAAGTAAACACCACTGGACCTGCTGAATTTGTCTTTGCTGCCCTAATAGGGAAATTGCATACAACCTCACATGACTGCATTTCTAACCATGAGTGAGACAGATTTTTGGGCTATTGTTTTGGACTGAGTCTTCGACTTGGACAAGGTCTAGTTTGATGTCATCATGATTTTTGATTTTCAAATATTTGTTTGGAATGTACTAAAGCACCCTGAAGTATCAAGGAAGGGCAATACTTGCAGTGCTTTTTGCTGTTGTTCCCCAGTAGAAGATCTTTTGCAGTTTCACATAACCCATGAAATGATGTTCATGAAACCAATGGAGAAATGCATAATTATGTAAAAAACAGACATTTAAATGTATTAATTTCCATCACCCTAGAATAAAGATTTAAAAGAGAATGTGAATGAATCATGTTCTACAAGTACCTGTTTTGCTGAGTGTGAAATGAAAGATGAGTGTACAGCCCAGATACCACCTGGAAGATACAGTGCTTTTAACATTCCCATGTTTAAAAAGAATGTGAACATGAAAAGACCAGACTTGTCAAGTGTCATTCAGAGAAGGACATTTCATATTCCTCGGCGCATCTCTTGTCTTCAGGCATCTTTTGAGAGTGTCTTTGCTGAAAGAGGAGAAGATGCTGAGGAGGAAAGTACAAGTTCTCATAATATTCTAAAAAAACTTACTAGCATAATAATCTCAGTATCGTTGTTTTGTGTTCTAAGTCTTAAATTGCTAGTAAATGTTAACATACAAGAACATAACAGCTACCAAAATAAAAGAATAATTTCCTTTTTTTACAATATTTTAATTTTCCTCAGAGAGAAACATATGATTTGCCACCTGCACTTGAGACAGAGCAGCAGCTTTCTTTATTTGCTTACTGCTGCAATTTGTATCACTAGTGATATCAGACCAGTTCTAAGAAGGGCTTTTATTGAAGGGAATGGTGCTTCTGAATTTCTGAAGCACCAAAAGAAAAGGAATGCTGCCTTGATGCCCCTTGTGTTCGTGCTGAGCTGACCTTTATCTCTTGAATGGTGGCATGGAAGCTAATGTGTCTTCTTGGCAAGTAAAAGCCTCTTTAATATGAGTCACAGTGTCACAATACAGACTGACGGCCTGGTTTATTATATTAATTAATCATCTTCATTAAGAACTAGGTTACACCTGCACACTTATTTCTGGGCAAGGACAGCATCAGCTGTCTCACAGAGGGAGAACCTTTGGGATGCAGTGGTGACTCAGACTAACCACATCTGCCAGTCTAATTTGCCTGCTCTTGACATGGAATTTTTTGCAATCCTGCTCACAAGTGGGTTTTTTCCCTCATCTTGGTCAGGACATTGCTGCTGGTCCACTGAAATTCTCTAGCTGAGTCTCCAAGTTCCACACTCAGCTCTTTTTAAAGGAAAATATTTGAATGTGTCTTTTCTGCCTGTGTCTGCGCAATGACGTACCAACACCACCAGCATGACAAAAGGTAGAGCTCTAGGTTTTCAGAGGTGGCACTAAAAATTAAAGCAAATGAAAAAACATTTAAAATAGCAAGGGATATAAAAATCATAGTCCTATTAGAGCCTCATACATCTGCCAAAATCAAGTGTTGCCACATAGGTTTTCCTGCCACTGAGATAATGGAGCCTGTTTTGAGAGCCAACTTTTGACGCTAATTTGCATTGTATTGCTGTTACAAATTTCTAGGCTATTCTATCTGCCAAGGTTTTTGCTTGCTATGAAACCAGTGTACTGACCTCCTGTTAGGAATTCCAGTGCCAATTATATGCCTATCTCCTGTGCAATATAGCAAGAAGGGATGGGTAAAAGAAAATCACCATTATTTTATGAGTAGGCGAATTCCTGGGCATTTGGCACCAAAATTATTTGGGATAGGATACACCCCATAGCTATAATACAGTAATCAAGATGTTGAACTGGCATGATTTACATTTTTATTCTGAAAAAAAATTGGTTAAACCATTTCCTTTCTTGGCCAGGAAAATCCTCCAGTGTATAATGAGTAGATAACAAATGCTTAACATTTCCAGGGGAGTGCAGAAACTGGTCTGGGAAATAGCAGCCTCCATGTACAGTTTTGTTTCAGAGTTTGTATTTAAATCCCAGTGAAGACTTTTGATGACTGCTCTTCATAATTTCATTAATCATAGAATTGTAGAATGGTTTTGTTTGGAATGGACCTTAAAGATCACCCAGTTCAACTGTTCCTTTAGTCAGGGATATGACTAAACCAGGTTGCTCAGAGCCCCATCTAACCCAGCCTTGAACACTTCCAGGGATGGGTCAATCCAAACATGCATATTCTTAGTGAAACTAGGGTTTAATTAAGAGATCAGGCACTCTCTAGGTTGTGTACTTTAGCCTGGCTGTTTTTCTCTTGAGTTTAAAAAGTGGATGTCTGCAGTGGTAGTGCTGCCATGTCTGGGAGTAACTCCCACTTACTTACAGCAAAGGATGAGGATCTATCCTGTTGAATTTTAAATTATTTGTGTTCTGTGTCTCCAAAGCAAGGATTCCATGTGGAACTGAAGGACTGGCTCTTTGTTAAAGGTTATGGCATTGATTTGTTTAAAAGGCTTTGACACTGAACTGTGTAGCTTCTGAAGTGTATAATTTGGTTGGACAGATATACTGACACGAAACTGAATAAGGCACATTAGTGTATTCCATAAACCCATTGAAGCAAAATTTCTGTGATGGTGATTCACTTTAGCCTGGATGTACAGAAAATACAGTTCTCTGATTGATAATTTCATAACTACATTTATAAATAAATTGATCTTGGGGTTCTGACAGATGAATTAGAAAAAAATGTTAGTGAGAAAGAGTCTAATAAAAAATGTTTTCTTCAGAGACTCTTCAGGTCTCTTTGATCTGCTGCCAGAAGGAAATCCTCTCTGCCTTGATCTGTGTCCCCTGTGTGAGAGACTCCCCATCCCAGTGGCAGTGGTACCAATCCACATGGTGATCAGCCCAGAGGTGCCTCACTGTTTGCATTCCCATCCATGCCATGGGCAGCACACTTTTACTGTCCTTATACAGCTCTTTTCTGGGACTGCTTTATGGGAAGAAGCACTGGTAAGCTGCTGCCATGCAGGGGTGAATTAATACCATACCCAGCTGCTCAGCTCTAGTGCTGGCTCCCAACTTCTCATCACATGATGGAGGAAGAAACCAGATCAGGAGACAAATTTTCTAGATGAGGAAAAGGAGAAGATACTGGTTTGGTCCCCAAAAGTACTGGATTATCCTCTTGTCCTAGAGGCCCCTTACGATGCGTATCCTGTTTTCCTCCATGTATGAAGTGATGTAGGTGATCTGGGCCATTATTTCTCTTGCCAGCAGTAGGAAGGACTGCACATTAGAAATTGAGTCATTCTCATATAGTACACACAAAGGAGACAAAACAGTTTGTATCAGGATTAGTAATTCATATTTTGCTGCACTGGCTCAGATCTGTTTCCACTACTCTGGTGGCTTGTCTGCACCTTTTACCAGCAGTAGTTTTTTCAGAGGAAGCAATGGTTACTATCCTTTAGGGAAACAGTTACAGAAAGACATGTGCTGATTTTGTTTATATTGCATCCAAAAGGGCAAGAATCTTGCTGATGCCTGTGCCTTGCTCTGTAACTTGTACCAGAACCTCTGTATGCACAAAGAAAAGTGGATTCTTTCCTCTAGGATTAGCTCCAAATCTCTTTTCACAGTCATTCCCTGTGCCTTTCCCAGTCTTATCAAACAAAAGAAGGTTTTCTCTAGTGTGAGACTGTTAAATCAAATAAGACCAGAATATTCACTGCTTCTAAAGAGTATACTGGAATATTATTTCAAGGAGGGATAGAAAACAGGTTTTGCAATTCCGTACATTGCATAAAATATAAAAATGCTATTTGTAACAGATGTCTAGTTAATTAAAAGATTATTATTTAATGATAATTGTAATATTCTTTGGTCTTAGTTTTAGGTTTGTTGTCAAAGTTCATGATTGTTTTTATCCTGTCCCTTATTTTTGAACAAAAGTCCTTGTAAATGTACAAAAAATTGCCATCTTTCTCAACATTATTCCTTCGTCAGTCAAAACCTCTAGCTAGCACTGTGCCCCAATATCCTATCCTGAAGTAACCTATTGCTTTCCATCTGCAGAGAGAATTGTGAAAACTTTATGGCTTTTTTGCATTATGAAGGCTACACATGGTTTGCATGCTCCATCCCAAGACTGCAAATTCCTTTCATTTTTCATTGTAGCTCAGATAATGAAGGAAATACTGTTCTTGTTTTTGTATGAAAAAATCAATTAACACTTCTCCACAGAGTACAGAAAGCTGCAATTCAGGTCTTAGGCTGACAAATATTACCTTGCTTCTGTTCCGTGCACACTTACAAAAGGAGTTACGCTTGTCTTGACAATAATCTCTAAATCTGTAGATGTCAAAGTCACTGGAGACCTTAACTATTTCCCCTCATTCTGACAAAATTAATGGGAATTAAACATTTGAGTGGTAATTTGCAGCAGTACTAGCCAAGGACATTTGCTGTGCTTGAGAAAGTGTGAAGTTCCCCACACAGTTCTTTCCAGAACACAGAAAATTTTCCATCTAAGGTCTAGTTCTCTCTTCATACCTTTTGTTCTCTAGGTGTGTCCAGGATGGTAGGATATACAGATCTTACACGACACATACGGACAGAAGGAAAGGTGACAAAACATTAGAAAACATGCATTTACAAGGCAGTTGGCAGATACCATTATGACTTTTGTTTTAAAGTGTACTCTCCTTGGGTGTACCTGTTCATGATACCAGTATGGCACACTGCTGGAGTAGCTTATTTTTAGAATTTTTTTTTTAAAATGTATGCAAGGTTTGATCTTTGGGGAAAGAGAGAATGGCATATTCGTTGGTGTGAAATATCTGTCACCATAGTGGAGAAGACATTCTCCTGTCAGCATTCAAACTTCAAAGGACTATTGTGTACTTGAATCCTGTGTATTTTCTGCAAGAGTGCAATTTTTATATTAACTGCACAAGAGCTGCCTGATGTATTTGTATGCATCACAAAGCTAATGTTTATCTCTGGAAGTCCCTAAATAGTGTTATAATGATGCAAATTTTAATGATTTAATTCCTCAAATGTGTTTAGTAACCAGAATGTCTAGGCAGACTGCTGTACAGAACCAAGGAGTAGATCTCTGTCTAACTGTCTTTGCCAGGCTTTTTTTTGAAAGTGAAGTTGCTGTTAGGTTTACTTCAAATATTAAAAAATCCTTTGCTTCTATTTCTGATGGAATATAAAATTTTTGCATAGTTTTAATAAAAAACAAGCCTAAAGGCAGAAATTCTAGTCCATACATATTAATTTAGAAAATTCAGGTGAAATTGCTTTAACTACCAGTACCAATAGAGTGTGTTTGATGCTATTATCTGATGAAACTTTATCAGTAGAGAATTGCATTAATTTTTACACTAGCTCATTCCCATTTTAGTATTTTTTTTTCAATCTTAAAGCTGTTTGGAGAAGTTTTTCCATTATACTTTGCTAACTTACCTTCAAGTAAAGTGCAAGGTCCTATTCAAGTCATAGATAATAACATGGGGAAAAATACTTAATTTGTACCCAGGAATACACAAAGATACTGCTTATCTTCTGTGCTGGCATTAGAAATCATGACTTTTTACTATTCTTTTTACTATTACAGTGTCACAATCCACAGGCTTTTTCATTCTGTTTCCTCAGAACAAGAATTTATTTCTATGTCTGACAGCTAACTTTGGTGAGCTGCCAATCCATATTGGCTTCTGAAAAAATTTCAAGAAATAGCCCAATATTCATATAGACTCAGAACCTGCATCTTGAGACAGCTTGACCCCATGATTTTAGCAAATTGTGGAATTTAAAATCTCTTTTGGCTTTAGAATCTGTGTTGGGCTTTGTTGGAACTTCAGGTTGTGCAGCCTGTGGAAGGAGATTGAAGCAGGAGAGCAAACTGATATCAGACTGTGGTAGTAACAAGTCTGTATGAAGGTTTTGTTGAATTTTATAACACTTGTAATTAAGCAGGACAGTGAACTTATTCCCAATTCTTCATTATTACATTTGATTTGAGCAAGGCATGGTTGTTTGTGTGGACAGTGCTGTGTGCCCCAGCTCAGAATTGCAATTACCAGGGAGGATGTTTGAGCTAGAAATCCATGATGAGTGAAGAGATTTGCCTTTTTGTCAGCTTTGCTCTCTGCGGGAGACTGCCCTTCTCTTTGCAGCAGCCTTCTTTTTCTCTGTTTCAAATTTCTTTTCATTGAAGTCAATACCAAATGTTGACTTTATTTGAACAGTACTATTGGCCCAAAGTAAGGCCAAAGTTGAACAAAAAAAAGTACTGCTTGCAACTTCAAAATTGATAGCAATTTGACAGTTGTTACATTTAATTTACATTTATGGGCCAGATGTTTATTCCTATTCAATCAGCAGTTTATAATATTATTAATGACTTAGTACTGGAATTAAGCCTTGAAGCCACACTCAAAAATTAAGCTACTTAAAATTATTTTTCATTTGAAAATCAGTTTGAGTACATTGGTTCACATGAAAACAAATAGAACAATGATTTCTACCAGAAAATTTTGCCTATTTCAGATATTTTGGATCTCACAGTCTGTATTTCACTGTCTCAAATTGTTATCTGTTATAAATGCTGCAATCCAGTGCTTAAAGTCCCACACTGAAGAACCTGATGTTAAAAAGAGGTTGTCAAACAATCTTTCCCAAAACTATTACTTCCATAATTAAAATATCGCATGAGATATTTATTTAGCTATAGACATCTGCTTGAACCACTGGCCTCTATCCTGGCACAAGAATTCCCAGTGAGACTCTATTGTACCCAGTGCTGACAGTAGCACTTTATTTTACAGTGGTTAAGTCTTGTGCAAACAGAAAGATACAGACTTGCTGCCTGAAAAGTCACAGTCCTGGTCTTCCAAAAAATCAAGTACTACAAAATTAGCATTTTTTCCAAGGAACTGTCACTGCAACTGTTGGAAAAGGGACCCCATGTTAAATAAAGATGGAGCACTGGTGCATTTTGCTAAGAAGGATCTATGCATTGATGAGTGTCCAGCACCAAGACCAGTTCCAAAACAACATCATCACTTTCTTTCAACTTTGTCTTTCCTTTGAAAATAAAGGTGAAATGCAAATGCAGTATAATGAGAGTTAAAATTACAGCACTAAATGTAGGTCATTGATTTTCAACATATCCAAACAGAAGTTTTATAAAATAATTCCGAGGACCCTTAATAGGCAAAGGAGGAGTTAAGCTCTTTTTTTATATCTGCTGGTAACTCCTTAACTATCTCACCAGAGCAGAGCAATTTGACAATTTTCTGATCAATAGCTATAGAGAGAAATTAAAATAAGGTGCACCTGGTAGAAACAAGAAACAGACCCTTTAAATAACTTTAAGCCATTACTTTTAGCCTAGAGAAAAGACTGTTACTTCTTTTTTCCAGAAGAGATGTAAAAAACTCCTAATATTCCAAGTAGAATCTTTATTTTCATCTAAGCTTTGCTTCGTGTTTTAATCAGCAGCATTTGATCACAGAGAAACAAACATTTTCTAGTCTTTCAGGTAGGAGATATTACTCAAGATTTGCTTGATATATATGGTACTCACAGCTTAAATGAGAACCTAAATTATATAAAGTGAAAAATACAATATAAAATGAGCTAATTTTTATAATGAACCCAAACAGCTAATTTTGTTATGGTATGTGACTAATACTTTCCTTGAAAGTGAGGGACTGAAATATAATTGCCTAAGGTCAGAGTTCAGAATTTTGGCACTGTCCTAATGCACTTGGGTCTTTCCCCAGGAGCTCTTTTGTACAAGCAGGACCCCTGATTGCAGGACTTTTCCATACAAGGGCAAAACACAGAGGATTTATTTCATCTGCACATCTCAGACTGTCTTTAGTTAAATGTCCTGCAGAATAGTATTGGAGTCCTTCCACCCAGGTGCACAGACAACTGACCACTGTCAAGCCACTGTTGATCCTGTTGTGGGCAAAGCATTTAAGAAGGGAGGTTTCCCATCCAGTAATAGGAGAGAGCAGCCCACAACCTACACATCCATTGACATCAGGTAAGGGACACCAGATGTCATCAGAGGCCACAGCACCTCCTGCCAAAGTGCTCAGGGTGTAGATGGCCTTCTGCTGCTGATTTGCTGCTTTGCCTCCAGAAGGTTTGTGGATGCATAGATCAAAGGCTAGAGCTCATAATGTGGGCTAGAGGGTCACTGACTTCAGGAAGCTAATATAGGATACAGCCCCCCTGTGTACTATGCCTGCATCTCTTGAAGTGTGAACACTGTAAACCTGGTAGATGCTGTGTATTCCTCTTGAACACAGGAATATTGGCAGTGCCAGGATACAAGTCTGTGTTGCATCCTTTTGGCTGAATCATCAGATTGAGGAGTCGGTTCAGTATCTGTTATCAGTCTAAGGAGTGGGTTCAGTATCTGCTAGCAGAAGTCCTGGGACCTAGTTTCAAGAGCTCCAAGCATCTGTCTTCCTATCATCATCTTGCATGAGTTATGCATCTGAATCTCCCTGTGGAAGTCAATGTGTTGGCTTTAGCCCAATCCTTTCTGATTAAGTAAAAACAGCTTTTGGCAAGGATTCTACTGTATGTTTGAAGTCCTCTCCTGACTTCGACAGTTTGTCAGCCAGAATAGAATAAGTGTTTTGTCTTTTATGCTGCCTTTCATGTCAAAGGTGATAATCATGGTTTGGTTCATGCACTGATTATTTTTTCCACATATGTTCTACTTTTCCTGGCAGAACTCATGAAAGTAAAGCCAGGTTTGTGCTGCTAATGATCAAAGACCAAGTTAATGATCTAGCTGCAGATATCAAAACTTTTGAGTCAAAATCCAGATGCCACTGAGAAAAGTGATATCAAGAGCAGGATTCAGCCCATTAGCTTAAGTGCCATTGGAGTGTTGTACCAAAAGCTGGTTTTACTGGACATAGATCAGATCACACAAGGATGAAAAGATATAAAGATGTATTATGTGAGTCAGGAAATTAGTTCATGATTTGATTTTGTCCCATTATTCTAATTAAAATATGGAGTAAGCAAGCCAATCTAGTAGAACTATTCGATAGACATGAATGACTGGGAAAGAGCTAATGCAAAAATTCAAGGAGAAACTGTTGTTAGGAGCAGTATGATTTTTCACATCCCCCTCCATTACTATCAGTGTGATTACCAGAAATTGATGAAGAAATTATTGCCATAATTATAACACTTCAAACCAGCAAAATCCATACATTTGATTATTGTCATTGACCACTCCCATATTGTGATGATACTGGAGTAAAAGTGGAGTTTCATGCATTTGATACTGTCCAAGAACCACAAAAGGTGAAAGTTTGTTATTTTATACCAGTTGCAGTAAATTAAAAGATACATAAAGGCATTCAGCAGCAGGTAGGTACCCTGTCCCCTGTCCAGCAGCTCCTCTGTCTGTGTGGCAATGTGTAAGTGCAGGTTGGTGATGGGATGCAGTGGGTCTCCAGATGCAGCTTGCTGGGGGGAAGCATTTCTGAAGCTGTGACTAAACAAGGCTGACCCAGATGGATGCACAGGCTGAGCCATTCTTTGCCTAGCAACTGTTTGAACTGTACAATGTGAATGCATTTAATCCCTCTTACAATGGTTCTTTCAGAACTCACTTTTCAAAGTAGCTTTTGTGGAGTTGTTAATTTGCTTGTTTGTTTTTTAGTGGTTTGTTTGGTTTGGTTTGAGTAATTTGTTTGCTTGTTTTTTTTGCTGTTGGTATTTTTGCTGCTTCTTTTGAATCCCTTCTTTTCGAAGGGATTATGGGGTTCTTGATTGATTGCAACTGAATCCGGATTGCCAACTCTTTTCATTAAGAGGGAAAGTTGAATGAGTTTGTCGTGGTGTGATCCCTAGAGCAGAAATATATAACCAGAGCTCCAGAAGCCTATCCTAATTCTATAACAAAGGGCTGGGGATTTTGCAGACATAATACAGCCAGCTAGATGAGATGTAAAGCTTTGAGATAAATTCCATGTGAGTGTTTTACTGAAAAAATATAGGAAGCAGTTAGCACAATATTCACTGAAAGTAAACAAAATTAATATTGCACCAGATTTTCCATTCTATGCTGTGGAACTCTGAGCTATCATTATGGCATTATGACTATATTTAAAGAAGATGGAAATAGTATCTTCTGGAAAAATTATGCAAGGGGAAAAGGAAGTAAAGAATAGTGGGAAAATGCCAAATGTTGGGAAGGGAACTGACTATAAGGTCTGGAAGAAGAAGTTTTAGGACATATAGGCACAGTAAAGCACATTCTGCTATTTGTGTCTTTGCTGTAAACTGTACTATTGAACTGTGGTATTAGTTTCACAGTGATATCTTCCTCAATTAAATAATTCCTTTTTCTTTTCCTTGTAGATATGTGAAACACCTGCTCAAACAAGATCATTGAATGAGGTTACAAAAGTGGTGTTTTCTTGCACATACTAATAAAAAATGAATCAATAAGAAACCCCAGTAGTTAAAATATGAAGGATATTTTTATATTAAAGAAAAAAATATACAGATGCTGTTTGCAGTCCACAAATAGAATGCATGGCTTTTGCATTGCATTTTTGCCTGTGTTTGTGCAATGTGTGAGCTATGTGATATGTAAAACCAGATTTCTCTCTAAGAAACCAAAACTGGGCCTCTTGCTTCCTTGATGAAGCACTAAGTACAGTGCACAAGATTCAAAATGCAGACGTAACTAAAAATATTTTTATTGTTTAAGAGAAAAATATTCTTTAGGTGCTTTTTAATTTGGTGGTGTCTGAAAAACATGCTTCATAGCAAGGTCAAGTGCTTCATCAGGATGAATACTTGGCAAGCTTTAGGCAAAAGCTCCAAGTTACTAGTAAGCAAATAAAAGCCTGAGACCTTCCAGATCCCGAAGACCTAATAAACACCAGAGGGGCAAAAAGGCCTCAAGACATGATCTCTATAGATTTCATAATAGCCAGGCTGTGTTAAATTCCCTACATCTTGAGATTTTATACATCTCTGCAGAAGCTTACACACGCACCCATAGACATACAGACATCTGGATTTAATGAGACAGTCAGGATGACAAGGTCAGCTGTAGCTGCTCTTGAAAAGACTGTTCTGACTTTTCCAGAGCCATCAGAAATCTTTTCTGAATCTTAATACTCGTCCAAATATGCTTCCCTTTTGCCCTCTATCTGCTATATAAAGTACTTTCCATATGAATGCACTTTGTCTGGCAATGCAATTTATGGAAGAGACTGTCCACTATTTTTCCATGAAAGCTTTAGATCATGGGTGGATATTTGAAGTTTTTAGCATCACAGAGAGTCTAAAGTTTCAGGTCTTTTAATTTATTGCCAGTGAAGTAAACACTAAAGTTGGCAACCTATGGTGTAACAGGAAAAATCTTGCTGAGAATTACAGACTACTTCCAGGGGTTTATTTTGAAAAGTTTTACAAATAGACTGCTACATTGGAGGCATTCATTTTCTTGTTTAAACTTATCTTTTGTGATCCAGATTATCCTTTGTCTGTGCAGCTGGATTTGGTAGGAAGATCTGGGGAAACCCTAAGCCTAGCTGTTACATAAGCATCCAAGTTCCAGCTCTATATGCTAAACTAAGAACAGCCCCCTGGCACTTGCATGGGTCTGGAATGTGCTCAGAAAGGAAAATTGACTCTATGTTTTCAGCTGATTTGAAACTTGGAGGCTTGTCCTTAGTGACTTCAGATGTCATTCTGGGGTTGGTTCTGAATTCTTTGTGTACTGGAGACAGAAATGAAACCCTGCTAAAGACAGGCTTCAGCCAGTATATATCAAGACTTTACTGAAAGAAAACCTTGGCATAAGGAAGCATTTGGAGTTAGTTTTGGCATCCTTAAAGAATACATTATAAGTGATTGTAATTGGATTTTAACTGACTTGCTTGGGAATGGCAGTGACCCCAGAGGCTTCCAGTCCTAGCAGTGGAGCAGGTGGAAGCCAGACCACATGATGCTTTACCCCCAGCCTCTCTGACTGGCCCTGGCTAACAAGATGCTTTTGCCTGGCCTTGCTCCACACTGGTGCCCAGCACAAATTAGGCTACACATTATTTGTCTGACTAGAATGTCATATACAAAATAACACATGAAAATAGGACAAAATCAGATAAATGAACTTTAAAATAACAGTAATATCAAATGGGACAGCGACATTGCTAAGAGGCCAATAAAAAAAAATTGGTATACCATTTAATGGGCTCTGAGGAGCCAACATAAGTGGCAAGAAATCATTCCCATATTGTGCCATTTCCCTTTTCAAGCTGTGTTGGTTAGCTGTTAGTGCTGTTTCAGAGTTCCACTCAGCATATATAATGGAAGAGGAAAAAGCCAGGGCTCACAGAAGCGCAGCTCTGCTGAAGGCAGTGAGAACCTTGACACTTTGGAGGATCTTACCCCCTGCATAATGGACAGCAAAAGCAAAATGACAGCCTGTAATTTGTGACAGTCAGCCTAAACCCTCATTGCTGTCCTCAGAATGCAGGATAGGAAGAGATCTGTAATAAATGCAGCTTAATACAAGCAGACCTTCACTAAATTCTCAAGAACTTATTCATGATAGTTCATCTTGGCAGAAAGATGCAAAGATTTACAGATTCAACGAGACTGCTCTGCTCTTCCTTGCTGGGAAGGTTGTGATCAAAGAGCTTCTTTCTCCATTGTGCTGGCTTTCTCATGGTTCACCATTTTTCTTGGGGTTTTGGGGATTTTTTAAATATTACATCCACTACCGATCTGCCAGAAAATGAAGATTTTTCCATGGACCTGAATACTTGGGTTCCAATGAAACCTCTGTGATAAATGTTTAGTCATTCATAACCACATGTATTTAGGATCTGTGGAAGGTATTGCTGAGACTCTGAACCCCACAAGTGGTTATGAAAATTCTTCTACTTATCAATATTTATAGGCAGAGGAAGAGGCCACCAGAGCTTCTGTTTGCATGGCTGGCAGCTGATGTCCCTGAAAGGTCACCATTAATATTGGTAGTGAGTAATGCCCAACCTTTCAGCTCACAAGGCACATTCACATTTCACCATCTATTTTAACCGTCTGCTGGTCTTGTTTTCCTGCAAATACATTACACATATATAGGAAAATTATATATATATGCACACATATATACATAAATTTTATAAAATTTTCTTGGAGCATATGAGCGAATTACACCTGTAATGACTTGTCTCCCTGTTCAAGTGATTCCCATTCCCTCATCTGTATTCCTTGCTAATCCCCTGTAATTTACAGATAAAAAGAGTAACCAGGAAGAAAACTGCAACCTTCTCTCTGCAGGTCTTGCCAAAGACCCATTTTACCCTTTATTTTAACCTAAGCACTGTGAACTTCACCTGCCTAGTTATTATTGAAAGCACATCTCTTCATGTATTTTAGTCTGGAAGCCTTCCACAGAAATTTTAGTTGCTAATAGCTACCTCTTGGGAAAATGTCAGTTCATAGTGCTTTACTGTATGTAAATTGCCCTGTTGAACTTCTGAAATGAATGTATAATGCCTGAGGGAGAAATGTGTAGATTTTGCCCTAACTGAAACTGGAAATTTAGACAGTTACATTCAATTTAACCTTTTACAGTAATGGTGCCATAATTCCTGACAAGGACAACACAATATCCAAGCACTACAGCCATGATATGCAAAGAAGTGGTAATAACTGATGCAGATAATCTTATTTTTCCCAATTTTTCCTTATATCCCTATTAACCACTACATTATTTTATTTTTAATAATCTTTAGATTAGATGTAAAAATACTTAAAAATGCAGTGGCAGCTTTGGGTGAATTTTCTACCCATTGTAGGGTAGGTGTGATACAGAAGTATCAGTGTTGCAGTAGATTAATAATTTAAGAGCATAGGTAAAACAAGATGTATCAGCAGAGGTAAAAATTCTTCAGGTAAACCAACTGGTGTATCTTTAAAAGTTCATTGAGACCTCAGATATACAAAGCCTTCTCCAGAGACTGTCCCAAAACTTGTATCCTTCTACTACAGAATTTAAAATACCCTCATAATACCTTAGTTACAACCCTTAGAGATCAACAGTGATATGCCCTGACCTCAAATCAAAATCAAAATTTTTATTCATTGTTAGAAAACTGCTGCAAAATTAGAACCAGATTCAACAAAAATGCATTATTTCCAAGTAGCTCATATTTCTTGAGGTAGAATTGAAACCTACATCTAGCTGTAGCATGGGCTGTTCTGCCAAGTAGGAACAAAATTATTTAAATGGATGTTATGTGCATTTGATTTAAAGTAATTTATTCACAGAATTTTTCACACTTTATATGACATATAAAAACATTGACATAATAAGAACTTATAATATTTTTCTTGGTTTTTTGCCCACCCCATAAAATATTCACTTGCTTCAAATAATTTATAGGAATGTATGCTTGGGATAAAAAAAGAGACCAGTGGGAATTTGCCTGGGGAAGGATTAAATGGAAAACTGAGAGGGAACTGGCTGAAAATAAATATTAAATGAGTATTTTTCTTTGCAGTATGTGCTGTAACCAAAAGAAAAAAAAATTAACAAAAAACTCAATATATGATATCAAGAAAGTATTGACCAAAGCAACTATTGATCCAAGGGGGAAGAATGCCATGTATGAGGTTACATTTATCCAATTATTTGAAGATTCTTCCAATGTGATACAGAAACTATTTGGTAATGGCAAAAATTACCTTACACTCACTTCTTATCCTGCAGTTTTTCTTGCTTCTCCCTAACTTTTTAGATGTGCTTCCAAAGTCCATGAAAGTCTGCCTTGTCATCATATTCTTGCTCCACTGAAATCAAGTGTTTGTTAGGGTATTTTTAAATATATGCTTGGTATGTAAGGTCTAGGCTGAATGTACAGTACAGTTGGGTTTCTGTTCCAGCTTAAGTTATAAGGCAACCATGGATATAGCTTTTTCCTTAGCTCAAAAGTTTTGACTGAAATTGTGTAGTACGTTTCAGTTTCTTTAGCAATGTATATTTACCTCTACCCTCACAATTCCTCTTTTGAATTACACTCATATTATTAATCTTGCACACAAATGTTACTTTGCTGGTGATAAGGACTGTGGAAGCTGTGTTCCCTGTTAAGATATTATATAGAGAGAAAATAATTCTAAATTTCTGCTTTAATTTTGCAGGCTATGCAAAAGATTTTAGCCCGACATAAAATTATGCAATTCTT
>JANRGV010000001.1:23429459-23458489 GCA_024734035.1 Alethe castanea | reverse complement strand
CCTTCCTTCCTTCCTTCCTTCCTTCCTTCCTTCCTTCCTTCCTTCCTTCCTTCCTTCCTTCCTTCCTTCCTTCCTACTGTTTCTTCAGAACTTTACAGAGAATTGTTGCTCTACTGCCTTCTTTTAAATCTTACTCTTACACCCTTCTTTCTGACTAAATTTGACTTCCTTGGTTGGCCTTGTGCAAATGGCTATGCAGGGAGGGTTTTCCCACCTTCTGGAAAACCCAGTGATAATTGTAATTGAATTGAACTAGTCCAGCACAGTACTACACCTGTAGACATCTGGACAAAGAGAAAAGAGATGTCACTATTGAGTAGGATGCAGTGTTCGTCCACAGATAAGTTTCAGGTATAATCCCAAGGTGTCAGTGGTATTACCACAATAGCTGAAGCAGGAGAATACTTTAGCATGTAATGAGCTACATATATGCTACATTGTAAAGAAAGACAGAACAATACTCTAGTTTAAATAGCAGTCAGGGATGTCATATGTTACTATTATAACCAACAGGGGCTGAAGAATTATTACAATCATGGAAAAGTACTGGCCTTTAGCTATGTGCTTGTGATTAATCCCTAAATATGGGTATTCTAAAATTGAAATGTATGAAGCATGTTATACTAACTTAACTTTGAGTATAGAAATCGTTGGACTTAGAGAAAAAGGCTAAATATTATAGGAATAGGAATCAGCATAGCACCTAAAACATGCTTGGGAATTTCAGCAAATGAAGCAAATTTTGGTGTAAGTTTAAACTGTATTAAATTGCCATAATAACCATTCTTATATAAGCTCCAGTGATCCCAAGAAATATCTGTACTTTATCTATAATTCCTGTTGTTTATGTAAATAAGCATAATCTCAGGAAAAACTCATGCATACCTTAAAACATCTGCACTACCTATTCTTAAAACAGCTTGAAATATTATTGTTTCTCCATCTGTAATTGTAAAAAAAATAATTAAACCCCTCATTTGAATCTACTTTAAAACTGTGTGGCTGAAAACCAATTTCCTGACCTCTTTATAATATGGCTGTGGAGTTAGCAACAGTCAGGTGGTCCTGAGCAGCCAGAAGAAGGCATGGAGAGCAGCATCCTGTGAGTACTGCCATGGAAGCCCATGTGTGGTTGAGCCATGGTGTGAGCATGCACCAGGGAGCAGACTCATTTCTGCTTCCACCGTCTGTTCCACAGTGCTCTGGGCTGTCCAGCCTTCCTTTAGCTGCCCATGGGCTGAGCTGTCCATGTAAAATGTGATTGTTCTAACACAGAAGACCCAAACCAGCAGGCACTTGAGCACACTGCTTTGCACATCCCAGCTTGCCTGAGCTGAGATCACTGGAGATGGGGTCAAAGCCACGGAGATCTTGGTTTGTTCCTCTGGCTGGAGGCTGACAGGTCCATCTCCTGGGGCTCCCCTTGTGTCAATCTTTCTGCCTCCCTGTTGTTTCTGCCCTGCCACTGGCCAACACTCTATTTGCATGTACCTTTTAATTTCAATGAGATCATCATCCTTGACCCAGTACTGATGCCAGCCTAAGTGTGCTGCAGTGTTATGGGCCAGTCTCATGGTTAAAGTAGAAAAAAACTCTTCTTACTCAGAGGGTTTATAGTTTGATAGTTAAATTATTGCTGTTCAACAATTACCACTGTAAAAACTTCTGTAAAAAAGAGAGAAAAGGTCCTGGATTTTATCTGGCATGTCAGCCATTCCTGTGATTACAGCTGGCTAAAAGAAAAATGATGAGAAATAAATAGACCAGCTAAGATTCAGCATGGGAAATAGTTCTTACTCATTTACATATATGTAGTATCATATAGTGCAGTCATTTTAGTTAACACAGGGAAAAACAATGTGTTAAATATTTTACAGATGGCTTTTTTATTAATTAGGAGAGACAGGAGCAAGAAACAATTTATATAGCTCTTTCAGTACATAATAACAAATGTTCATAAAATCTCTTGAGGATAAGATTTACCTGCAGCTCCAGCTGTAACCCCACATGGTGCTGCAGGCACTGTTGGCACGAAGTGCAGGAATATATAGTAGGTAAATTCAGCTGATGTTGACTTTGCTTATGCTTTCTGGGTCACAGTACTGTGTCAGCCTCTCTGACATTGCTAGAAACTGTTGACAGTTTGTAAAGCAAAGTGCTCTCTTTGCCTACTCAGTAGTAAATCCCCACAGATGCAGCAGAAGGGATGAGGCTGACAAGAGCAGAGGCACCCACCAGAGTGGCTTCACACCGTGCTGCAGGACACTTTGCAGTACAGTGTGTAACTGCATGAGCACCATCCTGATGCTTGTACATCTGCTCACTGTGCAGCTGTCCAAGAGCCATTGTTTATATGTTCTTCATTAATCTTTATTGTCAGTTTGAGCCAATACAGACTCCAGGGAATGCCTGGAAAATATGCAGACAATTCCAGGCATTTCTCTCTGATCTAGATGTCTAGTTTTTGCTCCAATTGAGTTGTCTACCACAAATAATCAAATGCGAGTTCGTGGCTCACAGTGTAACTACATATTATTACTGTGTCATTTGAATGTTGCATTACCTCTGTCACAGCAGAATGGTTCTGGGAAGATTCAGACAGCAATAAGACTACTTCCTATTGGAGACAAATCCTCTGAGCCCTCTTTGCCATCACTTTACGTTCTATGAAATCTTAGTGACACACGACTACAATGGTCCCAGTGGATCACATGTGCTACACTGAAGTGGAAGTGCCACCCTTTATTACATTTTGACATTACATATTTTTGCTTTAGATTGAATATTTCATTTAGATTTCTAATATTTTATTTAGATGGAATGTTACATTTCCCCTCTGAAAATAGGTGCCCTTCCAGGCCATTTGAAGATGAGAAAAGCTGTTATAATGCTGTTGCTGAGATAAATGTTACACAAGTCATTGTGGTATTCACTGCATGTCAACTAGACTAAGCATCCAAGTGCCTGTGCCTTTTTCTCATTAAATTAATGGGTTTCAAATGTGTAGGGTACTCACAGGATTGTTTGTCCAGGCAGAAAACACCTAACTTCTAGTTTCTAAGCTGTCTGAAGAATGAAGGTGTGTGAATGCCCACTGTGTTACTGTGATTGAACGTGATCACAGCCCCATGTCCTATGTTGCTCAGCACATACAGCATGAGTGGTCTGTGAGATATCAGAAGGCACAGTGTGTTTTGACAAAAGCTGCATTTTTCACTTTAATGCAGAACTTTTTATAAAACTTAAAATGATGTGTTAATGTAAAGAGCTTTGCTTGCTTGAACTCCCACAACTGTGAAGCAATAAAATTATACCTGGTGGCCCCTGGATATTTTTGCCAGATAGGCCGGATAAGTGTTGATGTAGGAAAAACCCAGAAAACCGAGAAGTTGCTGATCCAGTTCCCTTCAAACCTGTGGAGTCGTGTCCATGCTCTGCAGCCCCAGTGCTCTGTGCTGAGGCAGGAGCTCCATGGCCTGAGGCTCACACTGCTGTGTGTCTGTGCACAGCCCAGCCATTCAGCTGCATTGTGCAGCAGGTAATCCCACCGTGCTGTTCCCAGATTATCTTTTCCTGACACATGTGCTTCTTCACCTAGCTAGAGATTACTCAAACTCTGCCTTTCCCTAGCCCCATAAACATGTCTTTTGAGCTGCAATTACACTTATTTGCATACTTCGGATCTTTCTGGGTTTTGTAAGTCAGGTTTAAAATATCCGGATTGTTCATAGGTCTGCAGCTCTAAATTAGGTTAGAAGTAGCTGAAAAAAGACAACCAAGATAGCCTCAGCTGGCAAAGACACAGGGCTTAACCCTGATCTGCTGCTGGTGACCCAGTAACACGGACCTGTACCCCACATCATCTGTACTCACCACCAGAGATTCACAGAGGAGACTAAATTTAAAGTGTACCAGCCTCCAATTAGATCAAACTTGAGCACATGTAAGACTGGGGGTACTCAAACAACCATGCACGCAGAGTCCAGTCTAAGTCTAAAAATACACTCACACACAGACAAGGAATTTATCATAACAAGAAAAGTCCAATAATGCTTTTATTTTTATTTGTTTAATTCCCAGAAGGGTCATCCACAACGTGTCACTCCAAGAAGACTCCACAATGAAAAAAACAACCCAGAGTTGTTTCTTACTCATCATCCTTCTAACTGTAAGTACAAGAAAACTGAACTGCTCATGACACCTGCCATATATAAACTTGTGGTGATCTTGAGAAAAATGAGTACCAAGTTATATTTGTTATGCTGCACAGGTAAAAGAAAGAGTTTCCTTACTAATAAATCTCAAAAGAAGATTAAGAAGATTATCTAATAAAAGTTTGAACTTGAAAGCATTGTTTCTTGGTGAGACAGAACTACAAGTCTGAAGAAGGTTATGCATATGACTCTTCATTTCTGTGTTTTACAGGCTACAACATATAATGGGAACATGTGTGTTTGAAAATTGCCCTTTTTATTGTTCTGTGAGACAAACTGACTTAAGTAGTGATGGATTTTCACTGTTTATATTTCATCTGCTATTAGGAAAGAAACTGAAATTAAAAATTATTGTATAAATCTATTAATTCAAATGCTTTTTCAATTGTTTCATATCAACATTACATTTCTTTTAATGTATGCAACACAGTTGAGTCATTGTGGTTCTAAACATGTAGCAAATTCATTTCTGCCCAACTAAATACCTGTCACATAAATTGAATCCTTTTGCTGGTCCCTACTCATGAATCCTCAAATTATTAGCAATCATCATAAAATCATAGACATTACAGGCAGTCAGAATTGAGAATACTGCCCAGAGCCTAAGTTACAGAATGATCACCATATGTCTGAATGATGCTACTGGGAACAAGCATCTCATTACCCTGGTGTGGTACAAGTAATTATTTGCATGATGTCTGCCACCATATTCCCCATCTAACTCTAGCTCTGTGTTCCTGAAGAAAGCTTTTGCTTCTTCTTCTTCCTCTTCTTCTTCTTCTTCTTCTCCTTCTTCTTCTTTCTTCTTCTTCTTCTGTTTTGTTGGTTAGCTCCTCCTGCCCCTCTGCTTCTCATCTTCTCTTTAACATCTGAATGTGAAATATCTCTGTGCATCTCCTCATCAAATCCCATGTTGTAGAAGCAGAAGAAATGCACATGTTGTAGAAAATGTGTTGGAGACCATAAAAAACTGCTCTAGCTGGTCTTCTCATTGGATTGTACCTTTCCTCTCAGCCTAGAGCTTGTCCACAGTGCTGTTTGCCGCTTAAATTCATATAGATAAAAAAGGAAAGGAAAGTAGAGAACAGTAGGAGAATGATGGACAGAAGGAGGCAAGAAGGAAAAAATTAAATTAGATCATGGAGAATCCAGGAGAACAGCAAAGAACACATTACTGTGGTAAATTATTGAATTCATGGTTCAGGATTAGGACCCTCCATCAAAGAGGAGCTGAAGAGATGGAGAAAGAATTGAAGAGACTTAATACATTTCTGCTAACTTGGTCTCCAAAGAATTTTTCCAGAATTAGTTAAGGATTTGAGGAATCATCTCCATGCTTGCGAGAAGTCTTCTACCCTGAGGTACACTGGAGTGTTCTGGCATTTGTGACCATTTGGGTTGGCTGTTCTACCTATCCTACAAGGGTGCATGTGACAATGCACTGGCTGTGAAATCTCCCATGGTCAGAGATGTCTGTAACAAAGAGCCTGAGAGAGACCAGCTTCCTTCTGGTTTGAATCCCGTCTGATCTGCCTAGATTGTTAGGGGTCTTAACAAAGAACACCAATTTTTCCTATAAAAAGCCAATGCCAAATGAAGAAGCAGATCCAGCTTATTTTGATCCCAGTCAAGTGACAGGATTGTAAATATTCTGATGATTAAAATTGTCAACAGCACTTCTGAGCACTCGAGGTGCTTTGACTGACACCATGGGTTTGTAGGTCTGTCCTGAAGGACTGATCCTTGCCCTGTAGGTCCCAGGTCTTTTAAATATCTCACCCATGAGAGCATGTGTGCAGTGTCAGTTCTTTGCTCATTCCAGCAGCACTCCAGAGCTAGGATTTATTTTAAAAACTCTTCAATGAGAGCTGCATCTGCATTAATTTTAAATATCTTTGCACCAAAGGGCACTTCATATTCTGACCTCAATGGATAATTTAACTACATTTACAGGCTTCCAATCTCAATGTGCCTTCTTTCCCCACTGCAGTGGGCATACTGTGCTCTACTTTAACCTCTCTTAGGATAACTTCCCTTTCAGTAGCAAAGAAGCCATGGTCACAGAAGTAGACCATGAACAAGCTTTGTTTCTTTCATGAAACTTATCCAGAATACTGCTGTAAGATCAAATATAAAAAATATTTTTCCTCAGTCATTTTTCCAAAAATTTCCCCATCTGTAGATGGTAGAAGCCATTCATTTTTTGAATTTTATTTATGGTTTGTAATGAGTAAAGGGTGTCTCTCTTTCAAAAAGGCTCTTCCCACTCTGTTGGTTCTTCAAATCACTCCTTTGTTCCAAGAATTGTGAGACATGCCAGCCACTGTCTGAGGCTGAAGAAAAAGTAGTAATTAGGAGGATTTGTGACACAGGCAGAAGTGATCTCCCATCCTTCTCCTTTACCCACCCCACAAGACACCCTCTAGATCTCCCTTCTTTGAAGGTTTTGATGGTTTTCTGCCATCCTCTGATTTGTGACCTGCACTCCCGGTTGGTCACTGTGAGCTGTGCAAAGCAGCACAACCCTTTGAGGTCCTTGTTTTCCCCTCTGGGCTCCAGGCTCTCTGCCGGTACTCTTTGGCCCACTGTAGATGCTGGTGGTTCCCTGTGGTGCTCACCCCTATTGAGTAGGGGAGACTTTTACTTGAAATCTCTTTTCTTAGTGTAACTGTGATTCCCTAACACAATCTCAGAGCTGGAGCACACCCTGCCCTCGATACAGTGTTAGTGTTTCGCAGAAGACTTCCTCAGATTCTTTTCCTATCTCTCCTTCAATTTTTGTCACAGACCCTATTTACTTGATGTGCACAGACACTTCCTCCCCACCTCCTCCTTTAGACTTGTCATCAAGAGGTTTGGGTACTTTCTGATAGAAACAATCTCTTTTATGCACATAATTTTTTCATATAGAATAAATAGCACTTCCATGTACAGATCCTTAAAGACTTGTCTTTGCCAAAAAAAACCCCTGAAATGTCAGTTGTTCCAAAACCTAATTTAGAAATAAAAGCAACTCCTAATCATCTTCCTCTTTGATGGATTCCCTTGCTTTTGGATGCACAATAATGCATCACCATATAGTCCTCTACTATACAAAGGGAATTTCATTAGAAAATATAATTGTTCATTATGTGATAGTTCACTTTATCCTGATGCTTTCTACCTTTTGCAATTATTGAGAGCCACAGAACATGACTGAGATTTGTTTCCTCAAGTACATGAGCCCTGGTATGCTGGACCAATTAGTTCATGTCCTCAGTGCACATTTCTCTTCACAAGAAAGATGGAGCATCAGAACAGTGTGCCCATAGCATCAAACTGCTGAGAGTGAGGAAGAAGAAGAAGGTTTGGATCTCTCTCCTGTGTGACTAATCAATTTTTCAGGACATTGACAGAAGAGATTTGTATTCTCTGCTTTATTTTGTCAAGTAAGAACTGTGCCTACAAATGGCCTTGGAAATGAGGATTGATGTAGTAGTTTTTCCCACATGCTCCTATTTTGTGTCCCGAGCCAACCACAACATGCATAGCAAAAGGATGCTGCAGCTGAAGGCCACACAATTTTCAATTAGGCCCACTAAACCAATATTGTATTTTAAAATAAATTCATTCTGACTGAAAAACAAATTGTGCACATTCACTAAGTCCAAATCTGTTAAATTGTTACCAAGTCTCAGTCACAAAGACATGTAGAGTCTGGTACTGCTTTCCAACTCCTGAAAGACTTGTGAAAAATTCCTGTTCACAAAACATAGAAAATTAATTATATGAAAACCTAAATGTAGTTTTCAGTAAGTGCAAAAACTGCTGTATTTTGGAATGCAGTTGTGGCAGGGTAGGTTCAAGCCTCCAGAACCCATTAGTCAAGCACTTGCCACCGTGATGGGTGAGCTGCCCATGATGCACCTGTTTGATCCTCACAGCTGGGACTCAACACACACTGGTGGAGTGGTGTGGCCACAAACTCCACTGGGCTCCTGCTCAGCTCAGTGCTCTCACTGTGCATCTCTGAAACCTATGCCTGTGCAGGTACTGTAAGAACAAGCCTTTTCCTGCTTAGACAGCATCTCTTCCAGCATCTGGTCCAGAGCAGAACTCCCATGGGCCAGAAGAGCTGCAGAAGATCTCCTTTGTCTTGCTTCTTCTGAGCCTTCTTTCTGTCTAGCACCTCTGGCACTCCAGGGTCTTCCCCAGCCTTGGATAGTGAGATGTCCCTGGGTCTCATCACCCTAAACCATGCCTTTGGAAGCTGCTGCTCTGCATGCACACTTTCTTGTGCCACTATTTATGGGTTGCTTCATGCTGTAAATATGTGCACTCACAAGTTTTGAACCTGTTCTCACACAACGGAAGCTCTGGAAAGCAAACTTGTGATATTTTAAGGTGGTAAGAGTGTGAGAATTTGAGAGTCAAGCTGCTCATCATTTCCCAAGAAATAGGAATTCTCTATTCTGTTATATTCACCCAGTTTCAGTGATGATCAGGTCATTTTGACTACATCTTTGCTTTTTTTAAAAAAAAAACAAGTCTGTTGCTATGCAGCTGATTGCAGCAGAGGCCTCTCACAAGAGGATAATCAGGGCTGCAAGAAGATATCCATGAAGTATTCTGGATTAGCCCACAGTTCATCAGGCTAAAATGAAAGTGAAGCTTCCTCATGTAAGCAGATCTTGTGGAAATAGAAAAGAACTGTAAGATTTGTGACTTGCTCTTCATTACAACAACCTTGTCTTCATCTACTGCGCCTGATAATCTCACGCTTGCTTAAACAGCTGCCAAATTCTGCCATGTTAGTCACATGGGATCTCACTGAGACAATTACCATCCTGCTCCAACAGAGGTAGAGTATGGCAAAATTCTGACATTCAGTGATTAAGTAAAACATATTGTGTTGTGGTATTTCCCCAAAGAAATTGCCTGCTGCTTCCTAGCACACTCGTGATGGATAGAAATGATTATGTTTACTGAATACTGCATGATAATGGCCTTCCTAAGGTATTACAGTTGTTTGCTTATCTGTCCCAACACTAGCAGTTATGAAAAGTAGTTCAAACATAATCGAAGTATATGAGGGGCTCTGCAACTCATCTAAATCATGCTGAGCTCTTGCTCTAAAATGTGATGTACTGAAGAACAGGAGTTTAGTGAGCCACAAAGAGGTGACTGCACACAGCAGTTTTAAAAGAATTATACCAAGTGAATGTTTGAGCTGTTGAAATCAATAACAAACAATTAGAGCATCCAGAATTTGTACTATTCTGAGCTCATCGATAATTGTTGCTAAATTACTATATTTAGTGGAAGGAGGGAAAAAAAAAGAGAGCTGCAAGTGCCTTATTTTCCTAAATGTCATGTACAGTTACTGTTAGTGTACTGCAAGCTCCTTGATGGCAGAAGGATAATATTTGGGGATGCTTGTTCATCATGTCCAGTATTTTGTGCGGAAAAAAAGTGAAAGAATTTTGTGTTTACTTAATCTGGATTCTCCCTTGCAGAAGTGGCACAGTCTTGCACAGGTTCACAGCATTTTCTCTTACAGAAACCAGGGCACCGTTTGTTCATTCCTGTGTAGTTTAATAATGAGGCCAAATTGCTTTCTCAGAATCCTTTATTCATTCTAGGTACAAAGTGAACTTCAGCATTCCCAGCAGCCTGTTATTTCTTGTTGTAATGATAATTCAGTTTCCTATATGGGTCGTTTGTCACGTGGTGGCTTGGTGGTCGTATGTATGACGTCATTTACTTGGACCTTTAGGAGTGACATCATATGTACGGCTGCTAAACTGCTGCATGGGACATCACTTAAACTGTTTTCTTCTGAAGAATTCAGTGCATTTTCAACCAATGATCACAGTAATTATTGTGAAATATTTATTTCTCTTTAATAAAGAATGTTTATGAATGAATGAGGCATTCCTTTGTTGTATAAACATCATCTATATTTCCATCTGAAGTACCTGATGAATGGATGGGGAAGGCTTTTTATTATGCATTAATGGACTCAAAACATTGAAAATTTGTTCCACATTTTGTAGGTTCAATATTTTTGTAGGTAGTTGCCAGACAAAGATTAAATGACCTTGTCTTTTTTGTGGTACAAATGTGTGATTTAAGTCTTAATTTCTAAAATGCATTGACATAACAATTAAAACATAGTAGCAGAGGTGAGTCAAATTTTTTAATTCCATGAGAGCTTATACAAATACTTATACACAGACATTCATGGGACATTCCCAGCCTCTCCCATTAACATGATGCACACTAAGCTTTCCCTCCCATCTAGCCATATCCAAGCTCCTGCTATTTCTGAGAAGAGAAAAATTACCCAGAGATGTCTTCCTGCCCCATTTGCCTTTTTCTGACCCCTTCAGTAAGGAGTGAGGAAGACTAAAACAAATAATAACATCTGACATCACAAACTGCATCAAAATTCTTGTCTGTCTGAACTGCAGGTATATAAAGGCTGGATCCTCAGCCCACAGGACTGACTTTGGGAGGTCAGGCTTTAAGTTCGGGGTGGTGAACATGGGATTCTCTTGTGCATGGTAAAAAGCCAGTATTTCAAACCGGGATATGACTTCTCTACCTCCAGCAAGTCACAAAATTAATATTTGCTTTATCTGCTGAAGTAGTAATCTGATCTTAAGGCAGAAGCAAATTGTGTTCAAGCTTCCAAGGCCAGCTTTTCAAATCTAGGCAGACAAAAATGAGGAATAGCAATCAATGGAAAGAGTAGATTTAAAGGGCATATCACAGATGAACAATCCCAGTGATATATCTATGTATAACCCCTTAATTTGATTTCACACACAAGCTATCCAGTTGCATAAAAAGTGCCTGGAAAGATTTTTGGGCAATTACTTTGAAAATCTGAGTCATTGTGTTTAGTAGAAAGAAAAGAGAAAAAAGAAATTTTAAATAATATTTCTTTTTAGAATCACTTAAGAGACAATGAAAAATCTAGTGTTATTATTCCTACTTTTATCCAAACTTGCTTTCATTTTACTGGAAGCCATTAAGTGATTTCCACTGATGAGTTTTAGTGATGCAACTCATCTATATTTTTAATCGGCTTGAGTGAATTCCTGGCCTAAATGTGGGCAGTAGAAATTTTGCTGGCAATTCCAGCTGCTCCACAATTGCCTTGTGCAGGACAGTAGAATGGGCCTCCTGGTTACATGGCTGAGCACTCATACATAATTTTGTACACAACCCAAGACATTTAATCTATCCACCACCACAGGTACTCTCTACCCCCAAGTATCAAAATATTCTCCTTAAACTGTGTCCAGTAAGAGCTGACTTCTTAAGGAATTGCACACTACAAGTAATGAAACCATCTATTAGAGTAAGGTGACTTTGGTGTCCGAATTGTACTTCACCCCTCAAAACCATCATTCCACACATGGATGTGTGTTGCATTTTGGGATATAGGTAAAAAGGTATAGTAAAAAGGAAAATACAACATAGTTCCTCCTGCAATGGAGAAGCAAAAGAGAGAGAGCTTTATTTAAAGAAACACTACACATATATAGGGTAGTACATGAAAAACAAAATAGAAAAGACTCATTGTTCCAAGAAAGCCACGTCTATTTGAAAACATACCTTCTGCAAAATATCATGAGACACACGGCTCTCATGCACTCTGCAGGTGCATAATCATTGTTATAACTTCTTGTCCTTGTGAAGGCCTGAGAAACTCAAGGCTTCAAGGCTGCTTTTTCCCTGGTTCCCAGCAGCATCCGACAACAGATGTGTTCCCAAACTGGCCCAGAATCACAGAGAAATTATCAAGAAAAAAGGCATTGCCACAGAAGTCCTTCTAGCTTCCTGTGATGAAACTGATATTTCTGTCTTGAATGCAAACAGCTTGGAACTGAGGAATTATTCAAAATAAGAATGGGAAAAATCAGCATGCAGTATCTACTAATCACTTCAGAAAAGCACCAGAGCCTGTGTCATGGACATGGACATGAAGGGCTAAGACAAAACTGAGGTTGTCTGAAGAACCTCATTTGCACTTTCTTGTGCTGGATTTAGGATTTTGCATGGCTGGTTTTTAAATGGTTCTTGGGGATTCCAGCTGCTCCCCTTAGTCTCTTTTAAATTAAGGGATCTGTGATTGGCTTTGCTTCTATATTTCCTGTTCTGACTTTCAAGATACTTAATTTTTCACTTGGATGGCCAGATGAAATATTACAAACAGCTTCATTGTCCAAGTATATATTTGGCGGGGGGGGGGAGGGGGGTTGTGTGTGATGGATACATACATCTACAATTTATATAAAATTATCTCTGCCTGAAAATATTTTCCTTCTTATTCCTCCTATTTTATTTCAAGCATCTACTTAAGTACAATAAAATTGACTGCCTCCATATCCTCCAGCTAACAGGTGTATACAGTTGAAAATGTCTGTGTCAAAAGAGTGAGATGAGATGAGATGAGATGAGATGAGATGAGATGAGATGAGATGAGATGAGATGAGATGAAATTAGAAAAACACAATTGATCTGATATAAGAGTAAAAAAAGATTAAACTGACATGGCTTGGCACAGAAGTATCAGGATAAAAGTAATAGCTTTTTTTTTTCAATGAAGTCACACACATTGTGGTTTTGCCATGTATTTTACCAAGGTGTTTTAGTGTGAAAATGGGGGTAAAAGGTAACATATTGATGGAATACAATTGCCTGTGATGTGAAACAAAAAAGGGCAGCAAAATGTAAGAAGTAAGCCAATATTTGAGCTTTCAAACTTGTCATGTTTTCAGTTCAAATAACTACAAATGCATGCCTAAGAATCTCTGTATTAGCATTTGCTGCTTAAAAGGTCAAGTTTGTGTGTTTATGAGAGTCCCAGATTTTGAAACAGCCTGCAAATGATTCTGAATGTGTTTGTGATAACTTTAGCACCATTTAGTACAGGGGGAAATAGAGGGTCATGCTAGGAAAGTTCTACAGCAATGTTGCTTTTGAGTGGGGAAGCAGAGTAGCTCATCTTTTGCTATCACCTTCAAGCAGAGAAGAGTCATGATACAGGATTGAGGCAGAACAGAACAAACTAAAGCTCCACACTTTCATTTCTGCTGGCAGACTTCATCTGTACAAGGGAGAGAGGGAAGGAGGGATGGAGGGAGGGAGTGGTGGATGGATGGATGGATGGATGGATGGATGGATGGATGGATGGATGGATGGATGGATGATGGATGATGGATGGCTGGCAGGCAAAAGAACATATTAGACCTCTCCATTGCCTTCCAGAGGCAATGATCCTTTCCTTTAACCTGCAGGTGGCTCAGAATGGGATAATTCTGAAGATGTCACTAGATCAAAGAAGACCTTGCTATTTAGGCTATTAAATTTAGGGAGTCTGCTTAGGTGCTTAACTAGGAGCAAAGGTCAGATATTGAGGTTTAAACTCTACCCTGTGTTTCTTTGACTTTAACAGTTGCAGAAGCTTAAAGCAGGTGACATAAAACATGAAATAATCCATTCAAAGCAAAGGCTGTGGCACTGAGGTATTTAGTCTGCACTGTCTAGAGTTAAATCAGCACAAGTGAGCAGAAATACAAGGGTATAACTTTGGGAAGACAGAAAATTCTCTTGCAGACACTAAATTAAATGAAAATGTTTTGACGACTTTATCAAGTATTTAATGACCTTCTTTTCACCAAGCAAAATGGCTCAGTTAAAATCTTATGTTTTCATGAGGTGAACAAAATTCAGAATTTACTTTGTCAGTAGTACGAGGCCCATCATAATGATAAACATACATGCAAATAAAAGACCTTTCAATAATGCATAATAGAAATTTCTGGTCCTCACTTTTTTTTTTAAATTTAATCCTCTTTGTTTATTCAGTTGTACTAACAGCTTTTCCTTTCCATACAGAGAATTGTTCCAAGTCTTTCTTCTACTGTAAATTATACTGATCCTACATTAGAGCCTGTAGTAACTGAAAATTCAGTCATACGGCAGAAGATAATAGATTCACAGTTCAAATGTTATGAGAGGATGAACAGAGCTCCTCCATACAAGAAGAAAGGTAAAAAGAGATTTTTTAAAAAATCTATATTTTGCCATATATGGTAATATAACTATAATGAAATTTTTTCTTCTCTATACTAATCCACAGTCTTCCTCAGGATGCAGTTTCCTTTCCACAAGCAGTAATCAAATTCACTTACTTAGCATCTTCCTAAGCGCAAAGAAAGGAAAAAGCCTGGAAAGAACCTAGGGAATGAACAGCTCTTCCTTTCTCTGTCACTTACATTTCTGGCTCAATGCTTTGCTGCTTAAATGTCTCTTGTTCTTGCTTGGGGAATAGCATTTTCCTGAACCTCTCAGCAAGCTCACACCTGATTTTGAATCTTAAATATAACTGGTGCTCTGTTTGCTCCACTCACTGTTTCAATTTTTTGCCATTTGTGTATTGGCTGCTGGGTGTCGTGCTCTGTACCAGCACAAGTTCCATGTATTCTATATTCAGCAGCAACAATAGGAAAAAGAGATTTGCAGAACACTGAGGTCTATAAAAGAGGTTTATAAAGCATGTTTACTGAATATGAGGCATATATGAAGATTAATAAAAAGGAAAATTACAAATAACAGTAGTGCTGCAATTGCATAATATAAAGCAGAATTTCTGTTTGGGACTGAGAGTTCTAGTCACTTTTTCTCTCAGAAGATATGAATGAAGATACGAGGAGCTAGAGGAAAAGATATCACAGGTAGTGTGAGATTTATGCAAGTAAACAACAGATACTGAGGACACATTTTAAAGAGAAAATATATTTTAAACAATCAATGAAAACACCCAGTCTAATAGCAGTGCTTGAGATAATGTGGGATTTCTTGTAATACAAGAATGAAGATATTTCTACAGCTCTTTATCTTAAAAATTTTACTGGGCTCTATAAGACTCAAAGAAGAGTTAGATGTTAAGATAATTAGGTCTTGATGCAGAAATATTTGAGAATGAATATAGAAATTCCCACTGCTTAAAATAGGTTTTAATTCAGGTGAATAATGGGGAATACCCATGAGCAATTAAACAGGGTTATTGGATAGAAGGAATGATGTTTCAGGCATAAATAAGCCTCGTAGTTGCTGGACTTGTGGGGGTAATAACTTTCTGTTTCTCATTAGATTACTCTTTTAGTCTCCAGCTCTATAAACACCTGATTTTTGCATCCATTTTGCATCCATTACATCCACTGGATTCACCTTTCTTTTGCACTTTGCTTGTGTAGTAAGTTGCAAAGGGCAGATTTTCCAGTGTGAGTTGGGAATTCATAGCTATCAAGACATGAATTCCTAGTAGTGCTCTCAAGGACAGTGTTGTCACAGGTGAACAGTAGGGACATTCTTGTATTCCTTCAGCTGGCAGCTAGATTGAAGTGATGCCACTTTATAGAAACATGCACTTAATTCATTTATAGCTCAGAATAAAGATAATGGGTGTCTACAGAATGGTGCCAGCACCACTGAAGTTGTGTTCTGAACTGAAGACATAATAAAATGAGGAGCTCAGGCACATGGAAACACATGACCACCCCATCAGAACAGCACAGTGTATGTATATATATGTGTGTGTGTATATATATATGCATAAATAGATAGACAGATATAGATAAATGTGTGCATATATATGTATCCTGATAATTACCTTGGAAGACAAGCCCATGATGCACAGATTGACCTTATTTTTTTTTTCTTTATCAGGCCAGGCAAAGGATTTAAAAATTTAAAACTAGATATTCCCTCCAACTCCATTTGGCACTACTTTTCAAAAGCAAACTCAAGTTGCAATCATTTTCTACTCTTCTTTTTCTTTGATATTACAAAAAATAATCCTAAAAGATTTTGAGATACATTTCAAAGACACAGAAGAACATGACAATGCCTGAAGGAAAGATAGCCAACTGCTGATATGATGATTGGTTAACTAAGGGAACAAGTAATGTTAGCACATTTAACTTGATAACTGAAAAATATATGTGTACTATAAATATACAAAATATATAAAATATATATTTTAATAGATATTTTAGTATAAAAACATATTTTATAAATATAGAAAATCTTAGCTAATTAAGTAAAAGTGTAAACAAAAATTTCTTCTTTGAACAAGATCTAATCTGGAAAAAAATAATTTTGAAATTTTTATGCTTTTCATTTTTTATCAACAACTACTTGACTTACAAACAGTCATTGATGCAAATTGGAACAATTCAGATGTCTTTTAACAGCTTTCTTGCTTCAGTAAGAAAGTTTATCTGTGGATAGTTTCAAAAGCTCTAGAAGCAGCTAATCACCCATATGTTAATAACTTTCAGTGGTTATTAGGTGCCTTCTATTACGAATTTTTCAAAAACAACCTCCATTTTAATACTTGCTCAGGGTCAGAGTAAAAAAAAAGCTAAGATGTATCTTCACATTTTTATTTCTTTAACCTGATGGTCTTGGTCATAGATACTTTTCCCCAACCCAAACTGGTTTTGAATGGAAAATAACCAGGGAGTGTAGGGGGGGTTTAATGTGTTTCTGGTATAAATCCACAGTGAGTCATGTCCACACGTGCTGTTACATGTTACAGCAAGCAGTCTTAGGGCACAATTTCTGAGGACCATGGCATGTACAGTTTGTGTAATGGGGATCTGCAATGAGCTGTGTTCTGCCTCCCAGCCTTGCTGAGTTTGGGGGCTGGGAGCATCCCACAGCCTCAGCAGCACCACCTTCCCAGAAGGGGCATGACAAGGAGAGGATCACAGCATGCCTGCCTAAACAGCATCAGCAGGCAGGATCTGCCTCTTACAGATCAGTCTTGCTCCTGCCTCATTGGATTTGTAGCTACATCCCTGATCTCTGGCTTTGAGCAAGGCAACAGCTTTACAGGGACCTGTCTGCAAATGTTGCTTTTAGCTGGGATGTCTCCACAAATACTTCCTACCTTTACATTCCGAATGCCTGATTTTCAGACCTGCTGAGCAGCAAAAGCTGAAATGGAAAGTGGGTGTCTCACAGGTGGTTGGGTACCACTAATGCTTAGAGCTGACAGAAAGAGGATCAAGAAGAGAAATGTGTAGGATTGGAACCTACATTCAAAGTTCAGTTCACATGCTTTAAAATGTAACTTTCTGGTAAAATGGACACCACTAACATTAGATCAGCAAAAACAAGTACCTTGTAGCACCTGAATGCCACTCTAAGTGTAACAATAACAAAAGGGTATATTACAAACAGAAAACTTGATTGTCTGCAGGGAGCAATATTCCTTGAGAGGCTGGAACAGAGTGGTCCAGGAGGGACTTTTTTGTGGCATTAACTCTTGCAATCCTCTTAAATGTCTAGGTCTGTTCTGCAACCGAACATGGGATGGCTGGTTGTGCTGGGATGACACACCTGCTGGGAGGCTCACTGCTCAGAATTGTCCAGATTATTTTCCAGACTTCGATCCAACTGGTACAGTATTTCTTTTTGTCATTTTATCTTCCAAAGGATGTCTTCAGAACATTTGTGCCATTGAGTGGATGTGTTCAATCCAGTGGTATTTTTGCAGCACTGTGAAGTCTCAGAAAGTTTGGTTGAAATTAAAACACATCCAGCTTTTGAGCTCCGTAATTTACATATTTTCATTTTAAAAATATTTTATATGTATTTATATTTATGGAAATACAACCCATGGATTTATGGAACCTAGTTTATGAAAATACCAGCTTCTGAATTACAACATCACCTCATTTTAAGTTTTTATACTGAAGAGAAGATGCTTATGTGCTTGAAATATGTATCAGTGTACTCTGTTCATTTTTTAAAACATAATTTTATGAAAGAAGATGAGCAGAAATAATGTTCTTTCAGTCTCTGAGTTTCAGTTCTTAGCTGAATTCTTCATACAAATACTAGAAGCAGACTGAGAGAAGTAATTGAAGAATGTTTAAAAGGAAAAATGAAAAATCAATGAAAGCATTTCTAAATAGATACGAGGAAATAATAGACACAAGTTTAACTCTGCAAGAAGTACAGTTTGAAGAGAGACAATTGTGTGTTCCATGGTCAGGACATGTTGCTTATAGGTGCTGCTTGATGCCACAGTCTGCTAAATTCCACATAGTCACAATGCACCAATTGCAGTTAAAATCTGTGAAATAAACATTTGGGAGGGAGGGTGCATAAATGTGAAAATTTTCAACAAGCTTAACTCAAAATACATGTGCCCAGCTGGAAATGAAGGAAAGAGACCATTGCATAGCTGTGAGTTAATTATCCAGCATCATTAGCTAAAATCGTTGATTTTCTTGAGCTTATTGCTTTTTTAGAAACTGAGGACTTTCCAGGTTGGATCGAACCCCATATGCATTTTGCTGAATCCCATTTACAGCCAGATTGATTGTTATTCCTGTTCTTCATAAATCAAGCTGTCCATAATTACAGAACTCACACAACAAGTTGAAAATTTCCAATGTCAGACCCAGTCTGACCTCCATTCAATCTTTGTTGAAGGAACACCCCTCTTTCTAGTGAAAGTAGGCATTGGACAGGATGGATTGAAGGAAATCTGTTTGCTCAGGAATCCTGTGTTGCATTTTAGGCTATAGGTGAGCAGCGAAAAGGATAATGCAACATAGTTCCTTGTGCAATGGAGAAGCAAAAGAGAAGAGAGAGATTTATTTAAAGAAACACTACACTATATAGAGTAGTTCATGCAAAACAAAAATAGAAAAGACTCATTGGTCCAAGAAGGCAACACCTCTTTGAAAACATACTTTCTGCAAAATATCACGAGACACTCATACAGCTCTCACGCACCTTGCAGGTGCATAATCATTGTTATAATTCCTTGTCCTTGAGCAGGCTAAGAAAGGCAAGGCTTCAAGGATGCTTTTTCCCTGGTTCCCAGTAGTATTCAACAACAATCCTGTGCTTGGAAAGTGAGCTCATGTGACGAGGTCACTATCCACTTCCTGTGGAAACGCCCTGGGACCAACCCAACAAACTTACAGCAATTTACTTCCCTGAGACAGACAATGGGCACCAAATCACAGGGTCTTGTCTTTCTTGCCCTTTCTTCACAAAACTTGACCTCTTTTCTGTACAGTGTCATTGCTTTCAAGGAGGAGTCATGTTGCTTTCAAGCAGGGTCATGTTCATGGCTTGTCACTGGACCACCTGGGAACAACAGACTGAGAAGCTGAGACCCTCATTTGCAGGATTGCCTTTCACTCAGGTGTCCTTCTCTGTAGACCAGTGCTTCCACCATTAGACTTTTTGCACAAAATATTCCAAAGTATTCCAAAAGAGCATTTTAGAAGAATTGGCCAAACTTGGTTCAATTTCCAGGCAGAAGTGCCCACATTCAGGAGAGAGCCCGAGGCTCTGGATCCTGGCATTGCACCAGCTTTTTCCTGCATGCATGTTAGAAGTGCCTCTAGGATAAGGTCTGTACCTTCTGCTTCAGACCCCATTTTACTAATGATATCCTTCCCACACAGCAACAGCCCTCTTTATGAGTAGGAGGATTTACAAGTCTTTTCTTTTCCCTGCTTCCATGGTTTTCAGGGAAGAAAAAAAATATGTGACACTAACCATCCTAATTTATGTATACTCCATGCAATGCTCACCTTTAGAAGGTGGGTGTTGGGCAGCCTTGTGGTCACAGAAGTTTCCCCATCACTAAAGCTCCTCATCCTTCATAGATGGGGGTGATTTCAGCGCCACTTTCCTACTAGCTCTCCAGATACCTATTCTCAGCTTTTCCTCCTGTCTATCTCCAGTGACTTGTTCTGGACTAATTGCTCTGCCACAACAGCTTTCTTCAAAGTAACACTTGAAGCCATCCATGCAGAAGCATCTCATTCCACTTACTTATGCTTATTAATGCCAAGGCCTGTGGGTCGTACACTGATTGCAAATCACTGCTTAATGTACAAATGCTTGTCATAAAGTCTGGTCCACAGTGTATGCATACTCCAGTTACTCTTTCTGGCAAGATTTAAAAGTTAAAATTTTAGAATTTTTTAGTATTCCTGTTCTCTGTATACAGCTGTGGGAAGAAAAGCCTCCTGCAGTAATTAACTTCCTACTTTTCTCCTGAGGTTTTCTTTAGGAACAATACCTGTGGTCTTCTGGACCCAGTATTTTCCTCTGGCACATTTCTCTTCTCCTCATCAGCACCTCTGTCAGCCTCTTTCCCTGCACTCTGGTCAGTCAACCCTGTTTCCCAGTTTTGGCAGCAGCTCAGAATCTCCTGGTTGTGCCAGAGCTGCTTTCCTAGAATAGCTGTTGAGTAACCCAGCAAGTGTTACAGATGTGGCATCAAACCAGTGGGTAATCAGCCTTAGCTTTACAGGTGGCTGGTTGTCACATGGAGGCTTAAAAAAGCAGGAGGGAGACAAGAAATAAGAGGGGTGTCTACAAGTCTGTCAACTGTTAATGAAAGTGGCTGCCACTAACAGGTGGCCAAAAGCACAGACTGAACTGTCATGAGAAGTCTGTCAGGTTTTGTGTCACAAGTCATTATTTCCTTTGGTACCTTATTCATGTTAAACAAAATACAGCCAGCTTTTCTGCTGAGACACAGAAACTTCAGGCTAAAAAACAGATATTTTCCATGATGAAAACTGTAGTGACTGTTAGATTTCCTCCCCATTGAGTCTCTGGCCTCAGTATTTTAGGCATGCAAGTAACCCCATGGATTTCTGAAACAAGTATTTCACGTCATGTTGTTTTGGGCTACACCAAGATCTGCAGAATCACTGTCTATCAGCTAATTGATGGTTATGTCACGTGATTAAAAGGCCATGTAATAAAATAATGATTTTCCTCTATATTTTTGCTTTGATGCTTACATCATTCATCACTGGAAAAGCAACACATTATTGTCAGCATAGTATCGAATCCTCCTCCCATTTGTGTCTGTAGGTGCCAAATACCAGCCCTCTGTGTCTGATCCCCAACAGCATTCAGCACTGATGCCAAGAAATTGATAGAGTATGGCAGAAAGTAAACAAGGTGAAGTCGTATTCTGAAGAAAAGTACACAGAAACAAAGTGAAGGAGAACATGCTCAGTGCTCTGTTCATTTTCTGTCTGGCAACTTCACAGTTAGCTACCAAGTGTAGTCCCACTTATTTCACTGAACTTAGATCAGTTCTTACTAGACAGGAATCTGTGTTCTGAAAGAAGAAATCTCTTTCTCGCAGTGCACATCATGCACAGTGTGATAATGCATAAAAACAAATCAATTTGGCTGGAAAACATAACAAGACCTACTGCTTTAATGCCAGTGACAGCAGGAAATTCATTGTCTCATCCACTTCTGGCTGTGAAGCTCTGAGCAGGGCTATTTTATATACTCCTATTCAGGCAACATGCAATTCTCTTGAATTTTATTTTATATTCATATTTTAGACAGGTTAATCTTTGGTATAATCTGTCTGAAATGGCTCCAGGTCACATTGAAATTGGTGGGAGTTCAGTTTCTGAGGAATGCAGTATGTAATTCATGCTGGCAATATTCTTACAAATGGAAGAAAAGAAAATACATTGTGGATATAATGGCCTTCTAGCAGGGCAGGTTATTGAGGGCAGCAGGAGGATCTTAGCCTTGCCCTGTGCCACATGTGGGCTCTTGGGTTTATGGCAGGGGGCTGTTTTATTGCCCACCTCACTGTCCCTGTACAGTGCATTTAGTCAGGATTACTTTGGTGCAGTCATACAGCAAGGGAACCAAATGTGGAAGTTTTTCTGTGGCAGACAGCCCTTTTCATCTCAGTTTTGCTCTGTTTACTTTTTGGCAGTGTTTAAGAGCAGTATCCACCTCACTCTGTGAACCAAAGATGCATTTAGCAAAACACCCCTCAGTTCTCTGCTCTGTTTGATTTCTGTCTTTAGTTCCCTTTTGTAAGCTATTACTCATAACACTGCATGTAGTTCCAGGAGCAGACTTTCTAGAAGTGCAATTTGGAAGCAAATCCGTATACATCCATAAGAAAATAGATGATGATTAATCAGATGATGATTAATGTGTTGTTGCCTCTTACAACTGAAGAACATGCAAGTACGCCTTGCCTTCCTGCTCTGACACTGGGAGAGCCCTTCTCTTGCTGCCACAAAATACAAATTCTGGCTGAAGTTAACTAAAATAGACAGTTCTGGATTTCTGCTGGTCCTATTCTCCTGTCTTAAAGTGATATATTTTAGACAATTATAAAAAAGACAAATTTGAACCCTTTGTCCAGCTGCTTCCTTTCTCCTTACCCTTCTGTGTATTTGCATCCTGCTCCTTACCAAGTTTGACAGCTGTGTTTTAAAAATCAGTTCCCATCCTCATGCTGCCCAATATGACTCTTATACAGATTCAAGTTCTGCTGACTAAGACACTCTGAAGACAGTGATAATCCTTCATTTACTAGGACACTGGAATTAAAGTTTTCTAGGGTCTCCCTTCCATTATATGAGATTTTTTTTTTTTTATTTTTGAGAAAGTTTCTTCCAGAATATTTTACCAAATATGTAAATAAGTCAGATTTGCAACATCAATTATTCTTTCATTTGCAAAACTAAGCACTGCACAGGTCTATTCAAACAATGGCAAAGAATCCAGTGTCTGGTATGTGCTGAGCATGACTGCAACTGGGGATAACTTCTTTCTTCTTCTATTTTGTAATTCAGCAATAAACTAAAAACTGATGTTGGCTCCTTTAACATGCTAGCTATAGCTCTGGTCTAATTGTGAAAAACCTGATTGATAGAGCTATCATGTTGTTCCAGAGATATTAAGATATTTGTAACATAGAGATGACTGAGGGATTTCTAATGAGCATATGATTCATCAAACACTATAAGTGGCACAAACAATACATATGCAAATAACTGCTACTGGTTAATCTTTCAAGACACTTCACTGCACCCACGAAAATTCCCTTGTGGATGAGATTGCTCTCATCCATTTTGCTCAGACAGCTCATGAAATGTCTATCTCTCTCTGTTAACTGCAGAGATTCTGCACAACTGCCTAGGAATTACGTAACTTTAAGGTTCCTACAGTCAGGTGAGATCAGTCCAATGTGATGTCACTGTTCTTCCACTTTGAATAATGCAATGCCCAAGTGGTACCCCATCCAAGCTGACAGGGTATAGACAGAGCCAAAAAAATTAGTGTTTACACAGTATTTTAATAATTTCAGAGTTCAAACTTCCATTTTGCCTTGCTAGTGTTGTCTTACCCATCCTTGCATGTGTGTATTTTTTCAGACTTTACTATATCCTGCTGCTTAGCACAAAAAACCAACACATGCCAAGGTTCAACGTCCCCCACCCGCTAGTGAGCCACTCTAGAATAACTTGCAGTAGAACAGTGGCTGGATTGCAGCTTTGTTTCTGTATAAAAGAATAGATTTAGAAGACGTGTTTGATCAGTTTGAGCCACTGGGATGGACAGTAAAAAGTACTTATTTCCTAGTTACATATTCTCACGTCACAGCAAGAAATCCATGGAACATTGGCACTTTTAGAGTAGGATCAGCTGTTTGTAGGATCGCTGTTTGTCTGGCTTTAAGGAAGAGTATGAGGCAAAAGGTTTGTCTCTAACTTAAAGAGGCCACATTATACTCTGGCAGAGAGCCTACCTAGGCTGAACTGGAGTACAGAGATGATGGATGACACTGCCATACGTACTCTGTAGCAGATTAACCAAAGCGTGCACTCTGCAGAGTGCATGGGATAATCAGTGCAACACTTGCACACTGTGTTCCATGGCAGCATAACCATTAATCTTTCATCTGTGACTGAAAACTTTTTCCAGCTTTCGATAGCATCTGGCAATGAGTAAAAAGGAGCACTGCTACATGGGCAGTCTGAGATTATCTCCAAGCTGCAGCCATGTGAGGCTCAAATAACATGTACTGTTCCTCTCGGTATTGCTGATGCACGTATTGATTTTTAACAAGTCCCCCAAAACAATCCACAAGAATATGCTGTGTCCTGGAGGATTATCTTCAGTTCCTTTCTTTAGGCTTTAAGAATATGAACCTTACAATTTAATAGAACCATTAATCACCAGATGAAGAAAAGCAAGTGGGAATGTTAGCCACAAAAAATGAAAATATATATGTTCAAATGGCTATGAGCTCTGTAAAAGTGTATTGACTGGAAATGCTAATAATCTAAGTATAAAGCCAATAAAATTATAGAGCTAGAAAAGGCAAAGCAAATTCAAGATAGACTCTTCAGACTATTTTAAAAGTCAGTCTTAAAGAACGTGTTTTTCATAAGTCTCTGTGCCTCTAGCTAAGGAAACATAAAATAATTATTTATTATTTTATAAGTTTATGATCTTATCCTGTCTTTGTCACTTGGGTAAACATTCCAGTGACTCCCACATGGCTAATGCTTGAGGGAAGGCCAAAGGAACTGGTCCAAAACTTGACTGGTGATTAGGAGTAACCATCTGACCTCAGCATCCAGGGTGTCCCTGGCAGGGGGGACACAGACACAGCACACACCTGCAGCTCCAGGCGCCACAGAATCACACAAAAACACAGCATAGCTCAGTTGGAAGAGGCCTCCAAGATCATCAAGTCCAACACACGCTCTAACACCTCAACTAGACCACACCCAGTGCCACATCCAGTCTTTTTAAACACATCCAGGGATGGTGACTCCACCACCTCCCCAGGCAAAGCATTCCAATACTTTATTATTCTTTCTGTGAAAAACTTCTTCCTAATATCTTCTATATATCAACCTTTATCTCCCTTGGCACAGTTTGTGTCCTCTGGCATCCTGCAGAGCTGTGCTCTGCTGAGGCCCCACTGTGCCCCCAGCACAGCAGAAGGACGTGCAGAGGAGCACGAGCCAGGACCGTGATCCATATGGCAGGGCTTTTGGGAAGGATGCCAGAGCCACCTGTGGAGAAGGAGCCAGCACCAGAGACACCTGTGTAAAGGCCAAAGAACATCAGATTATTTAAACAGAGAGCTCTGCAGCCATCTTAAATTAAACTGGACATGTGGGACCAGTGCCAAAACGTTTCTGAGGCTGCTTGTCTCTGTGGCTGCATGCTGTGCAGACCCCGAGGGGAGCGATGCTGCAGGCCTGCATGTCAGGATTCCGCCGGTGGGGAGGCTGCCTGAGGCTTTTCCACTCCTCTGCACAGAGACAGCACTGCGCTGGGGCTGTTGTCTTTGTACACCCAGACTCTGCTTCATGCACTACTGACTGCCCTTTATCTACACAATATTTTTAGCTTGTTTAACCCTGGTACTTGAAACCCTGCACACTTCCTCCAGGTCTGGCATCAGCACCTGCGGTTATTTTCTCTTCCATAAGCTGCTGTCAACAGCCTCTTTAAATGGATCATTATCAGCTAAATACTTCATCTGAATGAAGGCTGAGATATATACCCTTGTGGGTGTAGTGCAGAAGGAGACAGCTAAATAAGTTTACCACCAGAAAAGTCTCAGAAAAAAACAAAGCAACATGATGCAAAGATGTACATTAATTACACAGGTTGAAAATAATTTGGATTTCATTACACAGACATTTTATTCCCAAAAAAATTCTTTCAGCTGGATTTTTAAAGTCCTAATACACTTAAGTTAAAATAACTTTTATCACAATTTTTCATCAGAGAGGGCTTCAAAATATTGTGATGAAACTGGAAATTGGTTCCGCCATCCTGAGAGCAACCGAACTTGGTCCAACTACACCCTGTGCAACTCTTTCACCTCTGAAAAATTGAAGGTATGCTGAAGTTAAAGAGACTGTGGTTGTTTGGCAATAGTTTGGGCAGGGCTAGCAATAATGCATGTGAGAGAGACCAGGATAGCCCTATCTTTCAGTTTTATTTGTTGCACAAGATTTAAATAACATTGTTCTTGTGATTTTAGCTTATCCAAATTATTTAATCAGTGCTCAGACCTCAATATTGGTTTGCCATGGGGTAGATAATTTAGTGGTAATTAATGTGACAAGTTTTGCTCTATTTTTCAGATGCATTTTTATTTCCTGTGATTTTCCCTGATTGACCAACAGTTATAAAATAATGTTTTAGAGTCACAATTTTGCTTTCTGCAGTAATAATATTCCAAGATGACTTCTCTGCAGGGCTAGTAATATTAATGTAAGTCAAAATTAGTTTTTTTAAGCAAAGAATATTACCCTGTACTCACACTCTTTGAAAATAAATATTTATGAAGGGACCATTAATCCAGAAAATCTTACAAGTATGAACACATTTAACTTTGACTTTTACTGAAGAAATTGAGACTATTTACAATAATTAATTAAGCATTTGCATCAATATTTCCAAAATCAAGGTGCTCAACTGAAAGAGAAGTACTAAATCTAAAAACACCAAAAGAAATAAGGAGAGAGAAATCTGAGAAAAGATTTAAAATAATTCAGTTAGGGAAGCTCATAAAAATAAATATATTTCTCAAATGCAAGTGGAGCTCCAGGAAAATCTGATTACAGATTTGTGACAGAATAATTGGTGACTCTTTGGAATAGTGGAAGGAAAATATTCACGTAGCGATTTGATTTGGGGTTTGTGTTGGAGGACCTCTTCTTATTCAGCTAGAAAGCAGTATGCAGGTATATTTACTAGTAACTCAGCCCAAAGGGCCTTGGAAAAGTCTGCTGGACTAGGCAGGAGGTGAATTCTAAGGGTTTTTGCAGCATGACAAACCATCATGTTAAAATGAGACTCACCTATGTGACAAGGCAAGAATAATAGTAGCAATATGAGCTTACAGAGGCATTACGTGGAAGCACCATAAATATATATTTTTTCCAGATGTTGGCACATGTAAGGAGGCCAAAAATGTGGTTCTGTTACCTATTATCCATGCCTTCCAGAAGAAGAATTTTGAACATCATTCACACAGATAGAATACAAAGGAAAATTATATGCACATCATGATTTTTCTGAAACGAAAAGTTATGGAAAATGCGGGAAGAATATATCTTTATAGAAATGCCAAGTTAGATTATGACTTTTAAACCAAGTCTTCAGTAAACAGAAATATGCTTCATTTGTAGACTCTTTCCACTTACCTACACATAATATAATTAACTGAGTCAAAGACATCACTCTTAGATAATTCTCTTTCCTCAAGTGAAGAATTCTAGAGGAACAAGGAAGAATTTAAGTTTTCTAAATCAAGGATAAAAAATCTGAACAAACAAAAAATGTAATGAGTCAGAATGTTATATAAGTCCTATGTGTCAGAAGGACAGGCCAGGTGGCCAGTTCAAGGAATGCAGAAATTAGTATTATTCAAAGTTAACTGAAAATACCAATATGCTATACTTTTGAGACAGATCACTGAAAAAAAAATATATATAGCCAGATCTTGAAAATAGAATGATAGACCATATGCTTTCTTAGCTGACATTTCAGTCCATTTTGATCTGTCATCATTGTTATATATGAAGGGCTTTTTTAAGCATTTGGCATAGTAAATTTGCAGGATGCAATCAAAAAAGCAGTTGCTGATTCCCAAATACATGGATATTTTATCACTTGAGAACAGAAAGTTAGATTGAATAATCAAGAATCCTCCAGGGTGTACATAAACTTGCATGTAGCTATCTGGAGATCTCTCCTACTTCTAGCTATTTCAGGCTATAGGTTGTATAAAACATAGGTAGAAAAAATATTTTTGACCAAGTCAACTTTAAATTAAATTCAGACTTTAGGAATATATCCATTTAATGCCATGAAAAAGCACGATCAATGTAGTATGAAGTGGAAAAAATGTCACATGTATACAGGTACACCTCTCCCACCACTCTGTGTTGGAGAAAGTTGATTCATCTCCACACTCAGGTCTGTCCTCTCTGGGGTTGCTGGTGCTCTCAGAACAGGTTATCAAGCATTTGTGCTCACTAACAATGCAGTGGTTAGTCTTTGTGAAGGAGAACTAGGAGACCTAGGGTATTTTCAGTAAATATGTATCATTTTCCATAACCTGGTTAATGATATTTACACTCAGATCATGTCTCTTCTATGTGTTCAGATCAGTGTAAATGTGGCTCTGGTGTAAATCTAGATCAGGCCATTCCCACCTTAATGAACACAGAAGCTTATTTGAAAGTAGTAAAATGTCTTGAGACCAAATTGTACAAGATGAGCACCTTTATTAAGAGGAATGGCTTTGCTTTCTGAATTGTGTTCTTATTTGTTCTCAAGAGAAAGTTTAAAATTACTTGGAAACACCCAAAAGATGTGTGTCAAAACTTCAGGCTACAAAAAGCAATTCATCTAATCACAGAGAAGAGGAAAATTGTTCATACAGAACAAAAGAAAAATGAATGAAGTAGAGCTGAAAAGCAAATAAACCCAGCAGAGGAACTAAGACTTCCAGTCTTTTTTCCTGGGCAGGCTGCTACTGTGTCCTTGCTTTCAGAAAGGAGGCAATGGTGAAGCCTGGAATGACATTTAGCCTCCTTCACTCACTCCTCTGACAGATGGCTGATGCTTAAGAGCTTGGCTGAGACCAAAGTGTAACATTTAGATACCTCAACTTTCTGAAGCCCAGGTGCTCTCCTGCAATTATATTTTACAACAGGCATTAAAAAAATATGGATCAGCCTCTCTTAGATTTTAATGCCATGAGACACAGTGAAAGCCCAATTATCTGCCCATGAGTATTGGATTCACAGCACTGTCAGACCACTGAGTTGCCCAGCACCGAGGCTCACACTAATGTGAACCAAGATTTGTCTTAAGATGCGCTGCTCCTGTGTGGTGCACATTGAGGATAATATTCACCTCATCTGCTACTTCCATGACTGTAAAGGCCTTGGT
>JANRGV010000001.1:23388107-23429359 GCA_024734035.1 Alethe castanea | reverse complement strand
TGCGCTGCTCCTGTGTGGTGCACATTGAGGATAATATTCACCTCATCTGCTACTTCCATGACTGTAAAGGCCTTGGTCATAATAAACCCTCTCTGACTTCTCCTCTCCAAAAAGGAGAATCTCAGCCTTTGTAACCACAGAAACTCATCCTCAGCTATTTTAGTTGCCTTTTTTCACCTTTCCTTGCTCTTCTATGTTCATGGGGAGACTAGAAGCAGGCATGCACTTAAGGTTAGTGCTGTAAAGTTCAAACATATGTTATTGTTCTACCCACAGTGCCTATTTTTTTAATCATAATCAATATTTTGCTGGCTTTTGGCTATCATTACACAGTAAGCCAATGATTCAGAGAATTGGCCTGGATGACTTCAAGATCTCCTTCCCTAGTTAGGTTTCCAGTCCTAAGTTAAGCATGGCGTAGACAGGATTTAGATCATGTGTCATAGCTCTATTAGCCCACTTTTTTTCTATATTAAAGCTCATATAGCATCTTCTTGTCCCCTCAGTTAAATGAGGCCTTTTTTAAGTGCCTCACTATTGTCTGGAAGACCTAAGTACCACCTGGAAATTTAGAAGTTTCTCTGCATCAGGTCATTGATGAATACACTGAACAAAAACTCAGCCCTAATATGAGTCCTGAGGGCAGGTAGCTATTGACTCATCTCCAAAAGTGACCATTGGGCTTTTGATCCTTGTAGTTTAAACTGCTTTCAACTCAAACGTAATGCAGCAACCTGGTTTTTTTGGTATTTTTTTTAATATGTGTGATAACTTGTCATAGGTCTATTGAAAATCTGAATGTATATGTCTGCAGCCCTCTCCTAGAGCTTGGGAGAGTTAGTGACAGTATGAGCAGAGATCTCACCACTTACTTCAATATATCAGGAACAGATCTACATATGTAAGAAACACTTATCTTCAGATCATGAGTCATGTTATTTAATAGATTGCTGATATTAAAAATACATAGAAAAAGAATGCTTGAAAGAAGAAAAAAATTTAAAATGGGAAGTTGATTTTGTAGATTCTTCCTTAAAGAGAAAACAAAGTGTCTGCGAACTGTTCATGCTTGCCTTTTCTTTTTGTTAAATTGCAGATGGCGTTCATACTTTATTATATGGCGATCGTTGGTCATGCTTTGTCTATAACATCCCTGTTGATTTCCCTGGCAATTTTCTTCTATTTCAAGTAAGTGTTTCTTACAGACACTCTCTCTTTTTTCCCTGAGGCATCTCAACCACAGGAAATCTTGGAAGGTGTCCTGGCAGGGAGAAGCAGCTCTTCTGAGTGTCTTTTTATATAACCCTGATAAAGAAATCTGAGCACAGGCTCCTCTCACCAATGGGACCTCTCCCAGTGGAGTGTAGCCAAGACCATGTTTTTATGTTTTTCAGCACTGATGTGAAAGTGCAGCTCATGGGGAAACAGTGCAGCTGGGGATGCAGTAAGGCCTTTCATTTACTATTGCCTTATGTTCCTTGAAGAGCATGTCCAGAGCTTGCCAGGTGCCGTGAGTGCATGGGGCAGTGACCAGGAGCTCCAAGCTCCTGAAGAACAGGACTGCCTGCATCTGAGGCTGAAGGACTGAGCTATAGACTTGAGTAGGTGCTTACAGGACTCAGCCCTAAGACTGAATCTGGCACTAGTGTGCAGCCTGTTATCCTCATTAAAAGGGAAAATCAATGTGCTGTATCAGAATTTTAAAGGAGACTAGACTGATATTCACTGAAAACACTGCAGCTACCGTATGGCAGCTTAACCAGAGCATTTCAATCTTGTTCTTCAGTGAATCTGTCTACTGTTAATTAAATGCCTCTGCCTCAAGTGTCAAACAGGAGGAGTAGTAAAAGATCAAGTCCCCCCCCAACACCACCACCACAAGAATAAGACTAGGAGACATAGGAAAATTAAATGGTTGGGCTTTGCATAGATTAGAAGATTCTGTAAGATTACAAATTCCAAATATACAGGCTGTGAATTCTGGTGATTTTCAAAGAGGCAATTTGATGAGTGCTTGTGATAACACATCCTAATCAGATACAGAGATAACTAGAAGCTCAGCTGAAAGAACTGATTATTTCCCTTCTCATTTAAGGGGGTAAATAGCACAAAACCATAACCACAGTAATGCTTTGAGAAAACTGGAAAGAGTTTTATCTGATTTGGAACCCCATACCCCAGGTTGAGTTCTTTGGGACAGTGAGGACAGGATCTGGTCAAATTAGGTATGCGAAATGGACCAGCAAGGTGAGTCCTTGCAGCAAGTGAGGCAGGGTCAGCCTGACTCACTGTGAGCTGTGAGTCATGAACAAAGCATGGTCTTGGCTGGTCCCAGGCTGCACTGAAGGACTGGTCTTTGCAGCAGCCCTCTAGACAGTAACACACCTCCTCCTCTCTTTCCTCCTCCGCTCCTCCTTCCCCTTCCATGACTAAGCCATGACACAAAGGTTACAGAGAGAAGAGAGAAAGGATTTAAACCAAGGTGCTTCATAATGGGAGGACAAAGAGGAAACCAAATTACAATCATAGGAAAGTGAGAATGAAGCTGTGTGGGAAGAGGGCTCATGTAACCTTCAGCTGTTTTCTATCATCTGGCTATGACAGCAATAGATATTTGACCTTCAGCTGAAGGGAAGCTGTCAATCAGGCAGTCCATCAGATAGCAAGAGATGATTTCAGGACTGTGTAATAGCCTTTGACTCTAGAGGCAGCTTGCAGGGATTGCAATTTCCCACATATAAGTTTTGCTGGCAGAGATTTATTTTCAGCTCACTTTTGGGTATCAAGATTCATAATGATCTGGCATCACAGATGTTGCAGCACTTTCAGAAGGGAATAACAAATCAGTAGTGATGAGCATCACTAAGCAATGCTAACTCATAACAGGAGAAAATATTAATAAAGTAGAGTGTCTAACAGCTTCATGCATTGTCACATTATTGCTTGATTTCTATAATTGCAGAGTGAGACTCCATTATCTTATTTAATAAAACACAAAAAAGAGATGTACTCCTAGCTTCAAATCACTTTCAATTAAATTATTAAAACAAAGACATTTGTATAAAGACAGATGGGTAGTACAACAAATCTATATTTGCCAGAATAATAGATGATGTGTTATGAATGCACCTGCAGTCTAACTGCTGCCAAGGCTTTTAAAAGGAGTTGAAGGGTAATGGATAGAAGGTCATTTCATGAAATTTTTTGGGTATTTTCCCTAGGGGCAAAGGAGGACATGGTAAAAAACATGAAAATAATTTGATAACAAAACAATGGGGAAGAAGAGGAAAATCAGTATTCTCAGTATTCATGCATGAGAAAAATGACAGATTCACAGTCCTATGAAGAAAATATTCTAATTGTAATGGAGAAGTAGAGATAGGAACTGTAAAGTAAGAGTGACTGTGAGTAGATAAGAGAACCTATCTTTGAGAAAGGAAATGTAGGAGGCAGAATCAATGAGAAACACAGGGGAGCCACAGAAAACATAGGAGACTCTAAAATTCTGAAGACACAGTGAATAGGGTCTTGAAGACACAAAAAGCTCACAAGTTTTAGACACAGATAACTGACTTAGTTACACCTTCTTGCATACTGATTTATCAGAATCACACAGAATCACAGATGAAGTTGGGTTGGAAGGGACCCTCAAGGATCATCGACTCCAACTCTTGGCCCTGCACAGCACCATCCCCAAGAGTCACACTCTGTGCCCAACAGTGAAGCAGAGTAGGGAGAATACAGAAAGATGGCAGGGACAATGGCAAGGAGCCTTCAAAAACATCACAAAGGAATAATTAATAACACGAAAAGGGCCAGGAAGAAAGCTAAAACAGGTCAGAGAAGGAGAAGATTGCAAATGATTGCCAAATCACCACATCAGGCAGGTGATGATGCCATTGGGACAGCAAACACCCAAGGTCAAATTAGGAAGTGAGGGTATGGAAATAAACACTAATGTTCCAGGTGGATCTTTAACATGAAAGCTGTGATCAATGAAAAAGGGGAATACTGAGGGAAAAGGGAGAGAAAGTAAAACTAAGAGAGGAAGGCAGGCGGGGAAAGGAGGCTGGGCAGCACACAAAGGCAACATGTACTGAAGGACAGTCCAATTTAATAGACTAATAAGACTGTCAAAATTCAAGTAGAGCAATGAAAAAGGACAGGAATGGGAGTCAAGACACATCTACCTGACTGAGATTATCACAAAAGACTCCCTGTACCAGAAACCACATAGAAAGGGACCTGGACAGACAGGGGTCTGAATTTCTGTGGCCAGGAGCTGAAGAGATTGTTCCCAGTAATAAGGAAATTCTTATTTCTTGGGAACAGAACTGATGTCACACCAGTCCTTTTCCCAGGGCTGCAAAAGAAAGACAGACAGTGATAAGCATGTCATAGCATCGCAAAAAAGGTGGGGTTAAGTGGCATAGGGAAAGGATTGTGATGGAGTATGGGGAGAAAGGAAGATTCAGGACTGAATAAATATCACCAGAGCTTAGGAGCAGAAAAGGAACATCCGACTAGATTTGTGTTGGGGACAGATACAGGTAAAATAAGCACAAGACATAGTGTAGCAAAAACCACTCCAAAGAATGGTCCATTTTTTCCAATACCATGTCCTACAGTGAATCAAACTCAAAGTTCATGAACCCATCCCTATATATGGCACTCAATATTTGCCAATAGCTGATGCTAAAGGAAGGCTATAAAATCAGGGCCAAGTGTACAGAGATACTCTCATTCCTAGCCAGGATCTGCATGTCATGGACATCCTGACCAAAAGATGGTGACTGGATAAATAAGGAGGTCAAAAGAAGTGATAAGCATTTCTGGATGCTGATAACCATAACCAGAAAGATGAGCTCAAGCTAAAGGAAGAATTTCATGCAATGACTTGGAAAGTAGGTGTAATGAAAAAAGGAATAAATGTCAGGTGACCAAGGGGCTAAAGAAGGGAAATAAATCCACCAAGCAAGCAAAATAAGCAGAAGAGATTTCAATTGGCTAGATTAGCTCTCTCCTTTTGAGGTGAGTGCATTCTGCATTGGCTTCCTCATGCAGAGGAGAAGAAAGCCACAGCTTATGCTCCATTCCAGACTACAAAAGACTCCTGGTGCCAAGCTTACCCCAGAAAGACAGCAGTATTTCTTAGCTGTTCCTTTCCCAGCAGTTTTGCCTTTTTGCTCTCAGTGATCACTGGGCAGCACAGCATTATCTAACAGCTCCATGACTGCCTTTCTGCAATCACCCTCTGTCAGCCTGGTGCTATGCCCTGGGCATGGAGAGCTGCAGGGGCCTTTTTCTCTGCCTCAGAGATGTGTGAGGAGGTGACATGAGGATTTGGGGTATGAATTAGCAAAGGGAGATGGTTTAGTTGTGAAACTTCAGTCATTATTTGATTTCACAAGAATTCTGAAATCTTATCTTGTGAAACTCTGCTACCCACAATAGCATAAATCCTACCCTCCCCAAAACCAGTGATTTAAAGAGATTTTTTCTCCTTCTGAACAGGAAAACAACCTACTCCGTTTTGGGATCTCAGCTGGAGTTAGAAATATGCAGGATACCAACCCAAATCCCCCTGTAATTTAAGGAGATTCCTGCCCAAATTCCCATCCTGTCTCACTACTAATTCCTGAAGTAGGAAATAATTTTCATCTGAGTATTTGAGAAATTGAGTCTCCAGGGAACAGTTACTTATAAAGCAGTATTCCTGATATTCATTACTTGTATCATGCACATCCTAAAATTCACAGGGTTCTGCTTCACCACTTAATATGTCAATTACCATGAATTAAAGAAAGGCATCAAGTGCTAAGAATGTAGCTGGGTAGGTCTTTACAACATGGTCTAAAAGGCATGTGGTGCTAAACAGGTGTAAAAACAAACTCAAAAATTTTTCAGAGGTTATGGCTGCAATGCAAGTCATGTATTTTCCAGTTACGCCTTGCCAAAAGACATTCTTGAGAGACTGTTGCCAAAAAGAGCTTGTTAAAGTGACATCACAGGAAAAATACTAATTTACACAACATGTGTTACATATTTTTCAGGAGCCTCAGCTGTCAAAGGATAACACTGCATAAGAATTTGTTTTTTTCCTATGTGCTGAACTCCATGTTTACAATTGCCCACCTCATTGCTGTCGTTCCTAACCCAGGCCTTGTAAAAAGGGATCCTGTAAGTACTGCATGACTCCTCTCCATCCTAACACCCAAGTAAAATCACTATGGCCATGCCAAAACCAAGAATTCCCATTCCTCAGCTAATGATAGCCATCTGGGAAAACACACAGAGAGGGTGCAGATTCTGGGAATTTCACTCAAACTTGCTCAGATCTTTCCCCAAGCAATAAAAATATTTGAATCTTGTACAAGCCCCAGACCTGCTCCAGCCAGCCCATCCATACAAGTATATGTCAGACCTCCACTGCTCCCAGCAATAACTACCTGATTCCCAGCAAAGCCCCTGAAATGATGGATGCTTTGGTGACTGCCTGTCCTTCTTCACAAGCACACACACTGGGGAGGGACAGGATGGAAGGAGAGATGGCTTATTTCAATATAACGCACAAAAAAGACCTATTCACTGCATTTTTTTACTTGGGAGGCGGTAAATCAAAACATTGGTTACCTTCACTGCACTTAGGTAGTGATACAAACTGTGCCAGCCCCTCAGCTGATAAATATGTATGACAAATCTCAGTCATCCAGCTCTGATCTTGCTCCCTAACCCATCAATCACATTGTGCCCAGTCCTTACAGCAGCCCCAGCCAATGTGAAATTAATGCAAATGTTGTAATCTCAAGTTTCATTTTAACACTGATCAGTTTGTAGTCTAATAAGATCATTCAATTATGATTCAACCATTTATCTGCCGCTAATTTCATGAAAGGAATTAAATATTAGCACCTGCTATTGTCTGATCATGTGTGCCTCTCAAATGCGTACTGATTAAGTAAGTTAATTAAAGCAGAAAATCTATAGCCTAAAGAATATATCACCAGCCTCAGAGACCATCTGGAGATGAAAAAATAGAAGAGCAGAAGAGTAATTCAAAAATCACACATTTTATTTCTCCTCATTGCATAGCATCATGCGTAGATACCCTGTGCAAGAGATGCAATGAAAATACTCTTGATATTTGAAGATAAAAACCTGGCACATGATATCAGGCACCTAAATTGAAGTAAAATCATTACCTCAGGGTTAAGAATGATACATTGTGACAGCACAAATAAATTATCTGAAACGGTTTAAACTAAAAGTTGAGGGCATGGGAAGGAGTCTTGTGTTTTAAGATTTCATTAAAAGGTTGTACCTAGTGACTTTTGGCCTGATCTTTACTGGAAGTGAAATCTCGACGCCAGTGAAGTCAATGACAAAGCTCTCAGAGATTCCCATAGAGCCACAGAAAAAGGTTCCAGCCCACTGAGCATCACCTGATGAAATCCCCAACCTCCATTGCTAAGGCACAAACAGTATAAAAGTGACATCAATGGTTACCTGTGGAACCCCAAAGTGGTGCAGTGGTTCATGTACCACACTCTCTGCTCAGAACATGAAGAGGAGCCTCAACAGAGTCACAGAAATCACCCAAGCACTGTCCTGTTAGCAAAACTGGCTGCAGTTATCGGCTAAGTAGATGTTTTGATGGGCAAAGCCCTTGTTTTGCAATTTCTTCTTCCAAACCAAATTTCATGTCTTTGACTCAGCAGTGAAAGGCTGTCTACAGACACGGTACAAAACTTGGGGCTGGAAGATCTGAGGTCTCTCATTTTTCTCCCACCATCAAGTACGGGACAAGGGTACAGTCACTGCTTGATCTTGCTTCACATTTTAGATCTCCCTCCCCAAAAAAACAAAAAAATAATTAGAGAGAGGTGAAGTGATCTGCTAACATGTTCAAAGTCTCCTAATCTTGCTAGAAAGTGTATCCTTCTGCCTTAGTAACATAATAAAATTGTAAGTTTGTGATTGGAAATAGAAAATTAACAGACAGGAGCACATTTTTAGCATACAATGAAATTACAGAAAATCTCCATATGAGTATATGAAGACTTAGAGGATTTATGTTTAAAATGCTAGAAAAATATACAAAAAATCCCATAATATTTTTATGCTGATGCCTATTAACAGAGCAAATGAAAGCTTCACAGCTTGGATTTTTTCTACTCCTACTGCACCCTCTGTTTTAATAAGTCCTTTTGAATATTTCTGCTTCTACTTCCTCTAATTTGGTTCATTTATCCACTTTCTACATGCACATCTTTGGAGCTTCACAGGCTCATGTATGTGTGGCTCTCACCTGTGGTATATACAGAAATACTGAAGTGTGTAGATTGAATTTCAAACAATCATGGACACCACTGATGTAACAGCCATACACAGAGATTAAGTTACTGGTATTTATTCTGCAAAATAATAAATGTGTTTCCACCCCAATAGTTCCTGGGGTTTTTTTCCAACCTTAAGTTTCACAGTAGTTTTTAAATGTGAAAATAGTTCCAGTGATTCATAATTTATGAGGATATAAACAAATCCATATAATTTTGAAAGAAGAAAGTCTGATCCCATAAATAACAAGGAAAAAAATCAGGAAGAACAATAGAGGAAATTTCTTCCTAACACAAGACACCCCATTCTCCCTGTGACCCAGGGAGAAATGACATGAGACAATCCAAAGCATCATTGATATGAGGAGAGTCTGTACCACATCCTTACTCACATTGCTGTTAAGAGTTAAATCCTTTGATGATCATTCTGCTTGTGTAAAATGGTAAGTCAAGTCACTTTTATAATAATCTTAATTCGCTTATTTGCTTCATGTTTTCTGCTTATACAATTTTCTCTCTCTCTGTCACTCTTTCTGTTGGATTTATCTGGATCTGAAACCACAGAAAAGAAAGATCTGAGTCCAGGTGGCCATACAAGAAATGGAGAAACAATGGACAAGTTTCAAAGATATTTAAACAAAAATAAACAGGACATATGTATGAACACTTAGATATACTGAAAATCTTGACTGTTGTTTCTGGAACTGCATTGCTTAATAACTGCATTACTTATTACTGGGAGTGTATTTATAGGAAGAGATACAGTCTATCACCTTCCTAAATGAGACTGACCCACAGTAGAAGGGTGTTCTGTGGACAACACATAATGCTCTCCATTAAAACCTCCAAAATTTAAATAAAACCCCTGCTGCCAAATCTCTCAATATACTCCTACACATCAGATCTTTATTTTTCATTTTCTGTATTCCACAAGAGTAGTAATTTTAGTGCTCGGTACTGATGGGAGCAAGAGGAAGCTACAGCTAATGCTGGAAGGGGAAGCTCTGCCAATGAGAAACAGAGCAATTCTTCAGCTCCATGGGCATCATATAAATATACTTTTAGGTGGGGCTAAGTTTGGTCACAAACTAGTAATGTCTCAGCAATTAGAACCTCTTCCACAAAAGCTTTTTGAGATCTTACTCTATTTTTTTCTCTTTCGCATTCTAGTAGATATCTCTCCTTTCTGCAGGTTCTTCTGTAGCCTTTTCACCTTATATATGGCAGTTTCACCCTAGCTTCTGTCATTGTATGATGTGACAGTTTATATTTTGATTGCAGTTTTATAGAGGACATAGCAAGGGCCAGTGCTTCACTAGTAGTTCCAAGGAGCCCTGTGTGGAGTCTCATGCTTGGCCATGGTCTCTGCTGTGTCAGAGAGTAAGGACACAGCATCCATTCACACACACAATCTCACACTCTAATCTCCCTGTCAATCCAATCTCATTTCCATATATCTTCTTTAGGCCTTAATGTATAAACAATCTGTACACCCTCTTACACGGGTTCAGTAGTAGGCCTGGTATGGAAGAACCCAAAGCAGCCCCTGTTTAATTACACACAGCATGATTTCATTTCCTCCTGGCAACATCAGTAACTAACTTAGCCCTTGAACAAGGCGGGGGTGAGAGGATGGATGCTGTTGTTCCCTCTCTGTGTAGATGTAAAAATATATTTTAAAGATCTTGAGCTAGTTTAGCACGCTAGCTGCTGGTGCAACATGTGCTCCGTGTCTCTGGCAGGAGCACATAGTCCCTTTCCTTTTGCAAGCATTTCACTAAGCTTGCTGACACTGTGGGCATGAGGTGGGATCACAAGGGGCACTTGATTGTCTGTACTGCCCAAAACCCATCTCCTGGAACAAGCAGGCTAACCAGTAAGATGCTTCCATTCAGCATTATTAGTCAGACCAAGACAGCACAGAGGCTGATGCCCACTAACATTAAAGTTTTTAAAGCAAGGCCATGGTTGTAGCAATACTAAAAATTCTAGCTTTCTTGTGAACAGTAGAACATTATAAATAATCACTCCATAAACAAATTAAAGTGAAAACAATTGCTGCCCAATTGTGCTAGGTTTCCCTCCCTACCACAGTTACAGCAAAAGAGTAGAAATAAAACACTGAGCTGTGTGGAGAGATGACAAGTGTAAAAGGATAGTTACTGTGTTTTATGGGGTTCTAATACTGGTATTCCCCTGTTCCCAGAGGAATAGAGAGGCAACGGAAGACAAGAAAGTGAAGGAGATTCACAACATTTCAGAAAAAGTGTCAATTTGGGTATTTTTTACCATACTAATCTTAAATCATCTTAAATCTTAAAACATCTTTTTATCAAACGTGGTGCTCATAAATTATATCAGTGAGGACAAATGGCAAAACTGCTGCTCCATGTGACTTATTTCCCTTAGTTTTCCCAGCAGTCCCCCTCATGGAACGCATCTCCCTGGAAACAGCAAGGTTGGAGATACACAAAGGAAAGGGGTGCTTTGAACTTCTGAGATTTTTCATGTATTATGCTTGGGGTAGAGCTTCAGAAGGCGCCATTCTTGTTAAATAATTTGATTCCTTTTTTAATATGACTATTTCCACAACATTCCTGTCACTCTCAAAGCATCTCTGAAGTCTTTTATCTTAGTACATCTGTTCCTCCGTCCTGCTTCCATTAGATTACTTACAGAGCCTCAGCAGCCAGTTTAGCCACCAAGAGGTGACACAGAGGTTGGGCAATTGTGAAATCAATAGAATGAGAGTAAGAACAGGAAGATTTGGCACTAATGTTGAAAGTTAGAGGGAAGTTGTCCCCACTAAGAAGAATTTCTGAATTGAACAAAGCACCATATTACACTGCTGAGGTTCACAGTTGTGGTGGCTGAGCCCATGAGGTCCAAGCAAGCACAGTTCCTGATGTTCATGTGTCTGCAGAGGGTGACCACAGGAGCTGACAGAGAAAGGAAATTCACACTATATCTGCCTATGCCCTCATCCACAAAGAAAGGGAGGGATGATAGCTTTCATGTAGCCCAATCCAAGGGCTTTTCATATAACAAAATAACTCAGACTCTATCAGATCCTGTGGATAGCCTCTTATTCAGGAGCCTGGGTACCATTTTCTCCAGAAATATGTTTCCAGAAAGGACCTTGTAATGCAAAACACATTGTTGCCTGGAAGCTGAAGGCATCAAATCTCAGAGCTCATTCCCAGGTTTTCTGTCTGCATCTCTTCTGCTCAGGTGAGGTAGACCTACACTTGAACACCCAGTGCAAGTCCAAACTTCAGATGTAAATACTTGTGAAAAGTCAGATTTAACCTGTCATTCTGCCTAGTCATTGTGCATCTGCCCCACCTCTGGACCCTGAAGCTCTACCATTGTGGCAGTGAGAAGTGAGCACTCCCAGCACAGTTGTTCCCAAAATCAGTAGAATCTCAGCATCCCAGTTCTTGCAGTCTTCAGCTGCGGTTCTCTTATTTAGCCACAGGGGCCCTTTGCTGCCATGAGGCTGTTGTAGCAAAGCACACACCAGCTTTATGCACAATGGGTGAATCCATTCCAGATTTGCTGAAATTCATTATGTGTCTCCAGAACTGCTGCTCAAGAAAGTTTTGCTTAATGTACCCTCAGATCTGAGCTGTAGCAATCTCCGAAATGCTGTTCGTCTTCCACAGTATGGAATTGTGTTTGACTTGGATGCCTTATTGAGGCTTTTTTCATTCTTCCTTTTGGTCTTCCTAAGAGATGGGAGAATTGACAAAGTGAAGATGACATAAATATTTGGGATAGTACCTGGGCAACCATAAGTTGCTGTCAATTGCGTGTCTCCAATGCATCTGAGAGACTGAAAGTTAAATAGATGGTAAGATGTCATTAGCCCCTAAAAACACAGACATAGAAAAATATCGAGTAGCCACTCCCTAAATGTCAGATCAACAAGTTCAGATGCTAACAGTTGCCTCTTTGTGGATTCTGTGTTACACTGTATGGATGTGTCATGCCCTAATGAACTCTTGTTTTACACAAAGTCTCCCACATTCATAGAACATTTATGCAGCTCAGATGTTGATATTTCTCTGTGAATATAAAGCAATTATGCCTAGAAACATTCAAGGTGTCTCTCCAAGTTTTCCTTGCAATATGTCTTTAAAAGGGACAACCTGTAATGTAAGAAATTTGGTATGAATTGCCCAAAAAGTTTTTCCAAAATCCTTCAAAACATGGATTCTTTGAGAAATGAAATAATGCTGCCACAGCTATTTTCCTCACTGTGATTTGTCCAATTAAATGGCAGTTGTGTCTTAATCCAAGACAATTTACCTCACTCTAAAGCTGGTCAGGTGAATTAAATGCAGAGTGTTCATTCCTCTCCAGGGACGACATCATCCTGCACATCTCTACCATGAAGTCAGACGTGCCCTTCAATGACTGCTGTGCAGACCAGCAGTATTGCCCATTTTCAGCCATGCCCCTGCTACCCTGTGTTTCTTGAAGGTATCTAAGACCAAACAGAAGTAGCCTGAATCAGGAGAGAAAAAATGAAGTGCCTTTACAGATGACAGCCAAACACATGGAATAAGGGTATGGAAAAGAACAGTAATGACTTTCAGCAGGAGTTAAACATTAAGAGGCTTGGGTTACTTATGTACAGGACCTTTAAATATAGTTGGCAGAATGAGCTATTGGCCAGTAATAGGCCAGTGGTTTTGATTATTGAGCTCCTTTGCTCACCACCTGCTCTCTGAGAGGCTTATGCTTGCATATACACAATTGACTGACCAGAATTTTCTGGCATCCTCTTGGCCCAACATCCTTTGAAGGGTTGGCAGCTCTACCAGCAGCAGGTCACCCCAGGAAAGACTCTGGACCAGCATCTGAGTACATCCAGAGAATTAAAACACTCATAAATATTTAAGGTCAGACATGTCTTACATTTGGACATCTGTTTTGCAGACACGTACAGCTGACCTAGTCACCCCATGCTAAAGATAGACAAAGTTACATTCAGGGTACTCTCCATTTGGTTTATTTTAGGTATATCCTTTAGGATGAGGTAATTTTACTATTATCTCCATCATCTCTATCATTATCTTCTGATTACAGGAGAGACAGATTGGGTATCTATATTTAGTATCACAAATCCCAGTTGTATCGTTAGAAAACTCCTGGAGCATTTAACTGAATCATGAGTGGATATATCCATATCATCAAAGCTATATCTGTACCTAGTCCCCAGGAAATGCTTTTGCACCTCTAGGTCTTACACCTCAAACACAATGTAGGTGGACTTGGCTGTTAGATATACACCAGGCAAAATTAAACTGCCCGGGCTCAGGGCTCAATGCCCAGAGCTCAGCTATGCCTGGATACAGATTTGAGAAACCTCTGCCTTGTTCTATCCTCCTGTGCCTGGTGGCTCTTGCTCAGGTGTCATGGCAGAGGACAGGAGCCTGGAATAGCTGGAGTTCTTAACCTTTTTTATCAGGTATTGCCTCCCCACACTTCTCTTCTCTTCTTCTCCCTACACTGGGAGAAGGTGGCAGCAGATTCTGTCCAAATGTGCAGCAAGTTGCACCATCTCGTGCCTTTGTTTTCTCTCCCTCTTTGCTGGCCTCCATCAGTCAGGCTCATATCTACAGTGGCTCCCTGAAAAGCTGCCTCTCTCTGGAAGCACCACTCAGAAACCAAGCTGATAAAGGCCCTTGGGAATGGTGAGGCTGTTTTGCTTTTCCTCACACCCTGCATCACACTTGCCATGGTGCATCCTGCAGGTGAGGAGCCAGTGGCCACTGCACACTGTGCTGTGAGAGCCCCTCTGGCCCTGCAGAGCTCAAAGCTTCAGTCCAGGGAGAACTGATGCTACAGCAGCCAGGACTCAGGTATGTGCAGATGTAGCCTTATAAAGTTCTGTCCAGAATGTGTAAATCTGGGCTGGCTACTTTGCTATAGCATAGACATGAACACACATGCTGCTAAGAATATCCCCTGTTGTTTAATTTCATATTTTGCTGTCTTGTTACACAAAACCTAGGAGGCCTCTGAGAAACTGTGCACATTTCATTCTGTAAATGGTTTAAAAGTATATTAAAACATTAATCTTCTTCCAAGCCCCAGTTTGCCAGGTTTCTGACTGGAACACAGTTTAATGGATGATTCATTGCAGATATATTGTATAATGGTGTGATGTTCTGATAGCCAGTGATTTACAGCTACAATACTTAGCACAGTCTTGCTTTGGAAAATCCTTTTATTGCTTATTTGTGTAACATATGGATACTTGGAAGTTAGGAATATTTTTATAGACTAGTGTTCTAATAGTCAGAAAATAACACCATCTTTTAAGGCAGAGCAGTTATCCAACTTGAAGCTACTCTGTTAAAATGCTAAGTTTATAATGTTTGAGGATATATTGCATTGCCTTCAAACTGAATTTGAATAAATTATAGCTGGCCTCCATGGCAAGCTGTAATCTCTTTGAGGAGGGTTTTGTTGCCATGCACTGGGGAGGTTTCCCAGAAGTGAAGAGGAACTAGAAGAGTAAGGTCAAACGTTTATTTCCCCTTAAACAAAGAAGTGTACAGCTGTAGTGGTGGCTTATATAGCTGGCTTGGTTTAAAATCGATAACCTTGGCTGGTCTGTTCTCAGCAACTTATTTGAAATGCCAGTGGGGGGCATTTCCATAGACAGTGAGCATTGGAGAAGAAACATTTCATTATGCATGCTGAGGGGCTTTCCCACACTTGCTTTCCACAGGGCAGGCTCTCTGGAGTTGACAAGGACTGATGTAAAACACAGAGCTCCCAACATGCCAGCCCGAGTTCCTTTACCCAGGAAAGCACTGCAGGAATGGGCACACATGGGAATCTGTAAGACTTTACAGTGCCAAAACAGTCAAGCCTTTTGCTCCGACTGAATTAGTAGGACAACCTCCTCAAACAATTAGCAGGTTTATTTCATATTAAATTTTGTTATTATCGTTGAAAGTGGAGTTCTGGGGCTTATGTAGTTTGAGAGTTTTGTCTTGACTCGCCCTGAGGGGTAGTGATGGTAATTAATGGTGCAGTTTTCTGTCCATAAGTTATAAGCAAATAACCAAGGAGAGCCTTAACAGAGAAATTACAAGCACATGTGATGAGAGGCTGCTGGATTAGCTGAGGAGAGCACTATGCCAATTACATTATTGTGCAATTGCAGGGTCCTGCCTAGGCAGATGGACCTGTGGGACTCCTTTGGCAGGACTGGAACATTAACAGTGTTTATAACATGCCAATATGCCCTGCAAAACATCATAGACACTGTTTCTATCTCTTTCTTGCAAAAGAAGAGTAAATTGTTTTATTTCTTCTCTGGGAAATGTTCCAGAATCCTTTTGAAGTGCTTTTGTTGCATACTGCAGCTGTGGTGTTTATAAGTGTTCCATAACTCTCTGCAAGATTTGCAAGAAGAATATGACTGAATGTATTACTATTGACCTCTTTTGCCCCTGAGTAATTGTGCCACAATTTAAAGTCATTGCAGGTTGCTTTTATGAGGAAGGAGAATTAGCAATAGTTCTCCCTTTTTTCTTGGATGCTGTCCTGTAGATCTGTAAAGAACTTTCCTCAGTTTCTGTGATCATCAAGGCAATTAAAACATGTAGCCAGAGGCAACCTCCTTGCTCACAGATTGAGTTTCTTTCCACATTGCATTCTGCCAAAAGAGGTTCATTCTTGGACATCCTTCCAGAAGCACAAAAAAATCAGCTTTTATAGGTGGTTACCTGACTTTGAGGGCTGATATTCTTTTCCTGATAATTTTTTTGGGCTTCCTCTTGCTATAGCCATCAACAGGACAGTGCAGGACAATGCAGGACAGTGCTGTCTGTTTCCAGGCTGTCAAAAAGTGGAGCATTTGTTTATTCCTTTGCTCAGAAGACAGGCACACCCAGCTGAGCAACAGCTATGGGGCTGCACTAGAAAGGACCTGCTACTTCTTCTCAGCCTGTGCTGCTCATGAATTAAACCCCACTAGCTTCAGTCACCTGCACACCTGAAGACTGAAAAGCTCAAGGCTTTCAATTCCCTTCAGAGTGTGAAGGTGCTGTAATAATCCCTTCCTGGATTTCATTGTGCAGTATATTGTACAAGACACAAGGACAGAGCTTCTGCCTCAAAGAAATTACAACAAAACTTTTGCCTTCAGCAGAAAATAAACTCCCTACACACGTTTTTATCTCAAAGTTAAGAATCATAAAATCCTAGATTCATGGGATGGTTTGGTTGGAAGGGACCTTAAAGATCACCTAATTCCAGCAGCCCTGCTATGGGCAGAGACACCTTTCCTTAGACCAGATTACTCAAAGCCACACCCAACGTGGTCTTGAACACTTCCAGGTACAGGGAGTCTACAACCTCTCTGGGCAATTTGTTCCAGTGCCTCACCACCTTTAAAGTAAAAATATCAGTCTTTGTAAATTATAGACATTAGTCTTTATAGATTGTAGTAAAGGTTTATAAATTACTGTAAAGAAAACAATCCATTATCAAGCATTGAAGAGGTGAAAGATTTGCTTCTGTATCATCTTGCAGTTTTATTTTACTTGTTTCTGTAAGAGTAAACACTAATAAAACTTGTTATTTTTGCAATTTTCTCAATTAAGATTAATATACACCAAGATGTTGGTTGCATTTGTCATGTTTTATTTTTACCTGTCCAATTCTTATCAGTAAAAGGTTATCTTTTACTGAAAAATCTCTTTTACTTGCTCTGATCAAAGAAAGTTTCTTTACTGTAGGGTAATATTTCCATTTCATCACTTAGCCACAGTTGAAAAACGCTGCATTTTTTACCTCATCTAAAGCAGACTGATTTTTGTTTCTCTTTGTATAATATGAATTTAACATCTTATCTCAATGGAACATTGTGTTTAAACCCCTTATAATAACTTTCTCAGATAAATTCTCAAATTAATGTATGAAAGTGTGTCATAACAATCCTTTATTCATTGCCAAGGGTTTTCTAACTTCTCTAACTTATTACATCAGAAGTGATTACATTCCTCAAGAGTCATGTGTTGTTTGCATGTCCATTGCTCTAAAGGATAAGTAAAAGATTTCATTTTTGAAGCCACGAGTCATAGTTCAGATGGAGGGTACACAAAAGAAAGAAATGTTGGGAAATTAAGCAAATGGAGCTTACCTCTGTAGATGTCAGGGAATGCTTTTTCTATGTGTGTATTTGTTTGAGCTACAGATACAGGTTCCAGCTAAGACTGACTTGGTTCTAGTGGAAGGTATATATTCAGAGTCTCTGCTCAGAGGGTTGGTGAGCAGTGCATACAGCTGGCAAAGAGAAGCAAGGATCCTCCATAGCCACCTTTCTTTCAGTTGGGCAGTACGAAATATGGAAATAATTAAGTCAAAATTACAGATTTGAGAAGTAACAAGGGTTTTATTGCAGAACTAACCATCTGTGCTCAGCTCCCCTCCACCTGCCAAGCTGAAGGCAAAGTTGCTCCTAGAGCACAGGTGGCTGGATGGAGCACTGGGACAATTTGGCCCTGGCAAGAGCAGGACCAGCCCATGTGCAACATGCAGGCACCCTGGGTCACTCCCACTAAAGCCATCAGGAAAATTATGCCTTGGACCCTCAGGTGACTACCCCTGACCTGCAGCTCCTCATTGGAGATCTCCACAAGGGGACACAGTGCTGGCCCAGCCCAAACCTCACTGTGATGGCTCAGGAAGTTATTTTGCTTAAGTTTTAGAGGGCAGGGCAGCTGGCTGATGCCAGGGAGGATGCCACCTGAATCTGTGTGCAGACTGAGAGAAGTGTCTGTCAGGCAAGACAGTCCTTGTAGGGATGGATGATCAATAAGGGGAGAAGGGAGAGGGGAGAAAGGTAAGCCATCAGCTAGGAGGCTGCCTTGAGCGTGGGCTAGGAAAAAAGACAATATGCATGTTTATGCATATTGACCCAGACCTGTGAAAAACAGTCCAGGAATGATATAACAGCCTTAACAAACACTTTTACCCACAGAAAAAGGAGCAAATACACCTTTCCTTATCATTTGTTTTGGTGGTGGTGGTATTGGTGGTGGGTTGGGTTGAGTTGGGTTCAGTACACACCCCTTTTGAACTCACTTTGACGAACTGTTCAACCACAGTATGGAAAAAAAGAAGTAACAGTCTGTTCTGTCCTGGATGGCAAGAAAAAAAAACAAATTATCAGAAAATAAAAATCAGTTCTTCACACTGATCTTGTCAGAATACTATATTCTAAGCTATCAATAAACCTATATTTTGATGAACACCGACCTGCACTGCAAATATTGAAACAGAACTAAATACATGTTTGGGCAATTGGGAATGTTCTTCAGCAACAGAAGGTGGTGGACTGGAAGTCTGAGAAGATTTTCTCATCCACAAGGGTAGTCCAGACACGTGCAAAACATGCAGTCCCCTATCTGCTTAACTGCAAAAGTGTCTCTTGAAAGAGAAAAGTGAATTCTAATGACATCTTGTACAGCCCAGGTAGTCAGCTTGGAAAACATCTGCAGAAGATAAGGGAAAGAAGCATTCTCCTGTGGCCACAGATGGTGACTATCACTTTGCTATCACTGCTGTGACCTCAGATTTCCAGGTAGCATGTGGTGCTCCCCAGAAGCAATGGGTCTCTGTCAGCACAGCAATCCCTGCCCCCTTCTGCTGGCCCTCCTGGGTTGTAGTGACCAGGAAATCCAGCTGGAGGACCTCACTGCCCTCCCTGAGAAAGAAAATGAACACAAGACCCATTCAGAAGAGCAGCAGCATTGTCTCCCTCCAGCTGGCACTCCACTAGTGGACACAACATGGTTCCCTCCACCATCTGCCCACTGCTTCCCAGAAATTTGTAGCCACAATCCCTTGTCAAGATCTATATCTGCAACCTCATCTGAACCGTGCATGGGATCCACTTCACCAGCTCCATTAACTCCACCTGTCAATTTGTAATTTCATCGAAATGTATTAGAGCTGTCACCTCACAAAGCAGCAAAGACAGTATCCCTGGTATCCAACAAAAAGAGTCTCTGCTGCCACCAAAACTTGCACTTTCCAGAGGAATTTTTTCAGAGCTGGGGGCTGTTTAAATTGTAAATTACTCTGGCTTAGAAGAGACCTGGAAAAAAGTTAGAAAATTTTGAAAAGGAAGTCACCCAAATTGGAGCTCGATGTTACTCTTTCCACAATCCTCTCTGGACTTCTAGAACAAGTTGTTTGTTTCAGTTCTAAAAAAAACCATCAGATTATTAGATTTTGAAGGAATTTTTTTTATTTTGTGATACTTTTTGGGGTGTTGTTATCATAATTCTCTTCTATTTTGTGAGGGTTTTAATTTAATTTAATTTAATTCAATTTAATTTAATTTAATTTAATTCCTTTAGTTAATCTCATTAATAAAAGTTTAAAATCCTTCTCATTGATAGGTGCTGGAAAAAAGCCCCAACAAACAGAAAGAGCTGAGAATTTTTATTCCCCTTTTCTTTCTTGTAGCCTAGCAGTAACATTTGTCTTTGCCTACTTAAATGCAAAATGCTGGCCAAGTGTGTGACTTTCTCTCATTTATCTAACAGGTAAGCTGCAAAGTGCTGCAATTCTTTCATCAGTACATGCTGGGCTGCAATTACTTCTGGATGCTCTGTGAAGGCATTTATCTTCACACGCTGATCGTGGTGGCAGTGTTTGCTGAGGAGCAGCGTTTGCACTGGTATTACCTCTTGGGCTGGGGTATGTATGTCACCATTTGTAGCAAGATAGCCTGTACATTCAGATTTTTTCATTCTTCTAGCATTTATGTGCCACCCATGATCTAGTTTATATCATTAGATCATAGCTTAAGACTGAGTTCTTGGACCCTAAGTTTGGGTGTAATTACATGGGCTTAGAAACTTACAAAAAGTGGCACGAAAATGTGTTTTTTATTTGCTGCATCTTGGGATTTGCAGAAAGAAATGCTTAAACTCCGTTAAGAAAAGCTGTGGGAGAAAATAAATTTCTATTCAAGTATACCTTTCTTTCTGAAAACAAAAAAATGTTTATTTTTGTTGCGTATATGCAAAAACATGAATGTGTGACAGAACCTTTAAAGTATAATTTTCCTGGAATCAAGAGGAAACATCTGTATCTGTGTCTTATAAAGTGAAGCAAACACAACATACAAAAAGAGGAACCAGAATTTCTCTGGAAGTGAATAAAGTATCAGATACATTTTGGCATATGTTATTTTAAAGGAAAAAAATTTTGTTTTACCTACTAAGTAGATAGAGGCTTTGCTGTCAGGACTGGTTTTGTCCAACAGCATGTGGTCACATACATATTTCCAAAGAAACTATGACTAGGTCTAGTTCTTCATCTCCAAATATTCAATCTCTTCTGTTTTCACTAAGGGACTTTATAATGGGTTAGCAGCAGATATTTTGCCTTTGGACTATCTGGTCCAATAAAAGACCATAAAAATGTAATCTGTATATAACAATGAAGAATCTCATACATTTAAATCACTATTTTAAATCCAGTCCACATCGGTGTTGACAGAAAACCGATATCAAGAGCTTTTTTCCAATTTGGCAACCATGAATCTCTGGCCTCATTCCCATTTCTGGTAAGGCAGTTCCCCAATCTTTAAACCACTGGTGCAGCAAAGCAGCAAATAATGGGCCTTTATCCATTGTCCCACTGCACACAGGGATGTTCCTGCAATCCCTGTCTGAAGCAGATACAATTTATTCTATATTTGCCATCCTCTTTGGCAAAGTTTTACTTTTTCAAGATTATTTCATTTACAGCAGGAAAACAGAAAAACAGGTCTATTGATTAAACCACTAAAAATTAGGGATTTTAGATTAGATTAATGGATAATTAGATAACTAAGTAATTAGAGGAAAATGACCCAGTTCTACATGTTCTGAAGAAATTTAAAATACTATCTTCAAACACATGTTAGGCATCCAAGATTTTATCCTAAATAGGCAGTAACAGCAAAGTTATCCCCTATCTGGACTTTCATTTTAAAGTCCAGTCATTTACTTTCCTCTTATGAGACAAGGCTTAGTGCTGTCTGGATGCCTACATTAGATACCTACATTAGAAAATTTACATTATTTTCTAGTTTATATAGATTTTAGTGCCAGATAGCAGTCTCCAGGCATATAATTATTTGTCTTTGGTGGTTTTTTTTTTTGTTTATTGGGTTTTTCTTCATGAAAACTCCTTTCTTTCTTATGAGAATGGCATCTTTTCTAAGAAGAGAGGCACTTGTAATGCTTTTGGAATTAAAAGTATGGGAAACATTAGCTCTTATACGAAGACAACCTTCGTGAAGAACTCTGAATCAAGTTAGAGTTTCTGGGCTTTGCCAATCCAAATAGCTGAGTCCTCTTGAGGCAAGCAGCCATGCTATCACAAAAGTCTCACTGCTCAAAATATCTGAGTATAAAAAGTCTGTGAAATAGCTACCCAATGTGATTAGTCATTTTAAACATTTGCTTCCAGACAAAGCTTTTTCATGTCTTGCAGAACAAGGCTTCCCAAAATAGTGTCACTCCATATCCAATTATGCAAGAGGAATATGGTCACAGACTTTTTTTTTTTTTGGTGACATTCAATTTAACACACCTGTGATATCCAGACTGCAAGGAAAGCTAGCAAGCCAGCTGTAGTAGTGCTGAGAATGACACCAGCAGCATGGTGGGGAATTCAGTGAAGTTACCTGATAAGGAACACCTCAGTATCTGCAGAGCTGCCCAAAAAAAAAAAAAAAAAAAAAAAAAAAAAAGGAAAAAGTTATTAAAAATGGACATAACTCTTCTTGACAATGGCATCTGTGGCCATTTTTATGAAATTATATTTATACTGCCACCAAAAACAAAAAAGGAATTATTAGCACCTCCTAAGTAAAGTAGAAATATTAATAATAGCAAAGTGGTTTGGTTACAACAATCTCGTGACCCCTTAATTTTCCATGAATCATTGTAATTCCACTGATTCCAGAAGGAGTAGTAACACAGTCAAATTTTAAACATCCATCTATGTTAATTAGTGGACACAGATACGTTTCTCCAAAGGGCAGTACAGAAGAACCAGAGCAGGCTGTGTTCTGAATTACAATTCAAGAGATCAAGGCAAATGTCCAAGATGAAGTTGCTCATTATTTATTGCTATTGCTAGTTCCTATGCAAGAAGATTTGGCCTACTTTATTTGGAAAAACTACTAATGACATTTGTAAAATAGCTTTATAAGAAAAATAAAAATCTGAGCAAATATAAAAGATCTACAAAAAGTTTGAGCTGATTGAATGGAATCTGACACGGGCAGATGTTTCAAGGCTGATGCCATCAGTTGACCCCTTCTCTGAGAACTGCTGCTGGGCATTTCATCTCTTATTTGTTATTGTTTCTCTGGGTCAGGAAATCACTATTATGCAGGACAAGAAAACAGTATCAACTGTGTGCAACAATACAGTTCACTCTGGCTGCTTCAGGCAGCTCCACATAAAAGTGAAAAGAGAATAATTTGTTGGACAGTGCTGAAACTGAGTGAGTGCCTTCCAAATTGTTCTGGGAAAACTGACCTAATAGCCAGTTTGTGCTACAAAGGACCTGACATGACCTAAAGGGATTTGTCATATCTGGCCCTGGAGTGGCTGGGGACCTTCTCTGCATTATTCACTGCTCACCATGTGTAGGTGGGACATGTAACCACAGCCCCACAGTCTTTGATGCTCCACTTCTCCATAAATCTCTGCTTTTTGGCCCTTTACAAGAGAAACATTTAGCCCTAGAAGAGCCCATCCATCCTGCAGTTGGAAATCCGAGCTTCAGAGAGTCATGAGTTTCTTAGTCTGTAACTAGCTAATGAAGACTTTCCACTGCTTTCTTAAGATTTGATTTTGAGTTTGTTGAGCCAAATATCCTAGGCTAATGCATTTAGCAGAAGAAAAAAGCTCTTTTTACATCATGTGATATGTTCTACTTGCAATACTCCAGGCCACAGTTTTCAGCTGAAGAAGTTTTGCTATTACAGAAAGGCCCCTTTAAAATTGCATCTCAATCTGTCAATAAAACTGGCTCAGACTTGCTCCATTTCCCAATCAAAATTATTTTCTCAAGCTGTCAATCCCATGAGCTCACCCTGAGGTCATAAGCTCCTTTCTTTTTATTCCGAGCTTTTTGTTGTTTTGCTGTGCATCATCCCCCAAAAAGGGGATTCTGCAGCCAGAGGCCATGGCATCATTTTCTAAAAACATATAAAGGAGAAGGCAATGCAGTTTTATCTCTCACAGGTGCATTGTCCTCCCAAGGTAAATTACAATAAAAACTTTTTTTTTTTCTTTTTTGGCAGTAGAGTAAATAGCTATTGCTTAAAGATACCTGGAAACATGAGAGTGTCTTATTTATGTATCTTTTGACCTTATTCTCACCCCCCACAATATGGCAAAGGATCCTCCATCTCTTCCAAATATTTTTATGAAACCACTAATGTGATAAAAACAGGAGCTATGTTCTTTTAATCCCTCTGTAATTAATCACGGTATCAACGGGATACTTTCACACATTTTCATTTATAATTATAGAAAATCCACAGCTCAGTAAAAACGTCTGTGGTTCACAGAGAACAGGCAGCAGTGGCACCAAAGGCATGCACCAAGCTCTCTGCACAGGGCAGACAAGGCAGCAGATCATGTCCAGCTGTCTGTGTGTGCAAGGCTGTACAAACTGGGGTCAGCCCTGCAGTGCAGGCTCCCTAATTCCAGGTTTCCAGTCTGCTGGAGAGGGATATGACATTTAAGCAGGCTGAAAGGAAATGAAAAGGAGTGGACCAGACTGTCACTCTCAGTGGAATAAGAACTTGAGCTTTCTGCTTTGTTAAGTGTGCTGTGTTGCCAAGCCCAGTGCAAATTTGCTCCCATCAGCTCCCCATCAAAGCCTCCTTTGAGGTGTCACAAATAAGTCAGGATATGTGGATTTATGGGATTCACAGCTCTTCTCCCTGTTGAGATAAAGCTGCATGGAGTGGGCTTGGCTGCACAGACGCTGAGAACCTACAGAAGATATCACAAATTCCCATCCCCCAAAAACCTCCTTGCTCCAAACACTTTCTCATGCCATTGGCTCCAAAAGAGAAACTCTCCACTCTGTTTCTTATTGCTCCATAATCTGGCATGCAAGTCAATGTGCCTCTCTATTGCTCAACAGTTATTGACACGATTTTAACAAGTGTCCCTGGTTTCCTGAGGGAGGACTCCTCTGAGAACAGAATGATCCCTACATCCTTCCCACACTGCCTGCTCACGCCCTTCCCTGAAAAAGCCACGGCAGTGCAGGGGAGCCTGGCAGCAGCTTTGAGACATCCCAGGAGACCATGGTCTGTGGGTTTTGCTTCTCCTTTTGGCCTGCCATGAATGTTAGTCCCTTTTGCATCTCACCATTGAGGTGATGCCTGGATCTGGGTGTGATGGAATAAGTTCTTTCCTGAAAGATGTGATTTCCCGTCCATACTTTTTGTGAACAAGAGACTTATTAGTGTGTGACACACATGAAATTCAAGACTAATCTGTAACTTCAATCATTTCAGGGTTCCCTTTAGTGCCAGCATCCATTCATGCAGTTGCAAGAGCCAGATACTTCAATGACAAGTGAGTGGTTTTTGACGGAACTCAGCATTACTTAACTGTGCAGCAAATTTTATTCAAGTTAATAACAAATTTTAATGCTGTATTTCTCCTCCAGCTGCTGGATGAGTGTTGACACACACTTACTTTATATTGTTCATGGACCTGTAATGGCAGCTTTGTTGGTAAGAATATTGTTTGTTATTATTTGAATGTTTTGCAATTATTATTTTATAATAATTATTTTATAAATGCTACTAACCTGAACAAAGTAGAAGCTTCTGTTACTGTAAGTATTTTGGTCAAAATTCAGAAGTAACTAGACATTTTCTGTACTCAGTGTTACAAAGGACAGGCTTGGCTTGAGACAAATACACTGCATTCATGTGACATCAGTCGTTTAACTGTGCCTTAGCTGGGGTGAGCTAGTTGCTCAGCATGGGCTTTGCTGGTTACTGAGCTGGTATGGTCCAAAAGTAGGGAGCTAAAAGAGGCCAGGGAGAGAACTGGACTGGGCTGTCTGGGTAGGAGGACAAGATTCAAAGTGCAGCTTGGCAATGTGCATACATAAAATGTCTGGTATGCCAGCCATGCAGCTGGGTGTGATAACCCTGACCTTCCTGACAGGTGCAGGAAGGGTTTTATTCAACCCAAGCCCCAAGTTCATCTAATTGTGTCACCCAAGATGAACTTACATCTTTTTCCTACTTGCGAACACCTGCGTGGACAAATCTGCAATAATTTCTTTAGAGATCAAACAATAGCACAGTGAGTACAGGAACACCTTGGAATAAACACCTTTCCTATAATACACCTATAATAGCTGAACACCTGTAATAGCTGAAAGCACAAAAGATCTTTCTAGCCTTTCTGGAGAAGCAGTCTTTAACAGCCATGTGAAATAGCCCATCCTTCTCTGCATTATAGGTAGTCTGTTGATCCCATAGAATCACATTTTTTGTGGATTTATTGGTTCAATCTTGACTGTATCTGCTATTGCAGTGCCAATTACCATCTGAGAGAGTCCATTTAACCTTTCTTTTTATCATTGTGATCCCTATCTGTACATCTTGGCCACAAAGAAAAAAGAAGAGACTATTATGGAAAAGATCAATCTTTATCTGTTTTCAAAATAAGACATAATTTCTGTATTGTGCTTATATAATTTCCAGTCTTATTTTTCTTATGAAGATGTCAATGCCTACAGTATGTCCTGCTTGATTTGCTACGAAAAATCCCATAGTGGCAGACTGATTCATAAGAGTAGAGGGTTTTTAACTCTGTAGTCATTCTTTGACTTTTCACAGTTACTTTCAGAAAATCTGAAAGTGAAGGTTAAGCAGAGTAGTGAAGTCGGAATAGGATGGAGAATAAGGTTTAGATTTAATGTTGAATGGGACCTCAGAAGTAATTTATTATTCCTACAGCACAAATGTAAAACAGTTGAAAGGCCTCCCAGCATAGTTTAGAAGTGATGAAATATTTTATCAGAGCTTGCTGATACACTGTCCTGAAAAAAATCAACTGAAATTTCTGGCATATAGATATGATTAGAGCTCTTGAAATATCTATGGAAATTATACAACTTACATAATTATTTCAAGTGCCTGATTTTACTGTAGCAGAGTGGAAAAGAGTGGCTGGGTGCACTGGAGACCAAGAGGGTCTGTGATGCCAGGGATGTCCACAGGGTAAGCACTGAGCTCAGTGTCAGCCTGGGTCTGCCCTCCCTCTTCCTGCAGCCTCGCAGCTCATCCCACAGGGAGCTCTCTGTGAAGCCTGGGTCAAGGACAGGTTACTCTATGCTGAGATCAGATTTCCAGAAATAACTGAGGAGAGGAGATGCTGAACTACTTGGTATCACTGATCATAAGGGTCAGGGGCAAAATTTTCTGGTGTCTGGTGTTTCTGCCCTGAGACAGCAACTGTTCCCTGTGGGTAGAGTACTGTGGGGTCCCTGCAGTCTGGTGGAGGGAAGGGGTGACCTAGGATTGCCTCAAGAGCAGCCTTACACCCCAGCTCACACACAAGCCTGCAGCATTAGTCCATGGAGCACATTCCTTAGGGAAATTGTGTGCTCCACAGGTCCCGTGTGCCCAGGGACATGCTGGAGTTTGTCTCACCTGGCAAGATAGCTTGGCAACTCTCAGACTCAGGACAGAGCCATGGCTGCTTCTAGGGGACAATTTGTCCACCCCATTTAAACTTCCAATATAAAAATAATATTTAGTGTTCCCTGGAAACCTTGAATTTGCCCACATCAGTGTTGAAACATCCAGTGCATCCTAGAACTGACCCTTGCCTGCCTGAAGCATCCATGCAGGTTCCAAAGCATTTAGAGCTGCTTAACAAATCTTTCCTGAAAATATTCAAAATATTTTCCAAGACCTGACTGCCAAGGAGCTGCCCATGATGCAATAGAACAAAGCTAGAAAGTTACACTTTACTGCCATTTATGTGCTTTGTATTTTTATTTTGAATGTCTGTTTAATTTGAATGTTTTCACCTACAATAGCTTTGTTTTTGCAGGTCAATTTTTTCTTTTTGCTTAACATTGTCCGAGTTTTGGTGACAAAGCTGAGAGATACCCACCGTGCTGAGTCCAACATGTATATGAAAGCTGTCAGAGCCACTTTAATCCTGGTGCCCTTACTAGGAATTCAGTTTGTTATTATTCCCTGGAGACCAGAAAACCGACTTGCTGGAGAAATATATGATTACATCATGCATATACTCATGCATTACCAGGTATGTAGCAGCTTCAGTATAGTTGAATTTTTTGATGTTAAGCTAATTTACTCAAAGATACTGTTGCTAGGAGTATTTCCCTGAATCTGAAAATAACTGGGTTTCCAGTTATTTTCCAACCATTTCACAGTCTTGGATTAGCAGCATTTAAACAAGCAGCACCACTGTGTGAAGAACAGACAAGATAGGGGAAACAATGTAATAAGTGACCAAATTATCAGTTTACACTGTTTCTAAACTATGGAGAGAAAACTGATTTCGCAGAGGGCTTTTATGCTCCAGCACAACTTCTGTTGAAGCGCTCAAATTGACTGGAACTAGTGCTGTGACCTTAATATAAAAATAAGCAGTATTTCCAAACTGTTGTTCAAAGGGAATGCCAACACATAAAATAAAACCAGAGACAACTAAGCTGTATTTGGGAGTTAGAATTCTGATATTAGACATATTCCATTATCAGACTGACATTTTGATTTCAAAAATGCTCTGAAAATACAACATCATTCAGTAAGTCTAGTTTATTTCCTTTTGAAAACAAAACAAGCCAAACCAAAATGAATTTAAATGCTGGGTTGTCTGGTTGACTGATTAGAATATATCCAGTCCTATACTGACTAGGAAAGGCAGTTTTTCAATGTATTTGTGAGTAGTGGTCAACATGAGTGAGTATGGTGACCTACTTCCTTCTTCCGTTCATATGGAAGGTAAGTGAAGAAATTATTTTAATGCTTTAATGAGAAGATAGCTTAAAAATCGGTAGTGCTTTTCCCTTAAATGAAATGATAAATAAGGCTACCAAAATCTATCCATCCTGTCAGATTATATATCCTGCTTATCATCCTTATCCCTTCAAAACTGTGGCTGTTCCTGCTGCTGCATGGGTAGAAAAACTGAAGTTATAGGTCTGCTTTTGAAGGGTATGACATCTTATATTACAGTTCTACTTAAAAGAAATGACAGCCTCGTTTCTTCTATTGTTGCCTGTGTTGTTACTTTTTCATTTACAAAATCTATAAAGGAATATCTCTAATTTAATTTTTTGGTGACTAGTCATTTGATTACAGTTCTAACAAGTTAGGATAAGACAGAGTGTTAAAATAATCACTTTACTATTAAAATATCTTATAAGCCTGTGCAGTTGTTGGAGAATTGCAAAACCAATTATAATTGTCTTAATTAAAAATTCTAATTGTGATCACTATGCAATAGAAAGTCACCAAACTGAGGTTAAAATGGAGGCTGAAGTGATGAAGGGGATTGGGTGAGGGGGGGTTCCAGGGCAGGAAAGTTTCATCCCTGATGGGCTCCTTCTGCTCACACAGAAGAACCCTTGACAGCTCTGTGGTATAATCTCAGTGCTTCCTGCTGGAATTTGGCCTTTTGGAAGGGCTGTGCATTTGTCCTGCTGGCTGCAGGGAGCAATCCTCCCTTTTCCACTTTGAATTTTTAACTGTAACCTAAAACAAACATTCTTAATCCTTTCCCTAACATTTCTCGTATGCATATTTAAGATTGATCACTGGCTGTATAATCACTCCTCTGGTGCTCATTTTCTTCTAGGGCTGGTTCTGTAATTAGCAGATCCTGTATTAGCTCGTGTGATGGCTGATTCCCCACTAGCTTTTGCACTCCCATGACCCACAGCACAGCCAGCCTGTGCAGACACCAGCAACAGCCTCTGGGATTTTGCAGCTCATGGCATGTCAGTCGTGTACAAGCAGGCATCCTGGGGAACATTAGCAATTTTTTTGGTGCAAAATGTTATACATTCTTCATTTCTGCACTGGTGAAATGAGAAAATTGTGTGCCTTTTCTCAAACAGAGACAGGTTTTCACAGTACACGACTTCTTTAAGTGAACATGAAGGATTGATGTGTTAGTTATATCATTCATGTACACAGAAATGGTACAAACAAGCACTGCAGTCTATTGGAAAACTCAGAGGATTTAAGATAAGGAAGAAATTGTTCACGAAAAAGCTCCATGTAATGGTATTTCTTTCAGAGAGTGGTTTTTCTGTTAAGAAACAACACACCAGTATTTTAGTTAGTTTAGTTTAGTTTATTTATCAACAAGCTAGATTTCCTCTGATGACGTCACTTCTGAATAACAGCAGAAGTCTGGTTTTGATCTGTCCCACTCTTTTTGTGATGGTATCATCAATGTTCACCATTTTAAGCAGTAGTTTTTCAAATATGGCTGTTGAACAATTCACAAACACTGAATGTCTAGTGCATGTGTCTTTCACACAATAGACCAGATTCTTCTCAACAGATCTGAAGAACAGGTACATAAATGATAAAAAAATGGAAAGCTGGCTTTTGTACTGCAAGTGGGAATGTATATACGTTTCCAGACAAGCTAGCCAATTTCTCATTAATCCTCTAAAGGTGGAGGTTCATATCTCTTCTCACCATCACAAATATCAGCTCTTTAGTCTCCAGAATGTTGAAATTAAAATATACCAGGCAAGAGAAAGACATTTCAACCATTATACTGTGGTGTAACCCCAGCTGGTGACTCAGCCCCACAGAGCCACTCACTCACTCCCTGCACTGGCATGGAGGAGACAGCTGGAAGGGTAAAAGTGAAAACTCATGGGTTGAGATAATGACAGTTTAGTAGATAAAGCAAAAGCCACATATGCAAGCAAAGCAAAATAATTCATTCTCACCTTCACATGGCCAGGCAGCTGTTCAGCTGTCCCCAGGGAAGCAGGGCTCCATCACACGTAAAAATTACCTGGGTCCAACAAAAGCCAGTACTCCAAACATCCTCCTGTTTCTTCTTCTCCCACTTTTTATGCTGATCATGATGCCATACGATCTGGGATATTCCTTGGATCAGTTGGGTTGAGCTGTCCTGACTGTATCCCTTTCCCAACTCCTTATGCACTCCCAACCCACTCAAGGCGGTGTGTGATGAAAAGCAGCAAACTTTTGACTTTTGGAGGTCCTGCTCAGCCATAGCTAAAACATCCCTGCATTATCAACACTGCATCCAGCCCACATCCACAGCAGGGCCCTGTACTAGCTGCTATGAAGAAAATTAACTCTACCCTACACAAAACCAGCACACCTCAATCAGAATAACCTGCATGGATTGGGAGGCTGTAGATGCATTGATGAACACACACAGCTGTCTTATTTCACAGAGTTCCTAAATTAGGCACCACAAAGCAAACATTTGCACTCCACAAGAGCCAGTGAGTTACAGATCTACCTTAAAGGACCTGATTTTTAAAACTTGGTAGATGATGCTGAAAGCACATGGAAGATGCAAACTCAGGCTGTAAAGCATTAGGGTACTGGATATGCCAGCTCCTTGCACACCTCTGGCATGAGAATACATCAGTCAAAAGCCTGAAAACCCCATCATGCTGCCCAGTGAAGACAAAATGGTACACCTGGGCAAAGGGAATGCCTCCTGTGAAGGAGTGGAGCAGATGCAGCCCTAGGTCCTGCATGGACCTGCATTCAGGTCTCCATTCCAAGACAGAACAAGAAAGATGTGGTTTGTGCCTGATAACCTGGCAGGGCCTCCTGCACCTCTGCTGGAGCTGGGGCTGGAGCTGGTGCTTCCTTCATCCTTGGAACCACTGAAAATCTTTTGAGAAGTCCCAGGCTGTGAAAAGATTGGGGTGCTGTGCTTCTGTCAGAGGTTCTGCTGCTAAGGACCACTACCACAGCTTCTGATTTCTGACAGTGGTCCATAGCAAATGCCTCACAACAAAAAAGGAAGAGTAGAAAATGAACTGCATGATGCATCAATTAGTCCCACATACAGACACAGTCCTCCCAGGGCTCTCAAACAAGCCCAGGGATGAATAAGCCTCAGCTTTCCAGATCCCTACACCAACGGTTCCATTCTATCTCCAGAACCTTCAAGGCAGGTTTTTAGAGGCTGTCAGGCTACATAAAATGGCACTGTCACTGTGCCAAAGAAGAGAGAGCCATGAGGGTCTGTGAGGGAGGGGTAGAGGAGCAGCCCTGAATCAACAGCAAAACACAAGCAGCTAAAGCTACTCTTCTCAATACCTTGGTGGCTGAGGCTCTAAATGTATTCTTCCAATGAGAAATGCAAATGCTATTCAGCATAAGGGCCTTGGTTTTTATTGGCAAATGAAAAGGGTTTGTTCTGCTGAACAGAGAATCATCACTGTCTTCTTCTCCACAAGTGAGATCCCTTGTGTGCCCCTCAGCAGCTTCCAGGCAGCACCCTCAGGACTGCAGCAGCCACCCTGCCAGGCAGGAGGATGCAGCTCAGAGGTGCCTGGTCTGGTACAAAGATATTTTGAGTGTTTTACACCTGGGTTTGGGCTGCATAAATATGCACACTGCCTCCAAGTTTTAAATTCAGCTTTCTGTGCAGCCTTATACAGAACAAAATTAACCCATTCAAAAGTAGCCTGTTAAAAATAGTGAGAAATTTCAATGTATTTTAAAAGGTATTCATTCCATCTGTTTCTCAATTTAAAAGAAAATAAATATCCTCTGTAATGCCAAACTGGGCAGAAATATTTTCTCCTTCTGTTCAAACTTAAGGTTATGGGACTGCTTTTGACAACATAAGCATTTTTTCTTTATTTTCTGGGTTTTTTTCTCTTTGAATTATTATTAGTTTAATAACTTTTTAATATTTTGAGCCAATTAAGGTTAGGGAAAATGGTTTTTGTAAGCTGGATATAATAAACTGGTACTTTTATATGAAAATTTCATGCAAAAAATGACAGTAATGAAACCTCCATAGAGAGCAGGAGAAGAAGCAAAGCATGAGCTTTGGGATGTCTCTACCATTTTGCAGCAGGTGGGCTGCTGTCTTCAGCCCTCTCATGACAATCTCCCACCCCAGTGACAGCAGGAACTGCACAGACACGTTCTTTGCTTTGCTGAATTTTTTTCTTGTAACATAAATTATCAATTCATAATCCAGTCATTTACCTCAGAGTGTGCTGTGAGTGAAGGTGGTGAGAAATGCACTGCTGTTTTTCTCAAAGCTTTTTATCTTTGCCAAAATGAGAGAGGTGGGAATGGGATGTACTTCTATGAACAACCTCAGCCATGCTTTTCTTTTTTTTTTTTTTGCTGTCCATTGAGCTCCAGAAGTGAGAAGTGAATGGACATGGAACAAAGTCCACATAGAGAATCAAAAACTCATTTTTATATTATGATCACCTGTACACTATCTTCTACAATCAATAATATATGTATAACCACACTATAATCTTAACAGCAACACAGTGTATAGTTGATTAGGGCAGAAACTAGGACCCTGGACATGGTCAGGAACAGCAGAAAAAAGTATAGCTATGTATGATTTTTTTGGTTTAATGGAGACATAAGCTCAAGTAAAAAAATTAAAAAGAGGTATGGGAAACCTATGCAAATTTGCAGAATCTGCATGTCTGTTTATTTTTAACCTGAGCAAATTACTTGAACTTCTCTCCAAGGCACTCATGTCTTCTAGGAGAGTGAGATACAAATTAAATATCTGTCAAGCAAAGAATTTACTTAGACTGGTATAGTCACTTAAACACTGGAAAAACCTCACTACAGTGTTAATAAAGGTATGTGAAGGTCTGAGAGCTGCTGTCTCTCGACAATTCCTACGACATGACTCAGCTAAAAGCCATATTCATTTGTTCCTCACATAGTTTCAGAGATAAGGAATTTCAGAATAAGTCATGAAAGGCCCTCATCTTAAAATAAATGTATTCTTCATTTCTGCTTTCAACACCACAGCCAATGTTATCTTGCTGGGAGCAGACAATATATCACAGGTTAGTTTAACAACTCCACATAGTGGTAGAGAGATATAATTGACTTAGACATCTCATCCTCAGCAATAATTGTATCCTGAGCAAAAACCAGTAGCAGTTAGAATTTGGAAGATATGTGTCAAAGAGATATGAGAAATAACCCATGGACCTTAAACTAAATAATTAACCTACATATAGTCTGTCACATGTTTTAATAGATCCACTGTAGAATTATGGTCATCCCAAGCCCTCCTGGCTCCAGATAGACAAAGCTGGTGTCTACGACTGATACCTCTGTAGCTTTACAGCTGAAGATAACAACAGTCCTCTGAACAATGGCAAAACTTTATGTATGAAGAGGTAGAAATAGAAATAGAAATAGAAATAGAAATAGAAATAGAAATAGAAATAGAAATAGAAATAGAAATAGAAATAGAAATAATAGAAAGATAGATGGCAGAGTACAGAGGGCCATGGCAAGTGGAAGAAGAGCAATGGGATATACATGGAATAGACTAGAGAAAACAATTTCTTAAGCCAGAACATGTACAACGTGCATGGTCTCAAAATGACAAGAAGCCAGGTGTACTTTCACACTCTGAACTAGAAGAGAAACTGAAAGGGATATGAGACATCATTCCACCTTCCTCTTTAGCTTTTCTGACAGAAGTTGACAGTAGAAAACATTAGTTAAGGGAATGACACTCTTGAATAACAGAAAAGTGGAGCAATTGCAGGATGTAACAGAAGAATTCCAATACCACACAGGAACTGAAGTGGAAAATTACTTCAATAGTTCAGACTCAGTTTTTGAACTGAGGTTCCCACAGTCCCCCTAAACACTTTCAGTGAAGAACAAACTTGAAAAAAAATTCTCTGCTTCTTTCTCTCCCCCTGATGTCTCTGATTTTCCATGCCTCATGTAGACTGTCCATTGAACATCCCTGCTCCTAGAGGAGACCAAGATCCATCTGGTTTGTCATTATGGCTGACTGCTCTTAATGAAACCACATTTAGCACAATAGCAGACCACTGCTCAAGCGTGCATAGTGGAAGAGCAGAGGTTTTGCCCAGCTGTGCACATTTCTGCAGGACAGCACAAACAGCACTGGTACAGGCTGCAAGGAACTGGCACATTTTCTACCCTTGCAAAAATTTTGATTTAGGAGTGCCTGGTCTGGCAAAGTCCTTCTTTAGATTTGTAAGGTTTTGTTTGAATTTGTGGAGCTTCTCAGCCCAAAGCCTGTGGATAAGCTATTGTGTATTGCTTACTGCATGCTGGGATTTGAGTTTTTTGAGAATGCTCACTGCTTTGCCAAAATATGAAAAGAAGCTTTTTTTTCTCACTATGTCTACCCTTCATCCTCCTCCTACATGCTGTTTCATGTTGATATTTGAATTTATGTCAAATTACAAATTCTGCACCAGAGAAAATCTATTAGAGAAAAATAATTGTCAATATTGGTCAGAACTTGTTCAAACCAGCCTGTATATATCTATATAAGCATTTTGTAAAAAGTTATTGTTTATCCTGTTTGTGGTGCAAAATATGCATCTGAAAGTTCAAGATATTTTGCAAAGCATTATCTACAGTTCAACTGGTAATCATTTAAATGAAGGTTTTATAGAAAAGATACAGCTGTAAAGTTCTTCAAAGCAGCCCTTGGGAGCATAAGCTGCATTGCTGTTTTCCCCTCAATTTCACAAACTGCCATACATTTCGTTTATAATAATTGCTTTAAGTAATTTCAAATGAAGGCATTTGGCTCCCAGTGATGTTATGCAATGCTATTTCAATAAGAGCGAGTGCAGTTAGGACATGGACCAGTGTAACTGCATAATCCTGAATGGCAGGCTCTGTGCAAGAATTTTCTCTCATTAATTTCATACTTTCCCATCTCATATTCCTGCCTTGGCCCTGTTTAATCCTATAGCAGTAGTGAAATGCTGTCTGAACAACTGTGGTGATGATGAAATTAAATTAAACCCATCTACAACCAAGCTATGATGTGCAGTGTCTTTTTTTTTTTTCTTTCTCCCTACCTTCTAACTCATGTGCTGTGATGGATTTTCCCCTTTTTCTGGCCACTTACACCTCTTCTCATATCCTCTCCATCCACTGTGATGCCCAACATAGCAATTCACTTATCCTGACATACAGTTCAATTTAAAGCCTTCCTGGGACAGCTGAATTCTGTGTCTGACACTTTTGACTGGATAGCCACACTCTGATGAATGAGTGGCAACACATAGGACAAAATTCCTCTACCATCTCTTCAGCAAAATCAATGGCAGTGTTGTTCTCCTCTGTAAGCAAAATATGCACCTACCTTTTATTTTCCTTCTCTACATCACTTACATATAAAAAACTTCATAGTCATAACAGATAATCTATAAAATCTAGTAATATAGGGGGAGAAATGTTAAAACATTATGAAAAGACAAAAAATCCATTTAATAACATACCTGTGAAAAATGAGGAGTGTCTGTGATGCAGAGGAAGTGGATTAATGTTTTTATCTTGTATCCATCAGGTCCAAGTTTCCAAAATGTGATGAAGTCTGTGTATTCTGATCCCTAAACTCTTTTTTTTTTTCCTTCTCTTAGGGATTACTTGTAGCTACCATATTCTGCTTCTTCAATGGTGAGGTAAGTACACGAAAAGCAGAAAATGAGCAGAACCTGTAAAATAGTCATCCTGCTCTTTATTAATGCAGATGTGAAGTTTGAGATGGAGGTCTAAGCAAAGGAGAAAAATGCTTTACCCCCCTTCCTGCCCCGCAACAGCAGGAAGGACCACAATACTCACTGAGAAGCAGAGAAGATATTCAGGGACCTGCCTGAAGAATGCAGTGGGGAGCTCAGGCTACAGCATGGCAAATCCATCTCTGGTAACACTGTCAGAGGTAGAGGAGTGCAATTACTTGTGCTCCTTTGAGGATTCACACTGGCCATTTTACAGCCAGTGTTTCATGTGTAGCAATTGAGAAATAAAAACCCTTGAGGCAAAGATCTCTCTCATTCTCTTACAGGTGGATCGTATATATGTATATACACCTACAGTGGGTTTTAAATCCACTTTACTATTTTTTATTTTTTTTACAAAAAATAGCAGGTTTAAATATGTCAAGATCCATTTAAATTCCTGCAGCAAACAATTTTCTAAAGATGGTTTGCAGAAAAAAGCTTTTTCAACACATCAAGAGCAGCCAACTGTAGCAAAATAAAACACCATGAATCTTAGCAAAGCTAGGAAGTCTATTAAAAAGTTCATTTTCAATCCAGAGCAGATGAATTAGATACAGAACAAACTTTGTGATGCTAACACTCAGTAAGTCAACATAGAGGGATATCTGTGCTCCTGTTTATGCCTGTATATTATTAGAAACCAGCAAATTCCATATAATTACATGACACACTGATATTTTGAGAGAGACTGGAAGCAAGTTGTCTTACTGATAAGGTGTTACTGGCTGATTTGATAACATTCAGGATATAAGAGAGTATTAAATTCTGCCATCACTTGTTGACATCTCTGTACATTTGCCTCTGGCTGGCTCCCTGTGTTAATGTACAGAGAAACTGAAGAACAAAAAAGATGAGAGGCCTCAGCTGCAGTTCTGTAGCATGGCTCCTCAGGAGGCATGAAAGAGAATGGCAAAATGTGAGCAGCTAATCACATCAGAACCTAACATGAAATGAGAGCTGTAAAGATCATGCTACAGAAGTTCACAGTTTCATGCAACCAACTAAACAAAGATGCAGACATGCACAACTCTTTTCCTAACACATTTCTGTCCCCAGTATCTGCAGGCTACTATCACCTTTCTCCTTCTGCCTTGCTGTCATCACTCTATAGTTTCCATGCCCTGGAAACCTTCTGATACTCTCTGGTATGGAGGACCTGCTGTGAAGAAAGTAGAGACCAGTCAGGCAGTTTTTGAAGCATCCTCTGCCTGTAAGAGTGACTGCATCACTGTGTACAAGCAGTACTCCAGTCTCATCACTGCCTTCCAAACAATGTGTTACCTCAAAAGCCTGGTCTTGAACATGGCTTTCTTCTCTCCCCCCAGTGTCACCTCCACTTTTTTCAGATTAGATTTTGCTAAACAAATTCCCTTTATGTTTTATAGCTTTGTTGCAAAAGGTTGATTCTCCATCTCTAATGAGAACACCCAGATTTGCCTAGATTAAAGGTGGTAGCAATGTTAAAAATGAGGAAAGGCCACAATAAAATGCACTGAAAACATAAAATATCTTAAAGTATATTAGCTTCTTAGTTTCATCAGCTAGCTCTAATTGCAAAGTGCTTTTGGCAATGCTACAATGTCAGAAGACCGTGTCCTCCTTTACAATCCCAGGAGCACAATTCTCAAGGAATGCACCAGGAATACATCTGAGGCATCTGGTTGCCAATATGCATGACTGATGACTCCTCGGTGGAGCAGCTGATCAGAAACATGGATCAATATCATGCAGTAAAAAAAAAATACTGTGAGGTTACAGGTTTCTCAGATGTGTTGAGAGTGATTTTATTGGTGCTTGGGTACTTTTCACCATTACACCCATTTTCAATATCATTCCATCTGCTTCAGATTTGCAGACTATCAGTTGCAGGGGTGCTGCTACTCTCTCATTATTTTCTACAAGGAAATTTTATTTAGGGAAGCTTTTTTTAGAATTTCCCATTAAGGTGAGCAGTATCAAAGATGACATCTTTCTAATACAAACTCAAGACAGTTTGATGCTACTTGCAACAGCATAAAATACCCAGCAAAGTTTATGCACCCAAGTAGTTGGGCTGGGCTGGGCCAGGAGAGGATGAATGTATTGTGAGCCCTTCCTCCCATTTATTTCTGCAGTTACACAATCTGTAGACATATAAGGCACAAAATCTATAGAAAAACAGCAACAGACTAATGCCAAACTGGTATTAGGGCCTTCCAAAGAGAGCACTAATCTGAGTTTGACCAAGAAAATTGAGCTAACTTCCCCCAGTCCTGGTGTATGCAGAAGTACATAGACCAAAGGCAGTCTGGTCTTCAGTCATGATATAAGATTGTTTCCAAGCTGCTGCATATATCTGCTGCCATAGAGGCTGAAATTATTGCTCACGAGAAAATTCAGTGTGGGGCAAGGAGGTTAATTTTACTACTGCAGAAACTTGGCTAATCTGGGATTTACTTTTTCCTACTGGAACATTTAACTTCAAGACTGATATACATGAATCTTAGCCAGGACAAACAATGCTAAACTCAGAACTTCTTTACTGTGTTTTAATGTGCATCCATCACTAATGCTTCACTTACCTCTAGTACCATGAGCCTATTTATAGAAAGAAATTTAAAAATAATAATAAAAATCTGTGCCAATGTCTGCATTCATCTGGAAGAACACATAAAGTTTTTTTACTTTTGAAATGAAAAATATTCTTGTACATTTTCATATAAAATCTTGGTGTCCAGCAGCACTGTAGTTTCTCTGTCCAATAGCAACAGTTTTGTACAGTGATACCAGGTCTCTGCAATAGTCTGCTACCTGACCACATTTTCAAGCCTGGGATTGTTTCTAGACTGCAAAGCTGGACAACAGAATGGAAAGTCTATCTGGGGAAAAAACAGCCATGAATCCTATGTGCCAATGAGGTGTAAATGGCTAACAGAGAAAAGATTTAAAGTCTTGAAGACTAGAGTAAATAAACTTGGGCTCTTCATTGCTTCAGTCTTTGCTTTCTTTTATCTGCCATCACAGTGGAAAGCATGGCAGGCATCACCCTGCACCTCCTGGTCCCCAGGTGCCTCCTCAGTCATTAATATGTCATGGCTGTGCATGTGATTTTCAGTAATGCTGCTTACATATTTAAAATCCATGCCTGAATGGTTTTAGTTGGCACTGAGTTACAATCATCTGAGATTCTTGGAATTGTGGTAGAAAACTAGATTACCAAGTTTTACTCAAATCAGCAATTTGTGCAATCCATTATCCATTTGTGGCCAGGTCCTTGTATAAACAAGCAGTTCAGCAGAGAGCAAAAAAAAGACTCTTTGACCTTGGGCTCTCTCTGCTCTGTGGAGCCTTTTAGACCTGTACAATGGCACTTCTGATCATGGGCTGAACTGGAAGGGATGTGTCTGTTGCCTACCCACCACACACACAATGTAAGTGCCGTTCCCTTTGAAGAAGAACTCCTTCTTCACAAGCTCCTCGTGGCAGGCTCTGTAAGGCCCAAGGACATTGTTCTTCCCTCTCCAGTTAACCATGCTGTCATCTCCAGAGCTATGGATGGATGGACAGACTCCAGTTCAGCTGAAAGCAGCTGGGGAGCTTATCAGGAGCTTCTCACCTGCACAGCAGCTCTTGTCCCCATGCAAGAGCAATCAAAGCCTTGGGGTCTGTGCAGGGGCAGAGCAAGGAGAGGGCTAGCAGAGGAACAGAAAGACTCTAAGAGCAGGCTCTTGCTGCCTTCACTAAAGATGCTGACACGAATCTGAATGGATGAAGTGCTGTGAAATGCAGGCATGGTCAGGCTGGGGCAGAGGTGAAGGCCAGAATCTCTGGAATCACCTGATGGGTGAGAGGTGTCTGTGGGCAGGCAGAGCCTCTGTGCACAGACAAGGTTTCTGCACTATCCTCGTTGTGTCTGCCCTGTCACCACCCCAGTGAGCTAGGGGGAAAGTCACTAGCACTTCTGAGGATTTCTTCTTCCAGTCCTTCCCCATAGCTTCAGGGTGACAAAGCCACAATATTCATACTGTAATATCGAAAGGCAATTTTAAAGTGACAAATCTTTACAAAGTTTCATTCATATAATATTTCTGTATAAAGTGCTGCCACTGCATTACTCTTTGACCCAGTAATTCTTCCACAGTAATAAACTTGGGTGATAGTATGATAAAACATCCCCATATGCAGCTATTTCACTTTAATTCTCAATACTGGCATAGTAAACCTTGCTCACAGCCCAAGTAATTAAAGTTCCATTTTGACCATATGCCTTTCCTACATTCAATATCTAATTAACCTCCACATAGCCATTTGTTGGTTTTTGGCTTTTTTTTTTCTTTATGTGTTATGAGAAGGTGAGTAGCAATACATTCTCCAAATGACAAACAGTGCCCACCTCAGCAGGAGCACAGAAATTTTTAGACTCCTGTCATCACAGTGCCTCACTTGCCTCACTGGAGAAGAGGGTCATTTACACCAGATTATTGTGCCAAACTGCTGCTATTCTCACTTTGTTTTGTTCAGAATCACTGATCTAAACAGAGAGCAAAGATTTGCCCACTTTCTGCTCGTGTCACAACACTATCAAGAGCTGTCATGCGTGGACATGCAGCTGGAGAAGTTCTTCTTATTCCCTGGCAGTTTTAATAGTTTAAATCATTTCCTAGTACCATGTATAACCCAACTCTTCATGTAAATGTCAAATAAAATATTCTTAGCAGATGACTGCTCAAAGATTGAAATCCTCTGCCATGTAGAGGGCTATGACCATATTTTGTGAGCACAGAACCTGTTCTTAAATTACCAGAACAAGATCCCTGTTTAGCTGTCCTGATCCTCTAACTCTTTCTACAAAATTAGTCCTGGCAACCTCATGAAGTGTATTTACACTTTGCCTGTCATGGCAAAGTCTCATTACTCAAAGCTGAGCTTCTTCAGTTACCAAAATGCATTAAGCATTTCAGGAGCAAGAATCCAGCTGCAGCATCAGTTCTTTTCTTTTTCTTTTCTTTTCTTTTCTTTTCTTTTCTTTTCTTTTCTTTTCTTTTCTTTTCTTTTCTTTTCTTT
>JANRGV010000001.1:23372538-23388007 GCA_024734035.1 Alethe castanea | reverse complement strand
TTTCCTTTTCTTTTTTCTTTTCTTTTCTTTTTTCCTTTCCTTTCCTGACAGGGGTTTATATCATGCCTCACCCTGGCTGTGTGTCTCTCTAACAGGTCCAAGGAGCTCTGAAGAGGCAGTGGACCCAGTACAAAACCCAGTGGGGCCAAAGGCGCCGCGAGCACTGTTCCACACGATCTACCTCCTACACTGCCACGTCCATCACAGAGGTCCCTGTGTACCTCTACCATCACGATGCCAACAATGAGCAGTTGAATGGAAGATACCTAGAGGACTCTGAACTGGTTGCATTAAAATCTGGAGAGACATCTGCCTAGCTGAGCACCTACAGCCACTGCAAACACATCATTTCATGTTCTGCTTGTGAAAAAATTGGGGAGAAGGGTGGGAGTGTGGAAATCCAGGATGGTGTGTCAGAGTGCAGGCCCAGGCAGAAGGACACATCCTGTCCAAACCACACCAGTCTCTGACAGCAGTGATGTTGAGGGAGTGTGATGCAGACCTGGAATAGCTTTTCTTCCTGTGCACTGCAGCAGGGAGTGAACATGGGCCTGCCCACCAGGCTGCATAATCTCCACATCTCCTGATACCATCTGACATTTGTAACAACCCCAGGTAGCCAATAGTAAATAGGAAAGAATGAACCACTATGTGGCAATTGGAAACTTTCAGCACTTTTTGCTTTTGGTACTTTTCCTTAACACTAGATTTTTAACCATCAACTTTCACAAAGTGTAACTGACTTGGAGTCCTTTTTTTTTCCCTTTTAATGATATTGATGACTGCTTAAAAGATTTCACACATTGCAAGACAAATCAAACATATGAACTGCAGAAAGTCATTCCAAATTATTGAAATCTTGATGCTTTCCAAAGAATGCCACAAAATATTACCATCCCCAAAGGATACCCCAAAATATTATCATCCCATTAACAGGGGCATAAGTCAAATTAAGGTGAAATAGTTATTGCATACCAAGATCTCAAGCACCCTTAGAGAAACAGATCCATTCTTCAGGCTTAATGACACAAGTTCTGAAGACATCTCAAAATAGATTTTGTTTAACAATACTCGTAGTTCAAGAATATTTATTTACAGGAAAAATTGTCACCCTATCACTCTGCCCAGGAACTCATCATTAAGTCAGGATTCTCTTACTCTGAATAAATTGTGAAATTTGTTTGGTAACTATGGTTTTATTCAGTAGGCATTCTGAATTGAGTGCTAGATGAATGCTTGTCTCTGTTATGAATTTGTGATCATGGCAGTAAATGTTCCCATGAAAGAAATCAGGAACCAATATCTTAGCACAGGAAACATCTACTTTTAGAATCTGATTTCTCTCCTGGTTTCCTAATCATTAGATAGTCTTGCCAAAAACCTTTATAACCTATTTCTGCTACAATTGAAATTAGCAGACAAACCCCTGATAACTTGGATGAGCAATGAACAACTCTTCAGTGTTCAGGAATGAGTTATGCAATACAGTTCAGTGTAGACTTCAAAAACATGAGGCCATTTCCTCCACAGTGATTTGAAACCATTTTTAAGTATTGTATCCAGCCAGGCTGATTTTTCCTTCCCGGACACAACCAGATCCTAAGCTTTACCCTCAATTTGTAGATTTTAAATGGAAGAAAAATGTATGTGTCTAGCTACATGAGTCACCATCTCACTGGAAAAGTCCCTTCCAGGACTGAGTTCATGAGGAAGAGCTGCAGAGCCAGCACTGTGAGAAGGGACCAGATTTGCCCTCTCCATACATGAGGCAATGCCTTGCAGGGAAGGAGGCTGCTCTGTTCTCACCACCAGCACATGCACCAGCTGTGCACCACAACACATCCCCAGAGTGAGGAGGAAGCTGCTGGCTCTGCCACTGTAGAACAAAAGAGGAGTTGGGGAACAAGAGGAATTCTCTGCTGGCGGTGCAGATCATCACATGGTCAATCCAGCGGAACACTTACAAGAAAATACTACAGTGTGTGTTTGTTCAAGCCACATGCCTATTTTTCAGACTTCAAGGAATATAAAGACAGTTATTTTTTCAAACAACAGTATTTCTCATATTGCTATTTCTACTTTCACCGGTGAACAATCGGAAATGAAAGAGTCAGTTATTAAGTGGCTCTGCTATAAATCTGTATTATTCTGAATAGCTTTAGGGCACACTGCACTTCCCAGGAGGGCTGCAGAAGGCATTCCTGCTTTCTAAAGACACAGATGAGCTGATTGTAAAAGAAATGTTCATAGTATAGAGAGTTTAATAGCGAACATGTTGGTTTTAACAATGTACATGTTTACAACGTGCAAGTGTAAGTTGTTTCAGTCAGTTCCGTTCATGTGGATGTACAAAATGGAAATGCTTTACCATTATATTGATTGTTTTCTTTCTTTGCTAATGAAATTTTCTTGCTCTGTTTAATAGAGTGCTCTGAAAAGTCAAATTCAGGATCTGAGGTTTAGGATACTGTTTGCAGCTTTGGTGTGCTTGTGGCAGTCTTTTTGGAAGTTTTGGCTTCAGTCAAGTGATGATGATTTCCAGCCACAAGAAAATTTGGTATAACATACAGACTGAGTTTAGGGCTGTCATCACACTTGGATTTTGCAGGAGAGGCTGAGTTTTAAAGGTACTTACTGAGTAATTTCTAATCAAAATACTTTCCAATGGGAAATGTTTTTCTTCATCTCAAGATGGTTTGAAATGTCATCATTGCACACACAAGGTACATTTTATTCTCTGTTTTATAAATAGCACCATACACTAGTGACCGTAATATTGAGAATGCTGATACTATCTCAATAATTTCTATTTTGACAGTAGGGTGGCTTGACTCTAATAGATTTCACAAGAACAGCAGAAACATGTAATTAATGTATAAGTGTATCAAAAAGTACAGAAGGAGCTGATATTTGAATCAGTGGATTCAAGGTATAATTTAAGAGGAAAGCAACCTCACATTTATCACCTCTGCAGTATCTGTTTCCTCTCAAACATCACACTCAACACATGAAAACCCAGTTCAGTGATCATTTGCTCTGGCAGAAGGTTTTGTGTGGTTGCTCTGAGCGACTAAATCTATCAGGAAGATAGATTTAGATGGATGCTGGTTGTTTTTCTTTACGAGGTACAGAAACACAGCACAAATTAAAATATTTGTTGTGGCATGGGATGTTGGAAGTAAGAGTTGAGTTTTATTTTATTTACTTAATAAATATATTTTATCTGAAATAAAACAGCAACAAAAGTACAAACAATTTTCTCTGTATTAAAATTGTTAGCAATAATGCTACCTTAATTAAAACACTACAAAGTGCTCATGTAGCAAAATAACTCTGCTTTGGGATAAGAACAACCCTGCAACTGTGGTGAATTTCTATTCTCTCACCTGCCTTGGCATAGGGACCATTTAGATGACCTGAATCCCTGTCAAAACTTATTTTCCATTATTTCATAACAGCAAAGATGAGCACTGTGCTCTGCTGGGGCAGGAAGGTATTTAACTCTCCTTATATGCCATTTAAGATTTTCCTCTTAATCCAATTTCAGGACTTCACAAGCCTGGCTTTAAAAGAAACAATTATCTTCAGCCGATTTTTAAAGGACATCTGCATTTATTCTAAGACTCTGGTCCTTTTTCTCTCACTGCAAACAAAAGCAGCTTTGAGAAGTGACCACACTACAGGAGGTTACTTTGTGTAATGTGCAATGTGTGCCCATGTGTGACTACATGCAACCCCCCCATGCCCAAGTGCTGGTGATGTTGGTTTGCATAATATGATCAGAGAGATACAGCTCCATCCTTCATGCTTTGAATTTCTCTCCCCCTCAGTATCACTATTATAAGATGTGTTTATTTCCCAGTCTGTGCATTCTACACATTTTCAGGAGAAACCTTTTTCCTTTATAGTTTGCAACTTGTGTTGACTTGCTCTTGGTCCAAGATGTACTCACCAAAATCAGACTGGAAAATGTGCATTCTGATCCAAACCAGATTATAGAATTCAGGTGCTTGGCCCACACTGATTTTTAAAAACAACCCACCCACAGGAATTATGGAAATGGTAGATGCAGATTTAAAACTAAGTTAAGGATAAAAGTCTGAGCACACAAACTAAGTATCTTTAGGAACAGAGTAACATTATCTTTTTTACTTTTGACAGTATACAATTCTGTTATTTAAAAACATTTTTAAAAATAGAAAAAATCTAAACAGATCTTGAGAAGTTGAAAGCTATACAAGAGGCACCTGTAAACCAACCATCTGGAAAGCCTAGATAGCACGCATGCGTATGAATATATGTACAGTAAATTACTATAAGAGCTGTGCTGAGGTAGAAAGTGACCCATCATCCCAAAACGCACAAAATCTAAGTCTTCAGTGGGAGAGGCTGCAGGTCAGAGAAGATTTGTTGCCTCCATTAGGTGTCTTTTTGCTTTGTGGGGACTCCCTATGGAACACAGACAGCCAGGGTCATCCATCATCCCACTCCCATCCCAGATGCGTTCATGATGGGAATGACAGGGACCAGAGACATTGTCTACACTGCATTTCTCAGCTGCATAAACCAGCAGTGAGATGATGAAAGGGGCTGACTGGGAGGTAAGCAGGAGCAATCTCTTTCCCAGCTTCATGGTAATGCTGGGTTATCTCACTAACACAAGACCCGCCGTTGTGGAGAAGACTGACCTTAGACCAGGCAGCTCCTTGGTATGGAAAAACTTTTAATTTCACTTTACCCTGGGTAACACAGCAGTAATTCTCACTGAATTCAGCAGTGTGGCTAAAGGAAGGACTTCTCCCTCTCTAATTTTAGAGGTTCTCTAAATATCAAGGTAGCACTGAAAATGCTTGGTGTAATACAGTATCACCTGCATATTTGACAGCAAGATCTTGGTTCATCTGTATTATGCTACATGTAGACTCCTTAAGGTTACAAGATACTATTTTTATATTTGCCTGGGTTTTTCTAGTAAAAGGTTTGATCTCTATTAGCATCGTGTTTATATGTGTTACATGTATTTGACAAACTTCACAGATTGCCTGGCAACTAACATATATTTTACTTGCTACATTTATAAGTATAGTTGCTTATATGAAAGGCTTGGCTATAACAGTTTGCAGGAGATCAAAACAAAAAGAACGTAAAAGGCCCCCCTATGCTGACCACATAGAAAAACCTGAGAGGTGGAAACCCCTTGTGTCCTACTCTCCTCTTATCTCCTAGTTATTGCTTTAGTTTTGAGCAAAGAGGGCCCATATACCTCACTTCAGATGGTAGCACAAGGCTGATCAGCACTATATTGTATGGATAGGCATTTCTGGGAGGTACACAAGGAGTTTTCAGCTTTTCCCACTCATCATTGCAAGGACATGAACTTCTCCCACTATGTATGCATGTGCAAGATTCCTTTAGGTATGTGTGCCATCACAATTAATACCCCTCCTAAGAAGAGGTGGGAGAGAGTTCTGCAAAATTTAAACAGCCTGTGAAATAAGATTCATGAAGAAGGAGGCTGTATCTCCAGTTCAGAGACAGAATTGCCAGTATAGGAAGGAATTTACATAAAATATCTTGCTTTTAATGAGTGTCAATCTACAAATGGTCAGAGCCCATATTCTGCCTGCTGCAGACTGTGCAGGCAAGCTTAACAAGTTCAGGCCCACAATGTATGAAGAGGAGATAGTTTAAGAGAAGGTTCTTCTTATTATATTATCCTACAGGCTTTTTTCTTTTGTTATCTTTTGGCATATAGCAAACATTTAACTCCCAAGGACCCAGCCACTGTGCTCATGATTGCCTCTCCAGCAGCAGAAGGGAGGTGCCCCTCTGGGCAGGGCTGCAGCTTTGAACTGGCAGCAATTTCATAAGAATTATGGTGAGAACATATCCAACACAAAGTAGCCTGCAATTTTGAAAGAAGAAGCTACACAGATTTTTCATTTTAATCCTCATCTGTAAAATTTCTTCCCAATGGGAGATTCCTTGGGAAGTCAGAGTTAGAAAGGATGTGGAAGGACAAGAGGTCACTCCAGATGTGCCATCACCAACACAAGTACTGGCCACATCCATGATGAATAGTTTGTCATCATTTGTCAAGCTTTGGTAAATGAAAAAAAACAAAAAAAAAAAAAGAAAAACAACAAAAAAAAACCACACACAAAAAAAGGAAAAAAAAACAAACAAAAAACCCACAAAGCGCCCCCAAAAATAGAACATTTTTCTCCTTTCTAGCTATAGCCCATGTAGAAGTAACTTGGTATCAACTTTTTTTATACCTCAGGATGTCATGAACAAAGAGCTGTTTTTCAGACATTTGTTTTACATTACACAAGTAATAACACTCTTCAGTGCAGAATGATGCATCAGTTACCAGCAGTGCATGTCAGCAAAAGAAATCAATCAGGACAAAGAAATAAAATAAATATATTTGATGCTACGCATATACAGTCATCACAAATTAGCAACATACCTTCAGTAATCAAAACACATACAGTAAAATCTAGATATAATTTAAACAATCACATAGGCATATAAGAAGTTTTTGCCTTTATTTTTTTTTAATCCGTGTCTACACAGAATATTACTCTATGTTCATGACAGGCAGGAAAGTCTTATGCAATTAATTTTTATTGGATGATGCTTGAAATACATGGTTCACAAAATTGAAAAAGTTTGAAAATGTAGGAAGACTTCCCATGTTGGCAAATCTGAGGCACATTTATAAGTCACAAATTCCTTGATATGAATGAAAAGATAGTTGTAATTGCATTATCTTTTTCTTTATATACAAGCCAAGAAATTCATTGTCTGCTCTAGTATTTGCTACATAATGTGTTTTTATGGCATAAAAAACACCCTGATGATTATCTACACCAAGAGATGTTTATTTTTGATTGTAAACCACTTGTTCTGTTGCCTTGTGTGCTGTACATAAGCTGCACTTTGCTGTAATTCCCCACGTGTAGAAAACCTTCTTCCAAAGAAATACTGACCAAAGATGTGAGTGAATTCAAAACCTTACTGAAATCAAAAGCATCAGCTGACTGAGTTCTGTGGCAGCAGGGATTTCATCCTTTGCAGATCCTGTTTTCCCAGTGTTAAAGGCTATGGATGGGTCAGGGAAAGGGGTGCTTGGTGCTGTAACAATGTCACCCACAGGGGATGCAAACATGTGGGGGCTGCTGTTGTCTCTTTAGGCCATTCCCCCGAAGAGCTGTGGAGGTTGATCAGAGAGCAAGGCTGCAGGAAACAATGCAGAAGTTAAGCCTTGCTCTGACATTCCTTTCACAGTAGATACAGGAAGATGTAGCTCTGGAAAGGGAATTCAGAGACTCTGCTCCAAGGTAGATCAGTCAGGCAGTGCCTGGTGGGATCCGTGTCCAATCACCCTTTCCTAGTTTGTTTTACATGCTGCACAGAAATGGTTTAGGTGCAATTTCTTTGGTGTAGAACTGAACCTTTGGGAAGTTGGGTTTATGAGAGGCTTCTTTTTGCAATTAGAGTCAGATCCATTTAAAACTGTTGGAATGTCTTCTTTTAAGATATTCTGATACGAATAAATACCAAACCACTAGTTCTTAAACTGTTGGATTACCCTCACTCCCTCTAAAGCTTTCTTAAAATCTCTGACAGATATGAGCTAGTAGAATAATAGCATTAAAGAAAAACCTACTAAAATCAAACAAAAACCTGTGGTTAAGACACTGGGCTGCACGGACTCAGCAGACTTAGGTTTGGGTTATGTCCTTGCCACAGACTTACTGTGTGGTCCTGACAAAATGATTGCAAACCAGGTGCCAGACTCACTGAATCCACTGAAACTTCCACTGACAGATTTAGGGGCCTATACTCAAAATTGAGACCTTTCCTCCAAGAGTTGGTGAAAATTCCCGACTTGTCACACCATTTTATTGCAGATGCATCTAAACTGTCTCTAAGTCCTAACCAATGTTCACCTAAAGGTCAGTGGGGAAAAGCTGTCCCTCCATCCCTGCAAATAAGACATTCCTGACTGACCTGGATTTCTGCTTTCTGACAGGAGTTTTGTAGCAAAATTTCCTCCTTCACAATAGTGCTCAGTCATGAGCACTAATTAGTTTCTTCCCCGTGGTTAGTGAATTTTTTTAATATTTAAAGCATTTTAAAGAGTTAGAAGGAAATAAGTTCAACAATTTCTTCTGAAAGAAGCCTGTCTTAAGAGAACATTCTAGCATGTCCTGATGTAGAGACCACACACATGCATATATTTATGCATTCATATATAATGCAAAATACCTACATAGACTCTATACCTGTAGTTCCAGTCGTCTGACTGGGGTTTAAGTGGTGCAATTTCAGGCTACTAGCCTGAGGTGTAGATGATATATTGCACATATGTAGCCTGGATATATTGCACATATTTTAAAATGTCCATACAGTTGAGAGAGCTGAACCCTTCGCCATGAATAAAGTCAATCTCCATACAAATGTTAAAAAAAGAAAAATTAAAAGAGAGTATCAAATGCATGTAATACGCACAGTATTATCTGCAGGCTTTGCTATTGACTTTTTGATGTTCATTTTCTAAATTTCTGCTGTAAAATTGCCTCTTTCTGTTCAACAAGGCAATTTCTCCCGTGCCTACCACCAGTGACTAATTTACTAAGAAAGTTAAAATCTTCTTTATGTCATGATGACCTGATGAACCCACCTCTGTTTGTACAAGGGCAAAATGGACATGGGCAAGGCACTCCTGCCTTGTGTGTGAATGCCAGCATCTCTCAGAAAGACAAAACCCAAAAGGCTTTTCCCGGACTGGTTCACTAATATCAAAAATATCAGCTCTTCAGCAGAATTTAATTTGGGCAGAGGTATTTATCAATCTTCCAGGAGAGACCTCTTTCTGAAGCAATATTTCACTTTAGATAAGGAACTACCAATTAGCAGTATAGTCAAATAACATTAGGCAATTCTACCTGCAAGGGAGACTGTGGTATTCAAATGTGTCCTAAAAATATCCTCATTCAGCCAAGGCACAAAACCTTTCAGTGGCACTTCTCAAATATATTTGCATTTGTTATTCTGTTCACTGCATTAAAAAGCTGCTCAGGAGAGTCTGGACCATTGCTAGCTGTCAGATCCATTGGGCAGGCAAATGTATTTCACAGATAAATGCTTTCTTGGCATCTTGGTACGTTCTGTACCTAAACAACATCAGCAAGGAAATAGGGGGGAAACATTTTTATTTTCATATTCCTTGCAAATTACAAGATTCTGTAAGCAGTTACACATTATCTGCCTTAGAAATAGAAAGTCTTCCTCATCTGGGGCACAAAGGCCCAAGAGAGACCTGAGCATCTGTCTTGGGAGGTGTTTTAAGGACATTAGACAAAAAATATCAGGTCTGATAGAAAAGTACCAAACTGTTGTCTTTGATAATCTTGTGTTAAAAGTAATTGCTTGTCAGAAATATCCCATTTTCATTGTGGGAACTCTCCTCCATATCTTCAGACACTTACTTTACTTCTCGAGGGGTGCTTATTTCTCCTGGTAGCAAAGCATTCATTGCCCATCAAAACAGATTTCATCCCCATGGATATTTTCCTATAATGTTGCTTGTAGTCCTGAGCTGAAATGCAGAATAATGGTGTGTGTCAATGCAATTTAAAAGCAACAGCCAAAAATGATTGCTCCATTTACAAATTGAAAACCACTCTGCTTCACACAGAATTTTGTACATTTCTCTGCTGTTTTCAGATATTACTCTGAGAATCTTCTCTGCATGGCTCTTGAGTGTGAATGGATTTTGTAATGACAAAAATGTCCCTACCAAATATTTTTGCTCATATGAATTTCAAGGGCATAGGTAAGGAATGGTTTGTGTTCGGTCTGTATGACACTGGCATTTAGAATGGACATGAAGTCTTTAACCTGTTTCACCAACAGAGAAAGCCTAGGTATTCAAAGATGGTTTAGTACCCTGGATTTCTAAATGGCCTCAATCCTAGAAAATTTTCCCTCTGTCTCTTGTAGGTCAAATATCTGTACTCATGGTTGTTCTAGTAAGTATTACATAATTTCACAATGCCACATGGCACAGCTTGAAAAGATTATCAAAGTTATGTCAGAGTAATTGTCTCCAAACCAAGACTCTGGTCCTAATGGTGTAGGAGCAAGGCAGTGAATACTTCTGCAAGTCTAAATTTCACCCCCCCAAAGAATCTGCCATAGCAAGAGGCATTCATAATAGATCCATACCTCTATTGTGACTGCAGCCATTGCCCACTGCCCCCAAATAGCCACCTTATTTCTCCTAAAAGCCTAAACTATTCCTTTCCATTAAAGCCTTGAGAAACTGCCACTGTTTCAAGCTGGAAAGCCTCCATCCTTTTGCCATTCTCTGGCTAATTTAGCATGAATAAATGGGATATTCTATCTCTGGTGGAAAGTATGGTTTTGTCCTTCAGTGGCAAGAACCGCAGCAGTAAAAGTTTTGGTTAATGCCCATCAGCTGTCTTTAGGTTTGGAGTCCATCTCCACCATTTTTGTGTTGTGAGAGATCCAGAATAGACATGGACTAAGAGCAATTTTCCTGCAGTTTTCTATTTTCTCAAAACCAAGTTTTGCTGGATGTAGCACCTTGGAAAATATATTTGAAATCAACAGAGTTTTGCTATTTTTGTTGCACTTCAAAAAACACAGCTCATTGAATTCCTCAGGAAACATACCTGATTAAAGCCAAGATTCGGTGTGGTCAAATTAGAAGCAGCTGAAATATTAAACCTGAATTTCCAAGATGGAAAATACAATAAGCAAAATTCAATGTTGCAGTTGATACTAAGAAGAAACTGGGATTAAAGAGGAGCTACAATGGACTATGGTGGTAGCATATACATATTCTTGTTGCATTTTTGCACAGAATACGAAATGTAAAATTAATACCAGAATCACACTTTGGGAATTTTTCTTACAGAATAATTTTTCATTTCTTCATCTCTATCTTTCAGAAAACTTTCATCCTTATTCTAACTCTCAGATACAACTAACTCTGTCAAAATGCAGTTTGAAAATATCAGGATTTCCAGAAGCATTGTACATGAGTAGGGTCACCTCACTCCTGGGATTTCTTGCTGAGAGCAAGCCCTATTGGATTGATTTTTCTTCTGAAGGAAGGTGTTGATAGTGGAGAAAATGTCTTCCTGTTGGCTTGGTTCTGGTTTCAGGTTTCCACTGCCCTAAGGGAAGGGTTGGGTCGGGATTGTTGTTCTTTCTTTGCTGGTGATGGTTCCGGGCTTACACAGCTGTAGGGCAAAATGTGAAGGGCAGAAAGTTTCCCTCTGCCCAAACGACAGATATTAGAGTGACACTTGGCCAAAAAAAAAAAAAAAAATCAACAAAAAGCAAAAGCAAAACCAAACCAAACCAAACCAAACAAAAATGTGCCAAAAAAAGAAAAAAATTAACAAAAAGCAAAAGCAAACCAAACCAAACCAAACAAAACTGTGCCAAAAAAAAAAAAAGATACAATGTCTGGGGGTATATATTAAATCCCTGCAAGCAACAAGTTTCTCTAGAGGTGGTATTGGCCCCTTTAACTACAGCAGCACAAAACAAGAAGGAAACTCTATTGCAAAGAACTTTTCTAGTTTTTCTTGCTATAAAATGTGTGCTGTAGGGCAGTATACTATGTGTTAGGAGGTTACTTCTTTCTTAGACTTGGAAGGGTTTCATAAAAAGAGCATCAGAGCCCAAGTAGAAGTCATAAATAACCTCCCTAAAGCTGAGAAAACCCCACTGAGCCAGATACAGAGGGATTTGGAAGGTTATAATTTTTCTGACAACCCAACTGTAACTGAACATATAGGAGTTAGCATGTTTGAATTCATCTGCCTTTGAAAACACATAGGCTCCAAGCAGAGCCTGCTTCCTATATAAAAAGCCAGGCTAGAAATCTTTCAAATCCCACTAGTTGTTTAGAGACAACTTGGCTGCATGAACACAGTGTTGACCAAGCTTGTGTTGTTCAGTTTTTCTTTTTTTTGAGTTAGAAATGTCTCTATAGAATCCAGAAAACACTTCTGTGCATCCGAATTTTTTAGCAGAGTTATTCAGGTTTACTCTCAACTGCTTTGGTTTTGGTCTCTCTACCGATGGCCAGTAGGAACAGAAAATTATGAAATTTGCTGTACTCCTCCCAAATATGAGGCTCACAGAGTCCTTCATTGCTCATAGCCATCTTTCAGGTTCTGTCTAAGCTGTGATTGAGACAATAATAGTCTTTATCATGATTATTACTTATTTAAGGGTTTTCATTGTCAAAAGATCCTAGGCAATGGCTAGAAGTTTCTTTATTTGGGTACAGCAAGGAAATCAAGAGGAGAGTCAGCTCTATGAAGAGCTCAGGAGTCTGTCCACAGACACTGTTTTTACGGCACACGCTGAAATCACACAGGGCACGTGAGAAAAGGGCTGATGCCCTGGCATGGGATATTTCCTACTTTGAGGAACTCAGCCTGCAAAGTACAGGAGGAATGCAAGGCAAAAAAAAGAGATGTGCTTTGTTACAAATATATTTATATTTACTCATAAATGTGTGTGCCTCTCAACCCAATGACAATGGATGCCAGGAACCTACTGTGTTTGGAGCAGGCAAAGAAACCAGGAGGCAGTTAGGCTTCTATGCAGCCAGCTATCCTCAGAAGGAAGAAACAGGTTTGTGTTGACTAAAATGGTATTTGGATGTAATTAAGCTTTTTTTTGACAATAGCTATTTTATGAGAAATTCGTTTGTTTGTTTATGTTGGTCTTGCTTGGAGCTGTTCTTACTTGTTCTGTGCCTTGGGAGCAAGGAGCTCACAGTCCCTGCAGTGGAAGGGGGAGAGCCTTACCTGCAGAGTCCCACCCAGCATGCAGCTTGGTGTTTTTCCACCTGACATGATGTGTTTTACAAAACTGCCAGAAGAGGTTAACACTTCATTAACATATTCCACATCTTCTTTAAGAAACTTTTTTGTTCTTTTTTAAGATCTCTTGCTTCCTAATTAATTTCTCTGTCATCTTTTTTTCACTATGCCTCAGCCAGAGGAGTATAGTCTTTAATGAATTAAACTACATCTTATTTATGTCTTAGGGCTCCAAGTATATTGGATATTTAATCTGGGTTTTTGCTAAACTAGTCCAGCCTCCTCTTAGGCAAGATTTATTATCTAGAAATAACATCATTTGTTAATACATAGTTTAAAGGCAATTATAAAAGTACCTGATGTGCTTCCTCTCTCTCTACATGTTAGAGAGCCACTTCTACACACCCAGTTTGAATCCTAGATTTGCCTATTTTCACTAACTATAAATAAACAAACAGATAAATTTCACACTCCAAAGTTGTTTTTTTCCTTTATCTATCTCAGCCATTTGATAGATTTGGTGGAGGACAGTGCAGTGAGGAGATGGTAAAATGAAATGTGGTAAAGGAGAGGGAAAAGGAAAACCCTGGCATTGGCTTTTCTTTCAGAGAAAATGCAAAATACATCTTCTGGTGTTTAATTTCCTTTGTCCTGAGCAATGAACTGGTGAACATCTTTCCTCAGTTATGGTCAGGAAGAAGAAAGCACCCTTCACACCAATAGACCCCAGGCAGCAAGAGAGGAGCTGATTCTACTTGTGAAAGAGAAGGTGGGTCTGCAAAAGATGAGCACGGAGAAAAATGCACAGTAAATTGAAACCTCTGCTTCTGTTAAGGCATTTTGTTTGGTATTTAATACTCTAATATTCAAGGTCAGCTTTTGAAGACATTTCATACCCTAATACAGCCTACAAAGAGAAAGGGAGTTTCTCAGGCTCTCAGCACTGAAAACCCAAGTAGCAAAGAGAAAAGGAACACCTCTTACATGATTATCTGGAATCATATAAATTTAGCACTAAGGACTTGGAAACGGCTTTTTCTCCCTGAAAATAAAGTGTGTTGCTTTTTAAAAACTTCTCTTTTAATTTCTTTTCCAGCTGAAAACCTCAGCAAACCACTCATTCTCCATTTCCCACCAGCATGAAGTCTGGGTGCTTGATTTCTAACATAAATGTTCTACACGTTATGGCGAAAGGCCTCACTCTTCAGAATTTCAATGACATGAAAACTTCAGCAATTGTTCTAATTACAAATCTCTTAGCTATGCCTTCCAATCAATTACAGCTGCCAATCTCAGCAAAACAAGCCCCAGAGATAAAAAAATATTGATTTCTATAACAGTGATGCACAGGAATTTTACATATCTGCAACTGACAACTGAAACAGTGAGGATCTATCAGCATTGAAAGGCTGAGACTCAGTCTAAATGACTCTTTTAATTATCCACTTGATTAATTGGCTGTCTGCAGTTTGCTGCTGTTTCTAGTTTCAGGAGGCTGAGTTAACTGAAACGTCTCCCTGTAACAGCCATATTATAAATTCACTGAAGATCCAGAACAGACTGATAGGGCTAAAAGTTTAGCTTCAAAGCCCTGAAACCAAGGAGATTGTTGAAAGAGCTCTAGAAATTATTATTCCCCTCTTGCCTACCCCTCCTTCTGCCAGGTGTGGCTGCCCCCACAGCTGATACATCAATATATCCTTTTTCTGGTCACCATTAAATCAAACTACTATCAATTTCAGGGCTCAGGCTAAGTTGCAAAAACTGTGTCTGATTTAGGGACTGCACCCTTTAGGCCTGAAAATTACTGTCAACACGCTGAGTGATACACTTTAATCCTGTGTATTCTATGAATTTTTTGTCAAATGAGGTTCAAGAAAATGGAAGCTATGTATAGCTATACTTTTCTTTCAGGTATTTTGCCACAGGCACAAATAACATAAAGAGAATATGTAATTTTAGAAATAAAATTATATACGTACTATATACTATAGTACTATATACATTATTTAGTATATGCTATAAGAGAATCATATTATATGAACCTATTTTTAATCATTTAACCAAACTAGTAAACTCTTAATCCTATGCCAGAAGGCTGATACAATAATTATTTTGGTTATATGCTCCAAATCCCTGTAATTTGGAAAATAAATAGTGGCAACTACTCTTATTCAGAAATCTTTCTAAGGAAGCCAATAAACAGTATTTTATCCTTGGTAACAAAACACACAGTATTCACCACAAAAATTTGCTCACCATGAAACTAAACAACAAATGAAAATTCTTGTATGATTGCCTTGTGTAAATAAAGGAAAAATATTTCTGCAGATCTTAGAAAGAAAGGAACAGGAATTATTTTTTCCAGAAGTTTTTAGTGGCTTTGGATTACTGCAATTAGAATTCCCAGACTTGGATTTTACTTTTAAAGGGCTACAGTTTTCATAGGTCAAATTCTCAAAAAAGTCTGGGTTGGGTACATCTGCTTTGAAGGGTGTCACAAGCAAGATGAAATAGAAATAGAAATAGAAATAGAAATAGAAATAGAAATAGAAATAGAAATAGAAATAGAAATAGAAATAGAA
>JANRGV010000001.1:23350052-23367358 GCA_024734035.1 Alethe castanea | reverse complement strand
AATTTATAAAAGTGTAAAAACTCGTGACCAGGATCCATCTTGGATTTGATTTGGGTGTAGCCCCTGCCAGGCTCTTGCACTGCCCAAACTGTATCCTTTCAATAAATACCTATTTTATCCCTTTTGCTCTGTCTAGTCTCTGTTCCAGGTCAGCCTTTCCAGGAAAGTTTGACTCCACCTGGTCATGCAGGTGCTGCATCCTCCTTGCCAACAGGTCTGACATTATTTGGTCACCTTCTTCTGTGCAATTAAGCAGCACATCACAGGGCACAGGCTGCTAAGCATGAAATGTAAAACCTTGGAAAGCAATGTACTTTCCTCTTAGAAATAAATCCTACCCCTTGTGAGTGCAGTAGTAGTTGTTAGTGTCACACAGAATTATGGCCTTGCACACGGCCATATGACTGGACATTTATCAGTATTTTAATGTATATTCAAATAAAAATGTTTACTTGGAAATTCCCCAAAACCAGACCCTGCTTTCACCAATATGCAGCCCAGGGATGCCTTTCATGGCAGAAAAAGTGGCAGTCAGGACATGTCTCTGGCCCACCTGGGTCAGTCCCCCATAGCTCCCAGCACATCACTCCCTTTTCCACAGATGAATTTACCACAGCTGCCAGGGCATCACATGCAGCATACACACAGTGACAAGTTATTGCCTGACTTGTCATGTTGCAGTGTTTACAGTCTGATGGCCACCAGCTCTTTAAAATTCATTTTTGCAAGCACATTTTCACAAATGTTGAAGACAGCCTTAGGACATACCATCATAACTCAGTTTTCCCTCCCCTCAGGAACAAACTAAGAGTGGCAATGCAGAGCAAGCAGTGCCGAGTCTGATAGACTTCATCATATATATATTTACCTTGCAAACACAACTGTGAGACTTGAAAAGAACACAAACATTCAAAGTGATGTTTCTTCACACAGAAAAATAATCCATCAGTCCTCATAAGAGAGAATAAAATTCCTCCATTCAGAGGATTTTACTAATTTACATCATCCTTCCAGACATGCAAGTGGCATATGTGAGATCTATCTTCGCCTCACATCAGATGCCTGTTCACTTTATTTGTACCTAATCTAAATTAAATTAACCTAGCTTTCATTCACAGTGAGTGAAGAGAGATTTCTAGAGGTTACTAGAGATTACACATGGACCTTAACTTCACTTGGCTAAAGTTAAAGGACATTCACTTTGCTCCTTTTTTTTTTTTTCTTATATTACCAGGAGATCAGAATTCATTCCCTCACTCTTTTTAGAAAGGACCAGCTTCAGCTTATGTGGTTTAAGAAGAATTTCTATTCATTCTCATAAAGCAACATGACTTACTATGCACCTACCACTTTTTTATGGCAAGGTAGATTATTTCTGTCTAATTCTATGTCTCCTTCAGCAACATATTATCACAAAGAGTTAGTCAGTTACTCTCTGAGTCTTTTATCTGCTTCCAGGTTGCCATCAACACATCTGCTCGGATGCCTTCTTGCCTGTTCTCTGCTTCTTCTGCTACTTTTGTACACACTGATACACACAGAGTAAACAAAAACTGAAATATAAATTGCCTTTATATAGAGTATCAGGGTCCTAGAGGAATCTATTCCATCAGCTGCCTAAGCCTGCATGTAGCTCAACTTCCCACTATTACAGCTATTGCTAAACTAGGCATTTAATAGTCCTATGATTTGTCCTGGAAGTCATTTATCACATTCAGCAGCTTCAGTGAAGTGGTTTAAATAATTATCCAATAGTAAAACAGTATTTTTTAAAAATTAAAAAAAAAAAAGGCCAACAAAAATCTAGGGAGATACAAAAGGATTTAAAAAGTCACAGAAAGCATTTTTTAATTTGGCATACAAACATAGGAAGCTATGTTCAGTATCATGCATATTATATTAAGTTTAAAATCCTTAAACTGTCTTTTAATAATTGGCACATGAAAACAGAGTTCATCAAAGTTCAGTCAAAGATGAATACCATACAGATATTGGTGGGTTGAAAGCCTACTAAGGCAATTTTAGAGAAAGATTTGGGTTTTTTCTGTAAAACCTCCTGTTTTTAGCTAAACTAAGCTCTTCTATTTTCTTCCCCTTAACCTTCTAAATAGGTCTTTTTGTCTTAAGTGTTCTTCCATTATTTTATAATGTTGTTGTGAATTATTAAATTTTGCAATTGTTATTGTTTCTGTGTTGTGTTTTGTAGGTGTCACAAGAATTCATTCTTCTCAACACTATAGAAAGGCAAATACAGACAGATAAGGGGTTCAGGAAACAAGGGAGACAGTGCTAGACACCATGACAGGCACTATTCTTGGCATATAAAGAACTTCATAAGTTTCCTATGTTTTGAAAATGTCAAAGTAAAGGAAAGAATTTTTAGGAGTGATTTGCAGAAGAACAGCATGGTCAGCAGGAGGATGTTATTGGTAAGTAATTTTTCCCCAAACATGAGGCACAGAACAGGAGAAAGCACAATGACTGTCACTTGAAATTCAGTCAATATGAGTAGGAGAGCTGGCATTGTGTGAGCTTCTTGGGCTCAAAGTGAAGACAGGCAAATCAGATTTGATATTTTAGAGGACTGGGGGACAGCAAAGGATGGAGAGAGAGAGAAGTTGCCCACTCACTGCAGACCTTTGCATATGTAAATGCTGGTACCAGAGGCAAGGTCTCGGACAGAGCTGTGAGGGTCTCATTTTGCACATGCCCTGCCATGACTGACACAGCTACACTGACTGAACTCTGAAGTGAGGACACTGCTGCAAGGATAAAGGGATTTAACTTTTTAAAAAGTCACTGCTGATGTGTTTTATACAGGTTAGCATGGCCACAAACTGCATTGGCAGCACAATGCTAGGCTGCATGTAGTGATAAGTACTCTCCTGGATGTTTCTGCATGCACCAGTTCTCACACGAGGCTGATGCTCACTGCTGAGCTGATTTGCTGGCAGAGAAACAGAGCTAGGACCTGTGGAAACACCGTGTGGAACCAGGGTGAACTCAGCACTGTGGTGGGTAAGCTGGAGAGCCATGAAATAACCCAGGGCCTGAGAGCCAGCAATCCTTGCCAGCTCTCATACCACAGTGATTTATGGAGAAGTTTTCTAAAAGTATTTTTCTCCAATATTTAATCATAAAGTAGCCTGGAGGTTTCAAAAGCATTCAGAACGCCTGGAAACAGCACTTACCCTTTTTGGTTATTTTCACTTAGAGTAGCTAAATACTTACCTATCAGACTTTCAAATCTAGTACCTCAAGGACGATTTCATGAGAGTTGTGGGTAATTAAGCTGTTAATGAAGTTAATACGAAAGAGTCTAGATATGCTTTAGCTCATGGAACAACAACTTAGTTAACTTTGTTAACTCAATGTCTAGTCATTTCTGCTCTCACCAGTTTATAACAATAAAACATATGAATGTATTTGAACTAGAAAATACTCCATTTTTGAGCTGGGAGAGATTTGCTTTCAACTCAGACTGTCCCTTACCACCTTACTTTTCAGCACACAGTCCTGTAAATAGAACATAATAAAATATCAAAACCACAAATATTAAGCCTTCCACTGAAGCTACAAGTCTGGCATGAAATTTTCATTTGACTAGCAAAGTAGCAAAGAGAAGTTCTCCACACTGTTTTGAGCTGGTGCTTCTAATCCACCAGTAGACTCTCTGTGCACCCCAAAAATGATGGTCGTTGTAAAAACCTCAGAGATTTGATAGTTAAAGTCCTTTTCAAATTAAAAATAAATCTGTGAATGTTACTTCACATTTACATAGGGAAAGTTCTCTTCCTCCATGAGAGGATGTGGCACTCACACCTCCCAGAAACAGGGTATATTTGAATTTTATTGTAGAAGTCTGGTCAAATACCTTTTATTCCACATCATGAAAATATTAACCATATTTCCATTATTTTACTTCATGCACTGTGACATTTTTTCTTGACTCGGGGAGATTTTTCCTTCTAAAACCTTCTGTACATGTAAAACAACTCGGAAGTTTCCCTGGAAGTGCTCCAGAAAACAGCAGACACACCTTCGGTTTATTCACCCAGAAGCCTCCTTCATTGTCTCCTTCATTCTCAGCTTCATGACAAGAAAAGTCAGAGCCTGACAGTGTTGTCAGAGAGCTTTTAGCAGTCATTTGATTAAAAATTCGGCTAAATTGTCAAGATGTTTCTTCCAGCCTTCACCAGTTCATGTTTCAGAATCATAGTACAGGACAGTCTTCAAAAACACACAAACCTGAAAACTCAACCCAAATCTCTGGGCAGCTTTTATCCTCAGGGAATTCTCTGTTCCAATAGCATAAGCCCTTAGATTTCTAATTTTGTTAATCAGTTGATAACAGCTTCAGGTCTGAGCCAAACTAATTTATGTCCACAGAGAATGGCTTCACAATGGCACTAGCAGTGTTTGGAGCAGCAGTTCTGCAATATTGCCAACACTTGGAAAAGTTTTTCAGAGCAGAGCAGACAGAGCAAGTGGATCCATAAAAGGCTGAGTTTATAGTCAATGCAGAAATTAAATCCAGCAAAAGTTATGAATTTTATCACTCCTGCGGTTTCCTCATTCCATTTTTTCATTAACATTTGTAGCAACTATGAATGTTATGACTCATAAAATTGTTGATTATTTTTATTGCAGTAGGTTTAAAATTTAATGGGTTTGGTACAATGACAGAAGCATTTATATTTACAATATGAATCTCAGGATGTACAAAACTGTGCAGTGTAGTGTTCTACATAAACACATCCTGTAATTCTTTGAATGATAATACATTAGCATTTCTTCAGGCATAATAAAATATGAAATAACTAAGGAATATATTATTATCACCATTAGTAACAAAGGAAAGCATCAATTATAAAACTTGCTACAGTTCTTTAAGCTTCACTTTAAGCATCTAAGTTCAAAGTGCAGAACCTGGAAACCCATCTAGTGCTGAAGATTTGTCATGACTATGCATTGAATTGTTGGCAGTAAATGACCTTAAAAGCTTAGATTTCTTCAAGTATTTATGTGTACAGTAATCCAGGAGCAAGAACAGCAAACCTTTCCAGCACTTCAGGGCTGTGAATTAAACACAGCAGAAGAACTGTTAAAAGCTAAAGGTTGTGGTCATGATCTTACATCATCATTGCCCACCTATTTCTGGATATTTTATTCCAAATTAAATGGCAAAAGTTTGAACAGGACCTCTGCCACCAGTTTTTGAGTCACTGACTAAGAAGGGCTTCTGGTGCTGATTTTAGGAGGGCTAGAAGAAAAAATCAAGAATTCTGGCCTCAAAGCACATCAAGGAAAAACTGCTGTTGACTTATTCAAAAGATTTGGATTTGGTCCTCATTCATTCACTTTCAGCAATTTCTAAACATGGGTTGTGTGCTAACTGGGTCTGACTCCTTGGACAAGTTCACTTTAGAGAGTCTGTGTTAGTACTTCAGAACCTGATGGATTTTACTTTTGGATTGTTCAGAGTCATTTATTTCAGATATAATTTACTGTCAGTTATATATAAATTGTAGTTAAAGTCTCTTTATTTTGGCCCTTAACAGCTGTTATTGAGCAAAACTGGATGAAAAACGCTCAACTTGGTTTCAGAGATACCAACAAATCATCATTTTAAAATCACCTTGAAAATAAAGAGATGGAATGCACCATGCAGCAAACCTAACTCCAGTTAGATTACAGGAGGTTCATCTTTGAAATTATGATCCAAGTTGCCACATAAAAGCAGTGTCTGTTTACAGAAGGCGTGTGCAGGTTTTTCATTTGCTGGGCTAATTTCACTTCAAGACCCCAGGGCCTCATTTCTCCTGTTGACTGACAAAAGAGATGAGGATAGTTTTAAGACACCCACAACTTCCAGATGTGAAATGAAAACATTTTAATGGCATCTGCAAATGACAACAAACCACATTAGGGGAAGGACACACTGGATATGCAGGATGAGTTGAAAAATGGCCATGTTTTGGAGAAATTCTCACTCCAGCTCCTAGCAAAATTGAAGTGTCACATTTCTATATCTGAGAAATGGCCTTAGAAAACTGTTATCAAAATGCAGCATGTAAGCCCATCCCCCATGTAAATATTCCAATGGGAGCTACTATTACAGGACTCTGGTGCAACTTGCTCTCACTGTGTTTCGTAGGACCTATCTACACCCAATTTTTACCTACAATTACTTCAGCCAGTCTTTTCCCTGTATGTTACCTGCTACAAGTGCATCAGAAATCCTGCCTGACAGCAGGTGCCAGAGCAGCACCTGCAAGTCCTTGTGCTGAAGCAGGTTGAACAGGGACCTGCTCTCACCTGAACAGGGAGCTGCTCTCTGTTCTGCAGGGGTGCTCTCTGATAAATTACTTTAGGCTTCTGTATACAATACATATTGATATTTGAGTTATTTAATGCAATGCACTCTGCATTTGTCTTTCATGTATGGAAAAATTTGGATTAGGTGCATAACAACCAGGAGAGGAGCACAGCAATAAGAATTAGAGGACAGCAAAAACTGGCCCCAGGGCTTACCATCTGAGTCCAGCCCTCTCCCAGGACATTTTGCTCCTGCCTGGCTTAGCCCCATGGGTCTCTAAGGAATTTGTATGTGTGTATATTATAGATTACACATTGCATTACATTATACATTATAGGATTATACAGATATATACTCATAGAGGACTAGGGAAGATGCTCTGTCCAGCAGTGCCTAAGACCTGGGCTGCTGCCACTGCCCTCCCTCAGTTTTGCCTCCTGATTCACCCTAGGTCACTTGTTAGCTGTGCTTAATATAGCAGTGTTTTGTACTGCCTGCATATTTTGCAATGAAGTGTTCTGAGGATCAAGAATTACATAACATTTCTTCATTCAAACTATACTCCTATGCAGCAAAGTATCTAAAGAAATATTTAATTGCTTGAATTGTCCCACCTCTTTCAGCACAAAGTCAGAAGATTTTGAAACATACACTGCAGTACTTTGTGGCTAAGTGCAAATGAATAGCAAAAGCCACTTTTCTGCTGGTGACCATCAGAGCTACTCCAACTTTCCTTAAATTGGAAACAGAGAAAATATACTCCTATAATGAGGAAAATAGTATGACAAGAAACATTCAAATTTTATACAAATATGTATACTCAAAGCAGTTTTGCACAAAGCATAAAAAAACAATTTGGAACTAACTTACACTTTTCAATTTTTGTCTTACAAGGAACCATTTTTTATTTGAGAAATTAGCAATATATTGACTTTAACATAAGGAAGGTTTCTGGCAAGGCTTTTCCCCACAAGTCTGCTGCTTTTTGGTTTGGTTTCTTTGCTTGATGCCTTTGCCATGCCTGAGCTCCCAGGGTTAGTTTCTCCCTCTGGGGCTTCACAGGAGGTTCCAGTCTGAAACCCAACAGAAGTTGCATTGCTGGCAGAAGTGCAAAACATCTTATGGTCTATCTGCTCCCAACTTGTTTACTCTCAGTAAACACACAAAACACCCAAACAGCTTGCCAGGGAAATGGACCCAGAAGAGTAAGCATCCCTTTACTGAAGAAAATGAATCAATCTATCTGCTTCAACAGCAGCAATTGGGATTGCAGAGAGGGAAATAGGAATCAGCTGTCGGCAGCAGTTCTCACAAGAGCTTACTCTGGGTGTACTGATCTTCCTTTGTATGAACCCTCTGTGTTACTCCCCTGAGTGAAACTGTGCACAGAACCTGAATTCTACAGGCAAAGGCAAAGACTTTGAGCAGTTAAGATTTGATGTCCCTTGACTTCATTTTGGATCAACCCCAGCAGTGATTATCTAAAATGCAACCAACACAAAGAATTAATGGTATTATGTGCCCAAGGGACTGGACCTGTTTCAATAGCTACCATTCAGTTTGCACACATAAATAAACATCTTTGGAAGAAATGCAACAGTAGCCCATAGATTGATGCAATCCACTAGGCACATAAAAATTTACCCTCAAATTTCAGACTGACTTGGACTCACCCAAGGGGAGAGAAACTGTCAACCTGTGCCTGGAAGAGATAAGATATCCATTCATGAAACAGGCAAATATCCGTCTGTTGCAGAAGTCAAATTATACTGAAGATCACTCCTACAAAATTGTTTCATACCAACCTTCTCCAGATCTGAATGGCCCCTGCTGCCAGAACTTAAATGGACCCCTAATGAATTTGATATAACAATGTCCCAGCTTCCAGTGACACTAGCACTGCAACAATTCTTGCAACAATTTTCTCCATTTCTGAATTCCTTCAGTTCCATCTTTGGCTGGATGTCCAGGTCTAGAGAGTGATGGTGAAAGGTGCTACATGCAGCTGGCATCTGGTCACAAAGGGGGTCCCCCAGGGATCAGTTTGGGCCCAGTACTATTTAATATTTTTATCAATGATGTGGGTGAGTATGCTCTTAGTAAATTTGTGGACAACACCAAGTTGGGCATAAGTGTTGATCTGCTGGAGGGTAGGAAGGCTCTGGACAGGCTGGATCGATTAGCCAAGGCCAACTGTGTGAGATTGAACAAGGACCAAGTGCTGGGTCCTGCCCTTGGGCCACAACAACCCCAGGCAGTGCTACGGGCTGGGAGAAGAGTGGATGGAAAGTGGACAAGTGGAAAAAATCAAGGGGTGCTGGTCACCAGCAGCTGAACACAAGCCAGGGTGTGCCCAGGTGGCCAAGAAAGCCACTGGCATCCTGGCCTGGATGAGAATTGTGTGGCCAGCAGCACCAGGGAGGGGATTCTCCTGTGCTCAGGACTGGTGAACTAACTTGAGTCCTGCGCCCTGTTCTGGACCCCTTACTTCAAGAATGACAGCAGTGTGCTGGAGCATGGCTGGAGAAGGGCAGTGAAGCTGGGGAAGGGTCTGGAGCACAGGTTTTGTAAGGAGAATCTGCAGGAGCTGGGGGTGTTTAGCCTGGAGGGGGCTCAGGGGAGACCTCATCACTCTCTACATTAAAGGAAGGTGTAGCCAGGGAAGGGTTGGCCTCCTCCCAGACAACCAGTCAGAGGAAAGAGGACACAGTCTTCAGCTATGCCAGGAGAGGTTTAACTTGCACATCAGGAAGAATTTCTTCATGGAAAGGGTGACCAGGCTTCAGAATAGGCTGCCCAAGCAGGTGATGGAGACACAGTCCCTGGAGGTGTTCAAGGAAAACCTGGAAGTAGCACTGGGTGCCATGGCCTAATTGGCATGGGGGTGCACAACCATAGGTTGGATGCAATGATCTCAGAGGTCTTTTCTAATCTAATTGATTCTGTGATTTCCAAAAATGCTGAGGAATCAACCAAAATGTGAGGACCAGGACATTTCAAGACACCTTTCTTCACTCAGCCCTAGCCACTGGAATATTCAGAGCCCATACTCTATTAAAACTTGCTGTTATTGTGAGAAGAATGGCTGAAATACAAAAAAACTAATTGTTTTTCTCTGGTAAAAGAGAATGTTTACCACGTCTGTTGTGTGAGTATGGGGACATTGCACAGGATTCCAGAGTCTGCCATTCTTACCCATCTGACAACTAGTCCTCCTGCACAATTAAAAAGCCCCTGAAGCATCAATAAAAACTAGTCAGCCTATTTATTATGGGCTGCCTGAAAGCCACAGTTGGATCTGCCTAAGCCTTCCAATTTAGCTTCTAACAAGGTCAAGGCTTTATGCTAAGACTGAACAAGAATCGAGATAACATAGGGCAGTAAATGAGATTTTTACCATTACAGGACTTACAGGCTCTATATTGGCCTGAAATTGCAAACCTGAGGCCCTGTCTTGGACAGACCTAAATGGTGACAACAGTCCAATGGCTGGTAGTTGTTGCCCAAGCTTATTTTGGTTGACTTACAGTTTATAGTTTAATGAATACCTATGTTGTGTGGACCAAAGTGCCTCTGAACTGCCTGGGATGAAATTGGTGCACGATCATACTGGAGGTCACAGATTATAAAACAAATCATGCTCATAAAGTCAGCAGTCCCTACAGGAGTATGACCTTGCATTGCTCCAGAAAAACAGTTCTAGCAGTAAGAAAAATAATAGAAAACTAAGTAAATGGAAAGCACTGACCAGCACAGAAACAAACTGTTACAAAAAGCAGACAAAATAAACCCAAGTGGAACCCAAGAGAATGGTGTAAAAAACGTACCACTGTAAGTGGTAAGTGTTTGTCCTGGAAAATAGGAGAGAGACAAGACTCCTTTCTCTTCCCTGGCCAATGCTGCAGGGTACTGACAGCTCCTCATAACCCACCCACAGGTACACACACTGAAACTCACAGCCTGGCAACTGGAGAAGCATTGCAAGGGTGAGCATAAGAAACATACTAAGAAGGAAATTTTATTTTGTCATGTTTTAACTTTATGATCAATAATTTCCAGTATTGAGTTAGATACATAGAGTATGAATATATAATATTTTATATAATATTTTCTCATATATGTGTGTTCTCCTTTTTCCTTATGAAAGGAATTTGAGCATAAGAGTAAAATCATCCTAAATATTTTTATCCTGACTACTGAGTTGCTTCCCCAGCTGATCTGTCATCCAGAAAAATCATACAGCGTGTCTTACGAATAGTAATATGTTATTAGATTGTTATTGGAAAAATTTTGTGTTGTCTCAGACTCTCAAATGCCGCTGTATTGCAGAGAATGACTCATTCACACTGCATTACAAATGTGTCTGAAAAAGCCAAAGGTGCTTGTTGGCAGCCACTGGGCAAGTGAAACTTTTGTCACACTGCAATCAAAGCCAGAGTAATTCCTTACTCTGCACACAGGACTTGACTGCATTCAGCCATTTCAGGAGTTTTATTCCTGGTAAACAAAGAAGTGGAGAGAAAAGGAGAAAGATAAGCAGGAACATGCAAGTAGAATCCAGAAAAGGGATCAAGACAACAGAGACAACTGCAGAGCAGTTTGAAGAATTGCCCTGGATAAAATGTTTTGAGTAGACAGAAGACCAATTGGTTCATGCTTGTATTATGTATCCTCCTACATTCTTCATGAATATGACAAGCATAAACCTGCTACCAGTTACCAAGCAACTGGAAACTGTAATAAGAATTAATATTAATAAAAATGCAGAAACTCTATCATAAAACTTAGGGGTTGAACTGTAAACAGGAAGCAAAGAAATATGCATAAATTGAGTGCTTTTGGCTTTTTTTAAAGTGCTACTTATTTCAAAGTATTTTTATTCAGGACTGCTCTAACAATTTTTGACTGAGACCACATGGTACAGCTCCTAATGTAAGTCTGGAATTATAAAAGCTGTAATTCCATATTGCAATTAGAGCTCTTTCCTATTCCAGGTAGAAAGACACTAGGAGTTCTAGGACACATTTCTGAGAAACAACCTTGCAAGTTCCTGTATCAAATGGTAGATCCATTTCATATGTTGTTTCTTCTAACATAAATTCATTTAGAAACAACTATCCATTCTTGTTCATCCAGAAGTTTTGCTGATAGTTTCAGGAAATGTGTATGTGAGGTCTGAGCCAGCTCTCCCACAGCCATGGGAGAGTCAGTGAAGGTTAATATATAGTTTAGATCACAGGGAGTCATTTTTATTTGCACAGAGTTTCCAAAGCCCCCATGCAGATATGTATTTTATAAAAATCTTGTGCATGCTAAGTCCAGCACCTTCCAGAAGCTTGGGACCCCCAGCTCCCACTTGGTGTAGTCAATTCAATCATTTTAACCCCACCTTTCTAGACATAATATGTTTTAATTCCTATGACATTGTTCCATGAATGAGACACATTTTACAAAATTGAATGCAGGTAAAATTTCAGAAGGAATATATGGATTTTGTCTATTTTAGAAGAGCTTTGAGGTTTTAGCATTTTTCCAGATTTTGGTGTTGTCAATTTTTAAGATTAAACATCTGGGCCTTTAAAACAGCTGATAAGAAAATGAGTAAAATCAGGTGGGCATCATTCTTCTTTCACAAGCAGAAAAATCCGTTCCAGGGCAGCTCTTTGGTCACAGGGTCTATGTTTGACTGTTCTCAGGACCTGCATAGAGAAGCTCCTCATGGTGTTTGTTAGACATGCATGCAACTGAGCTGAGCAGCTAGAAACCCACTGGATGGGTCTCCTAAAGGTAACAAATAGAACTCCTGCCTAATCAAAGGATTATCTGGTTTCCCATAATAATCAGCAATTCCTCTACCAGCACTACTAAAAATACTGGTAAGTATGGCTTAACAAAGGCAGGACAGCCAGGTCAACTTCATGCAGCCCCTCCTAGGGCAAACTTAGCCATGGCCAAATCTCCCAAATCTGCCTAAGCAGCTCACAGCAGAGGATGTCCTGGCAAATTATAAAAGACAACACACATTCTATTCTTTTGAGCCTTCAAATAAAATTTTTAAAAATCTGAAAGTAAAAGTGAAATACAAAACATAGCATTATGGAAGTAACTGTAAAATAATTAAAAAAAAATCATAGAACTAAAGAAACAAAAGCAGGAATTTGTTTTTATAGATTCTGAACTCTTGCTTCTTCTGTGTCTCCCAAAAAACCCAAAATAGACTCACATTCTCAACCAAGAAAAGGGCTGGAAATAATTCCTGCCCTTCACACTGGGGGAAGTAGAGGATGGAAACTAAAACCAAACATATAGAAACATCTTCAGCAGCTCTAAGGCCAAGGATAATGGCAATCTGAGCCCTGATATTAGTGCATTAAAAGAAGATCAATTTAAGGCTAAAGACACAAGAATCCCCACAGACCTTTTCATAAGTTAAAAAAAAGAAAAAGCAAGTGAAAAAAAGAAAGAAAATTCATAGTGTAGTTAAAATTAATGACCTAAGGTTAATTTGGTACTTCACTGACTCAATTTGCAAGTAGATTATGATGGAGAGAAGTGTCTTTCTGACAGAGTTCACATATAGCAATGGCCCTGAGCACACGCGTGTCTCTATGGAATAAAAAGCACATTTTGCTTTCTATGGAAGAATTGATTTCCTTCTCACTTTAGTAATAAGTTTCATCTCAAAAGATGATTTCAGGGTTTTTTGTACCTAATTGGAATTCAGTGTTTGATTTACTATTTCAAAGCATATTTTTATGGAAGGCTCAATCTTAACATTTTGTTCAGGGTGTTTCTTGCCAGTCCTTCCTTCGCTGTCAGTTTTTTCTTCACTGCCTTTTTGTGACTGAAGCCAGGCTCTGCCATCTTCCCACTCCTTCTGTGACCCATTGGTGTTATGGAGAAGCAATTGTGGACTTCCATTGCTTCAGTCCTCTTCCCTTTACCTCAGCCATGACAGTGTCCTCTGTATTTTGTGATGTCTTCCTTCCTACCTCTGAGAAACTGTGAAAGCTTCAGTCATATTCCTTTCTAGCCTAAAACAGCACAGTGACACTGAGGCTAAATAGTACCACAGCAGATGGTTAACTTCACAGAAAAGCTGTGAAGAAAACCTAATGACCTTCTTTGCAAGATTGTAGGGAACAGGAACCCGCACCAATTCCTCTGGTCTCCTCCACATTTGTGGGTCATCCTATCCCTTGGGAATAGGAATTTATCTTCCAAGCTGGCTGACAGAATTATTTCGCTTCTGGCTGGCATTGTGCATTTCTATATTGGACTAATTGCCCCAATGTTCTAAAAATGTCCAATTTTCAGACACTTTATACCTTGCTCAGGTTTCTTCCTCAGCTCTTGCAGTTAAGAGCATGACTGAGCCATGAGGGGACACTGGCAATGGCCTGATGGCTGCTGGATGCAAGGCAGCACCACCTACTTGATCCCACCTCTCCTCTTGTACATGTAGAACTGTTTGGACCTTTGAATTTTACAGGGAAAATACAGGCCATGGTGCTTCGAGGCCACATTCAGGATGAGGGTGGGTTGCATACATGTGCAACCAAATTGACATTTCGGTAAAATGAAGTTTGGGGGAGGCTGGCTGAGTCAGAGGAGAGAATGATCTGACACAATGCATCAAAAAAACAGTCTGTCTTTTGTCCGTGAGCTATTGTGAGAAGCAAAAATAAAAGAAACTTTTCAGAGTAGTCCTTTTCCTTTTTAGATTATCTTACTCTTAGAGACTGCAATGGGAGGAATGAAATTCTAACTCTTCTTCCAAAGCACATTCAGTCTTTTCATAGCACAAATATTGTGCTCACAAATATTCCTCTTCATTGCACCCAATTATTTGGACCAGCCTAATTTTCACTAAATATACATTCTAAACAACAGACAATACCAATACACCAATTCTGCAAATGACTTTTCACTTATACCCAGGCAGGTATTTAATGCACAATGAAGAATGACTGCTTATATAAGCACAAGGTTTTCCATACCTTCTAGAAGAAACTGTTTGATATATTCTTCATTTTCATTCAATTGGTTTGGATACAAAATAATGATTAGAGATGAACATAAAAAACTAGATATTAGGCTGACTTAACAGACCAGAAGGGAGGAAGTACAAGGGTTACTGTTCCCTCTCCATGGCAGGTGACAGACAGGCCACTTTGCTCAGTTGTTCTCTTACTCCTCTCGATATATTGGGGTAGATAATAGGACATTCTGTCAAACATGCAGAGTATTTTGCATTTTTCTGGTCTCTCATTGCTTTAGTCCTGAATCTGATCACCACAAAACCTATATAAAAAGTCATCCATTTTGTAGTGGGATTTTTACCATTTGTTCCTCCCTTCATTCCAGGAACATATTGGAAATATGGTCTCTGCAAGGTGGTGACTCTCTTCAGCCTGCAGCCTGGCTACTTTTCTCAGTCTACATCCTAGACCCTGTGGATACCCTCAGTCAGCCTTGCTCCAGGGAAATGCTTCTGTAGCCAGAGCCCGAGATCCAGCACGTGCTGAAAGGCAAGTCCCTGTTGCCTCCTTGAAGCATTCCTTTAAAACCAAGATCAGACGAATCAGATTGGATAAATTTCCTCCTTTGATTGTACTTGCATGTCCTCATCTGTCACTACCAAAGAAAGCTTGGTGTTTCAGAGCAATGGCCTAATTCAAACTCCACTAACACAAAGGGCAGCAGAGAACAGGTTTGTGATTTCATTAGGAGGAATGTCCTCCCTGGGGACTGTGACAGAGAGCTTGTGACCCTGTGAGAGAGAGGCAGCCCTCTGTGAAGTCCCCTAGGCTGCTCCACTGCCTCAACAGCATGTGGAAGGCAGTAAAACAAAGCAGAAATTATTTTCTCATGACAGTCATGTCTCCTCTAAACACCAGCCCCTGGATCCTTGTCATCCAGCCTGGGGTTTCTGCCCAGTTTCTCCCAGCCTTTCAGGTCACAGAGGTCCCATGAGGGCATGGCTCAACACCTCAACATTTGCAGGGCTGGATTCTGCTTTCCACTCCAAGGGCTGATGTCTGCAGCCTCGCTGACACCAGTGCTAACCTGGCTATCTCGACAGAAGGTGCTCTCAGGGTTAGTCTCTGGGGAGAGGGGAGGCAGGCATCTCCACTGGGTGACTTGGCACCCCTTTAGGAGGAAGGATTAGGGGGATTCTGTGCTGTGGGTGTGCACAAGCCAGCAGACATTAGCCAAACTTGGTTGCAACTATGTTATTCTTAGATTCAAGCCCTACTGAGACAACAGAAATCATTAATTCTATATTGTAACTGAAACCCCAGCAAGGTGATGATGTGGTCCATGACCAGAGCTCCCAAGTGCTGTTGGCAAGACTCACATAAGTTGGAAATAATGCCCATGGAAAGGGTTGCCCCCCCCCAGACTGTCACTGACCATTACTATGCTCTTTTTGGTCTTGCAGTGTGCAGTAGAATGCAAAAGAAAAAAAAATGCAAAAAATTAACCTGTCAATTATGTGCAAAAATAAGCTAATGCTTTAATCTCCATTTTCCTCCACATTGTAAAAGCAAAGCAAGGTAAACATGTTAATAAAATATTTAAAGAAGCTCAGTGTTCTGTATTTTTCGTAGTTTGCTTTTCCTAAGAAATCAATGCTTATAAAACAGCAAATATGAACATTATCCCATCTTCAGGAAAACATGTGAGAGTACAGAGTAGAGAATTTCATGTCCTAATTTTCTTGTGAGCAAAAAAGGTCATAAATCTCATCTACACTCTCCTTGTACCTCCTGATCTAGCTTTTTTGTGTATATTAATTCTGGTCTTTAGGTCTTAACTCACTACCTTAAGAAATATAACTTGAGCTTCAAGGAAAATAAAAATGTGATCCTTGTTGGCTGTTTGCCAATTGTTACCCTGGGGTTAAGTCACCAATGGTTGCCAGAAGTAAAGCTTGTGCCTATGGAACCATGGCCTAACAGCACCCCACAAAATAATGTGATAATGTAATTTCTTTTATACCTAGGGGACTAAAGAACAGAAAAACACAACAAACTTCTCTACATCAGGCACTGAGACAGAGCAGAACCTGAATCAAAGCTCAGGACGAGTCTGTGACCTGACTGCTGTGGTATGCAGTAGCTCTAACTTGTTCCCTGATGTGCCACCCATGGGGGCATCCGTCCTCCCAGCCAGGCTAGCCACAAACACCAAGAGCTCTCCTAGCACACAAGGCAAAAGCTTTTTGCATCACCCAGAGCCCTGCATCTCACCGCAGACATTTGGAGCAACTGAAGGCAGAAGTAAACACCTCACTAAAAATAAACAGAACTCATAAAGGTCTGAGAAGGAAATGCCTTTTCAAACAGCAGACACCAGCACAGCACTGGGCTGTCTGCAAGGGGGGAAGGAAGGGCTAATGGCATTACAGCCATGACACACCACTGCTATTCATGGCAAATATTTTCTCCAGTGAAATGCAGCACATTATGAACCACCCATGACCACTCAGCTGGTTGGAACATTTGGCTGCTTAAATATCTTAACTGTGCTGGAGGAGATGGCTGAACTAGCAGCTCAGGGCCAGGAACTAGCCCCAGGTCAAACTAATTTACATAAATTACATTTTCCGACACTTCTGGAAATAAATGGTCCTGAAAACTCACAGATGCTTAGTATTGTGCTAGTAACTGCATCAGGCATGTGAATTCCTGCATTTATTGGGGTCTGAGGTTTCAAGAGGACAGCAAGGTCTCCCAGAGCAAGCTACATTTTCACCTGGCTGCCCTTCCACTGTATTTCAGCTCGATCCAGCCATGCCCTGACCCAGAAGTGTTGTCTGTCTGAAACAGGTATCCTACCCGAGCAGCCAGCACAACAAGCATGACTATCCCTGAGCTTTCCCTGAAGGGCAATGTAATGGTGGTGGCATTTGTACTACTTAATTAGTGGCTTGACTTTTTTTTTTTTTTTTTTTTTTTTTTTGTTTTTTTTTTTTGTATTT
>JANRGV010000001.1:23336451-23350016 GCA_024734035.1 Alethe castanea | reverse complement strand
GTTTATTAAATCTTATCTAAAGTACAGAGAGTTCTGCAACACTTCTAGCTACCAGCTAAAAGTGAGCAAAATGGAGGTTTGAATTTGGCTAATTACAAGGTCTTTTAAAGCTAAACAGTCCAATAGAGAAATAACACCTATATTATTTATTCTTTTGACCCAATAACCAAACTCTTGTGACCCACAGTGCACCACTGTCTAACTAGAAACTACTACCTGAAATCATGAAGAAGGAAAAAGAAGACAGAAAGGAGACAACACCCAAAATCCTCCAGCTTGTCCCATATCTATTACTATATTATGAAAACCTCAAATTTAAAACCCTTCACCATGTGAAATTACACACTTCTATATTGACTACAGACCCATGACTCTAACTGCATTACTCAAATTTGGAAGCCTCCTCCAAGGCCTCAAGTAAAAAACAGTATTCTCCTAAGTGTCAGTATCAAAAAACATAAAAAACTCAAAAATCCCAGGTTTTTAAAATCCAACAGGGCAACAGCAACTTGCTCCACCAAGTGTCCAACCTGTTTCCCATGTTTTGGGCTGTGCTGGAGCTCCTTTTCAGCAGGCTGACGTGTGGTGCTTCCCGCAGACCACACACAGGCAGTGGGAGCAGAGCTGTGACTCAGGTGTACTCAAATCTCAGAATTATGACCTTGTCCTCAATGGACACTCGTTACTCCCACAAGGAAACACCTCCACACTACCTACCCAAGATTCAGTGTCAGCGACAGGAGAGAAATCTGCAGTGTGTGGCTCGTTGCTCAATTTTACCATTTTTTTTTTGTAGTCCCTTACACTGCATACAAAGCTCTCTGTGTGTACATATTTACACTGTAATATAAGGATGAATTTCAAGGCACACAGATTTATGGTGCAGTAGCTCTCAGATAGCAGTACCATGATAATTTTCCTGTACAAGGCTCCGTTTTGTTTTAAGGCTCAAGTGATTTTTTTTGTTTTGTTTTGTTTACTGAAATACAACAAATGGGATGACTTTCTATGTATGAATAAAAATTACAAGTGATATAGGGCAGGAAATACAGGTATGAACTTTGGTTTTATTTGTAAAAAGATCATCAGAAATACCTGCAGTCATTTTGCATATCTGATCATTTTTTTTGTGCTTAGTGAAAAGAGGTACCTCCCTGCATCTCTTCCCCTAGATCTTCAGCTTGTACACTTTGTTTTTCAAAGATCAACACATTTAGACAAGTATCTGACAACTTTGCATCTGACAATATTGAAATCTGTGCAAGATAATCCACAAATGTAACACAGGTCTGTAAATCTCTGCTCTGAAAGTAGGTTTTCTTGTCACATATGTATCCAGAGATCCAGATCAAATCAGCACAGCTGAGATATACTGCAGAGATTTTGTTTAGCAGAATAGCCAAGCAGACTCAAGTTTAGTTCATATACAACCATTTTTAATTTAGCTTATACAAGTAAAGTCTCCAGGACTGGACAGAATACTCCACAAAATTAAGCACTGGATCCACAACACAAAAACCAAGGTTACTCACGGCATCATTTGTTTCTCAGACATGTATTTTATCGTATGGCATGCTATTCATTTATGCCTTCTTTTAGAAAAACCAAAACACATGTTTGTGAAGCCCTGAGTATTACTTAAAGATGCTGTTACACACAACATTTCATTATCTCATGGATGAACAGCAGATCCTTAAAAACCAAGTCTCTGCTGTGATGAAAACCAGCTCTGGCAGTGCAAAAACAAAACACAAATACCCTTAAATAGCCAGCAAGCACAGAAACCTTGCTGCTTGCAAATTGCATTATTTCCATATTTGCACCATAATACTATTGTCGGTACAATGTTCAGGCTCCATGCTATGCTGTTTTAAGCAGTGGTTAAAAATAAAATAGATACCATCAAAAATACAGTAAATCTGCATTTTGTTGTCCATCTCCATTTGTGTCATTTACAATATAGCAGGCCTTAAAGAGGAAAATACCCCAAATAGATCACTTTCATAGTAAGAAGAAGGGATCCTTATAGTTTTGTGCATTCTGTGGCACAATAACAAGTGAAGAGCTCAACTCACATCCACAGCTTTGCATTTGGTATCTATCACAAGACATACCTTTATCATTCACATCTGGAAAAAATTAAAGAGGGAATGCAAACTTTTCACAGAAGCTTTGAGGCAGACATTGACCACTTATCCTTTTTTGTCCCCTAAGGGGATAAGGGCAAAGAAGGAAGGCTGTTCTTTCAATGAATACAAGCTGTAATCTACATCCAGGGGTTGCTAAGCAGATCTGGACAGGATCAATCTTTTCCCACTGAAGATCAGAAGTGAGCCAAGTTTTTATTGTACACATGGGAAGACTCTTAGCCATGTGGGGGAAAAATGAAACCCAGAACAGTTAATTACCTGAAAATGTAGCTACTTGCCTGAAATCATGGAACATCCATGTGCCCACCCAGATGAGACATTTGAATTAACACCTCTGAGGGCTGCTCTGTGTACTACTCCATAGCTGAAGCACTGCTAAGCCAACATGGTCTTTCCCATCTATGCCATTCTGCTCTGACTAATTAAACCTATCGTGTCACCATGAGATACAACTGAGAGAAGCTGACAGCAGAAAAGCCAGTTGTGAGCTGATTAGTGTAGGTATTGGCTTTGCCTAACCATAGACTTGAAAACTCCTTGTCTATGCTCCAAGTGAATTTGACAAATATCAAGTACTTATTTTATTCATTTTTTTTTAAGGTTTCTTCTTTTGAAGGATTTAAAGTCTTCATCAGGCTAAAGAAGGATTGACAGATGCCCACTTCTGCACTGCTGGTCAGTCTTCTTGGAGACTGAAGGAAATTTTCTTCTATTAAAGTTATGCAAAACACTCCTCTAAAACACAAAGGATATTTAAGCTATATTCTCTACTGCAGAAAAAGCAGTATAAGAGGCTTATTGCAGAGGAGAACAAAGATGCACAAAGATGCTCAAAAATCAATGGTTTATAAAAAATTCTCGTATCAGAGGATGGAAACTGCGAAACATAACCTTAGTGAGGGAACAATTCAGCACTCAGTGAAAACTTAGCTTCATTAGTCAGTCAGAACCAAGTAACATAGAATATTCTGAGTTAGAATGGACCCACAATGATGACTGAGTCCAACATCTGATTTCACACAGGGCAATGTATTAAAAAAAATCCCATCTATCTAAGAGTGTATGTAGGCCATTTAGCTATGGGGCTTCCTGCTTGGTATCAATCCTGGGCAGCAAGAAAAGGTTCTCATGGAAAATATAATGATTTCTGAGATATATATGGATGAAGATCATACAGCTGTTGCATAAGTTTAACACTGCTTCTTACACATTCTTTTATTTGGGGGTTTACTTAAAAATAATAAGCCAAACTATAGATATACTACCAAAAAATCACTCCTGCTTGTGGTTCATGCAATTGCTCACCCTGACCCTGCATTCCAATGATTATACCTTTACCTTTTGGTAAGCTCTAAAGTTACAGTGACCTAAGCAGTTCAGGAGAAATTAAATGTGTTCAGCTCGCTCTGGTAAAGATATTTAATTTCTTATTTCATCCAAGAGAAGAAAATGGAAAGCTATTTTACATTACTAGTCCCCAATATGTTTCTGTTTCTTCTGAGAGCTCTCACTCAGGATTTCACTCCAGGGCAGAAGGGCTGATGCAAAAATCCACACTTTCATTTGTACCACCTTTTAATGAGGATAAAAGGGATTCAGCTTCAACTTACATGGTGACAAACCACCAAGCAAGTTTTAAACAGAAATAGGCAAGACAGCATGGTCAATAAAGAACAGAGTTAAATTTTGTTTTAAATCTTATTTCCTTTAAAATACAGATAAACAAGGAAGCTGAATACCACACAATCAATAGTTAAAATGTAAATTCTATCATTCTTCTAAAACTGTACACATGCTTTCTCTAATGATGCTCAGTACACTTCTGAAAAGGAAATTAGGTGACAGAAAGAACAATTATGATGACTCCATGGGGCAACATTCTGTCACTACATTACTGCTGACATTCACTAACTCCAGGTTCCCTCATGTCTGAATTAAAATGCAATGGCAAGTATGAATCCCAAACTGAGAATTTAGCATGCTGTACACACCAGTGGATTGCAGCCTATGTAATTTATATTACCTGTTAGCTCAAAGTTTCCTTTAAAATGGTCTGAGAGTACTCCAGAAGCTGACTGTGTAATAAAAAATAAAATTCCTGAAACTTTACATACTGAAAACCAAAGGTAAACCTGAAAATTTCAGTGAAGTCAGTGATACTCTGACAAATTAATTTCTGGGGCACATATGCAGTCAAGCCATTTTACTTTGCTCAAGATCACTCAGGATGTCTACAGCAGAGCAAGAAATAGGAAGATTATCTTATTATCAATCCAAAACTTCAGTCAGAAAAACATTATTCCAATTCTCTGGCATTATTGTTGGCATTTTGCATTGTTGAATTGGAAAAACAAAGTCTCACAAACAAATCATATTAGTATACAATGTTTATTACCTTCTATTAATCTGAAGTCAATAATTTTGATATGACTAAATTAATTCTGAAATAAACAGACATCTTTAAATACATATGAGGATGATGGGCTTTAACATGAGAGTACTTAGTTGATCTGCACTCTTAATCCACATGCAGGATACATCAATCAAATTATTATAGATATCCTTTCATTTTACACTGGTCTATAATACAGCACAATTTCTGAAGGTGAAAGCAGGGAGGAAAGAAATAATATTTTCAAGTAGCCCTTTCATTTAAAAAGAGCATCAATGATATATTAAGCCAATGTGTTTCTCTCTGATTTTGATTTTACTTACAGTATACACTTTTGCAAAACATACAGCTCATCAATGACACACAGTGGCCCTTTACTAAGGGCAAGTAACCATAAAAAGAAACACAACAGAAAAGAATTCTACAGATTAGAAAAGTCATATTTTTTTTGTCTCTTCAGAGTGCCTCCAATGTTGCTAAGAAAGGTCATGCACAACATTTCTAATGCTGTCATTAGTCCATGAGAGAAATGTCGGCGTGCTTCACATGAACAGAAAAAGGTGCAAGTCAGAAAGAAAGCAGCTTTCTCCAGTTATCTCTTAGGCCTGTCTATGTCATCAATGGTAGCTAACAGCTTCTGTCTTGCCTTTTTGTTGATGTATGTGCCCAGACAAATATTCACCAGATTGGTCAACTGCTTAGTGGAATATTCCTGGCAAACAAAAGGAGATCATGTTAGGGCAGAATAAAACATCAGACCAAGATAGACGATTTTAAAATACACAGACATACTCAGTGTGGATTTTACAACTGATGGAAGCATCAGTACGAATGGGAGATTTAAAGCTGTAGTTCAGTCATGTCTGGATATTTTTCATAGTTGAGGCAGAGGACAAAACTATATTTTGCTACATGATTGCTTACACTGTAAAATGCTTATGACTTTAAAAGTACTGGACAGAGTTCACAGAAAGTAACTCTGTGAACATGTATATAAATCAATTTTTAATGTATTTTCCATTCTTTGGGAGGCTTGGTGGGAAATACATATGCAAATGGTTAAGCTTTCAACACAAAAGCTTATTTTTTAACAAATTGTGATAAATGTTGGTGATCTTTTTTATTTTGACTTCCCATTTCCAATAAGCTTCCAAATGCTTCTGTCTGCAGAGTCTCCAAACAATTTTGATTTCAGTACATGATAAAAGAGGAAAAAATGTCAAAAATGTGAAGAAAAGAATTCTTAACACCTGTGAAAACACTACAGTTTCCAGTATTGCCTTTATGTCTTAACACTATCCAAAACATAGCTTCCATCAATGTGTTTTGAAAAGAGTTTTCCCTGTAGGTCATGAAACCCCGTAGCTCACAACCTCTCTTAGGGCTCCAGACAACACAAGAAAAATTCAATCAAAGACATATTTCTTTCCTTCATGTCTAGTGGGATTTAAAGTAATCCCAAAATACAGATTTCAAGTGCTTCAATTCAAAAGAATTTTTACTTCAAAGATGGGTATCTCCAATAGCATGTAACTATTGCTTAGACAAATCTGTTATAATTGTTAGTTCATGCAAGAGTAAAGGATCTGAATGTTCTCAAAATACAAATATTGACTTATCTCACAAAAAATGCTGATTATGCAATATCAAATGAGGAAAGAAAAGGCAATGACTCTCCTCCATTGTGCCTTACAACTTAGTTTAAGCAATCTACTCTTAAAGGCAATACAAATCCTAATGGTGTTATCCCAAACCGTAATTCTTGATGATCAAGTTTTGCACTTTGGCATATTCTGAACAGCTCACAAATGTTTTCTATTTTCCTTTGCTCTAGTTCTCTACACTTTTTATACAATAGACAGATGAGACTGGCTTAGTCATCCTTGCCAGTGATTAGATGTTGAACTAGTTCAAACACATACTAACTTCATATGATAAAAATTAACACGTACATGCACACATACATTTATATTTATATTACTTCCAATATAAGTTTTATTATAATAAATGAAAATATACATATATATGCCTAAATACTTATTTTTAACACATAGAAGGATTGATTATTTATAGCTGTTAGCATGTTTTCGTCATCAGGGTGAATTTTCTCAATAGAGAGGAAATTAATGTAAATTTAACTCTTACCCTATGTTCTTTTATCCAGGATTCCATGTCATTTTCTGTCAGGTAGTACGCTTTAATGTAGGTCTCCACAAATTCTTTATCTGGAATAGGCCTAATGTCTGTTAACTTTTCTAGTTTCATTAAGAACTGTTGAAAATCCAGTTGCATCAAGGCACGTCCTTCATTGCTGCACTTCTTTACGTTGGCATAACTAAAAAGAGAAATAGTGGAAAGCAAAACTTAGAAGGAAATAAAAATTAATTTTGCTTCTCAAAGTTAACTTAGTCTTTTGAACCTTGAGGAGGAGCAAAATTATGGTTTTAAGTCAAAAAGCAGACAAGAACTTCTCTTAGGATGTCTGCTTGCGTTAGTATAACACATTTTAGCCCAGTCACAAACAGAACCCCACTGTACCCAGTGATACTTAGAAAAATCACACTCTCCTCTTCCAAAAGCCACAAAAAAATCCTACATTGAACAACTTACTATACATAAGTTAGAGGAAATTAAACCGATGCTAATTAGCACACTGGACAGCAGTTTCAAGTGATCACAACCACTGGAGTCTGAAAGGTACCACAGCAGCTTTAGGAATGGTCACCAAGACACTGCTGAACCAAGAGCAAGCATCAAAGACACAAAGCTACTTCTTCAAAAACAGCCACAACCACCAGAGGATGAAAGGTGGCAGCACTGGCTCACATCTGTGAGAAGCTGATGATTTAATGAGAACAGATTGACAGCAAACTAGTGACAGGTTAGAAGAGACAGCAGATGAGCTTAAGGGCAGGGTAATACTAGCAAGGATCACAGTGGAGTGATAGGCAACAAGCAAGGAAAATTATCTTTGCAGTTCCTCAAATGGATAAAAGAACTGCATTAGTCAGGATCAAAGGAAATGACACTACAGTGCCCTTAAGAATGCCAATTTCAGCTGTGTACAGGGTCTGGGACACAGTGACTTCAGAGACTTAATCCAGCTCACCCACCAGTTCCTCCCACAAGTGACAACCCTGTCTCACTCTTGCCCTCTACCAAATCTAATACAAGCTCAGTTTTTCACTGGTTTATGAAATTGATCCTAATTATTATACACTCCCAAGATTATTAGGTTTGATGTAAAAGAGGCAGCAGAAACATGCAGCTGGAAGCTGGGTACACAATAAGGTTAAGAATATGAAAAAATTTCATAGTTAGAGTTGGTAGACAGAAAGAATTTGCAAAATGCAAAAGTAACAGAGGCAAAAAGAGAGGACCAAGGCAAAAGTCCTCTGGAGCTTCATAGAAGACAAACAGATGGTTTTCAATAGGCTTTGGAAGCCAGCTGGGAAACAGGAGAGAACATGGAACGAGGAGATAGGGAAGGAGAAAATTTAAAGAAAGCTATAGCTGACTGCAGTAGAGGTAATTCTTCATTCAGTGAAGAGCCTGGTGAAAGCAATTTCAGTTGACTGGATGAGAAACATCTTCAAGGTTTTTAACTCCATACATTAATTGAATTAAGATATAAAAGAAGCTACGAAGGTATTCAGAGTCAGCTATTCAGAATACCTTCCTTCCTTTTCCACAGTGGGAAAAGAATCTACAAGATATGTAAAAATGACAGAACTGGTCAAAAATAAGAAATTACAATCAAATATTTGGGAGAAGATGATAATGAATACTTTTTACACTCTCAGAAATGGTACAAGACTAATTATATCAGGAAATTAAGTCCAACCTGCTTAGGTGAAAGGTCAAAGTTGCATGGTAAGTCCCAAGCATGAACCTTAACTGCAGCAGGGAGGAAGACATATGAGTGATGATCTTCAGAGCTAAGGATTAAATGGTTCATGAACACTGAAGCCACAAAGATGAATGAGATGTGATGTAGGAAAAGGAAATGAGTTGAAAACAAGCACAAAGGCTGAGGTAGAGGAGGTTGATAGTGACTGACAGTGTTATCAACTTAAAAGGTAAGGAGAATGGGAAGGAGAAGAAATAGGCTTTTGTTTCACCTCCTTTTATTTTAGGTATGATAAGTAGAAAATAAAATTTCAAGAAGGAAAGCTGGTTGTACAGGCCATATGTCATATGAAGGAATTGAGAAGCCAGAGACAAGTCATGGATGGATTTAGTTTTTACTGAACATAAAACTGATGTCTCTAGAGACTGCAAAAAGATGATGGCATGGAAAAAAAATGGGCATGAGGTAAAAAAATGGAAGCAAAGGAAGCTGATGATCCTCAATAGGCAGCTAACACTTGGAGAAGGATGTTTTGTTGAGGTCCTAATTTAGAGAAGAGAGCAGGAGAGTGGAATGGAAAGAAGTAAAATAGGTAGTAGGGAGTGAATAGGGTAAAGATAACCAGGAAAGAAGTATGGAATCATGTGTAGAAGGAGTGGAAGACACCACATATTCTATGATGCAGAAGTTCTGGTAAGAGCCCAATCATTTGCAGCAGGGGGACAAAACTATAAAAATAAATGCAGGGGATGAAAAGTCTACAATATTCAGGCTACAAAACTGAATCCAGAAAGACTGGGACACTGATTACAAAAGCAAGGGATGAGCAAGGTGTAGGTTCCTGACTAAGGTGCTCAGGTAAGCCAACTAAGACATCTCTCTGCTCTTGATGAATACGGAAAAACCATGCTCCATGGCCACTTTAAGAAAACTGATAGTGTTGATAACTCCATCTTTCTTCCTGGCAAAGATAAACGGCATCACCATGGAAGTACTGACTATTATATTTTAACTTCCTTCTTTGCTCTGCTAGGAAATGGTAATTTTCATATAGAAGTTTCTTCAGCAGTATCTAGGATCAAGACCACCCTCTTTAGGCTTAATGCTGCATCAGACTGTGAAACAACTGCTAAGGAGTGTGTAAAGCACTGATAATTTTTAGGGTCCCCAAAAGCACATGAACTCACAAGGACACTATAACATTAGAACTTTCAACTCTATAAAACAAATATTATCATTATAGACATACTTACCCAAAAGCAAGACTTCCATAAATACTTACCCTTCCACAAGAGTTCTATTGGCCAAGCGTATGCAGTGCTCCCACAGGATGTTGGAGACTGGCAATGGAATACGGACTCTCTTAGACACATCATTCAACCTCCTGTTAAATTCTTCAAATTCCTAATAAAACATAAAAGATGTTTATTCCTTTAGGATTAAATGGATCATACTCTATACATCCAACAACAGCAACAACTAATTAGAAATGCACATGAAAAAGAATAATGAAAAGCAAGAGCTAAGAAGAGAGGATTAATAGGCACAAACTGTAGACAACTCAATGTGTAAAGTAGAAAACACATCACTTTCTAGAACATCACTCACAACATAATCTCAGTGATTTTTTTTAAGGAACTGCTGCTCTGCTCCCTAGAGCTGTAGTTCTCTGTGACACTGACACCTCTGAAAATGAACCAAGTAGCTTATCCTTTAAATGCCATTTTCATTGCTTCATTCCCTAAACTCATATTTTACTTCTTTAAGTCAAAAAACTGACTGAAGTATTGTTTTTGACTGAAGCCACTGAAGTAAATCCAGTGATGATCTCTTTATCCCTCTAAATACCCACTCACCAGCTTTCAAAAATATTGTAACCACTTTTCATTCTTCAACTTTTCACATTAGATAATTCCTCAGTGCTTTAGAAGAAGCTAAGAAAATCCACTGAAAGAGGCCAAATCTAACAGTTTAGGACCACACTGCAGCAGCAGATAACAATTCAGGTTAAAGGAAGGCACCTATTTCCACATGAATCATCAGTGGCCTGGATGGATTGCAGCTGACACTTTGAGTGAGAAACTAGTCATAAATAAATGCCATTATTGCTACAATGATTTTGTGACTTAAAGTGAAACAGAAGTCCTCTGCCAATGATTTAAGCCTTTATCATATAAAAAAGTAACAAATTACTTCAATGTCAAGCAGACTGGTAATGAACTCCTCTGTATAACCAGCAAAAGTTGTTTGCAGTGCAGTCTTTTAAGACCATACTTGCCCAACAGAGATTTTATTTCCAAGCCTGTTAATCTAGGGTCTTTCCTTTTCTTTTTTTCTTACATCCCCTCTCAAAAATTCAGTAAGTGAAGAAAATCAGAAGAGAACCTCAGTAACCAACTGGCATTTAACACAAACTTTCTGAAAGATAAATTTGGCAAGATGTAGGGTACCACAGTGTCATGCTTTAACTGGCATACAACTCATTCTTCTGAAGATGAAAATGCCTAATGCTCCTTATCTATTTCTTCAACAATCTTTTTTCCCCACTTTATCTGCTTCCAACATACTATGACTGAATACAACACTTTGTGTACGTGTGCACATGGCTGAAAGTAGTTGATTATTACTTTAAACATTTTGCTCATATCCAGTGTTCCTGGAGTCTCAAGTGTACACAGAAAATCACTTATAACAGTTACTTGAAAGCTTTTGTACCAACTACTACTACCTATAGAACAGAGAGACCAAAACTGGTTTTAAATGGTATTAGCTTGATTGTCCTGAAGCAAAATTCATCAGCAGTTGCATACTCACAGAAGGAAAAGTTTTGCCCCAGAGTTCAACTATCTTAAGCACAAAAAGGTACCAAAAAGGCATGGCAACATAAACAAGGATAATCACAAAGATTCCATCCAGTTCAGTGCAATGATATATCCTCTGTCAAATTCTTTCTTCTTTGCCTTGATTTTTTTAGCAGAGAAGAGCTATAAAGGTGTTATCCAAACTGCTATTCCACACAGTTGTGTAGCTTTTCCTGTGATTCACACTTCACACATCTTTAAAATAAAATTTTCAGTTTCTCTGAAAAGAATTAGTAATTAATATAGTATAATTAATTAGCATAACTCTACCATTGCCAGAACTTCCCTCTGAAGACCTTTGGAAACATTATTTAAGCACATATAAAAGGATGAGAAAAGGCTTGTCCCAAGAACTAGTTCTGTATGCCATAAGACATGGCAATTGTTAAATGACATCTACTGAATGCAACTGACAAGTTGGGTGAATAACTTCCCTTTAGCTTCATTTTCAAATGTTAACTTCTAAGTAAAGCAACTTCAGTTAGATACTGCATGACAATTATTATTGCTGATTTGACCTACAGTTCCTATAACATATCTCAAAGACAATCAGGAAAATTACTCAGAACAGCAAATAGTGTGGTTTGGGTTTTTTTAAAAATGCTGTTTCTGGCCACTGAATTTCCCTCAGTGTTACTCTGTTTACTACACATTTCTCTACCATTCAAGACTTAGACATGAGACTTGTTAAACCTTTTTGATCACTTTCACACACCATGTAGTCAAAAAATCATCACTGAAAGCAATGCTTTAGAAGCAAGAATAATGACACTTCTGGACAGATCTCATAGTAATTTCCCATTTGCCAGGATATGTATTGTCCCAGCCACGCCACTTTAACAGTTTTAATGAAGTATTACAGCAATTCAGCGCTTATATAAACTCTAGCACACCATTTCCCATAAACTATTCACCTTCAAAAGAGCATCTACGTATACATTGTGCTGTGACATGATTTCCTTCACATCCCATTTCACATTAGCCATGAGAAGAAGCATTTGTTCATAGTCAATGGCTTTAGCAGCAACAATCCAATAAACTGGTTTACGTAGTTCACTGGCAGTTGACACTGTCTGAAATAGGAAATAAATACAATTCACTTCAGTAAATATTTGGTCAGTAGGAGCAATATATAACTATGATGTACAAGTATTGGCAACATAATGTACAAGCTTCAAATCTTCCATATGAAAATCAGCTGTGAATTACACAGTTCTGACCTGAGAATAGAACTGCTGAAGAAAAGGCTTCTTGGCAGCTGGCATCACTGCATCAAGATGAGGCTGAAGAAATTCAAATTGCTCAGCCAGAAATACCCTGTGACAGCAAAAAAAAATTACTGTGACTAAGTGCAACATTTGGTATGTCTCTTTACAATTTTACTCTACAGTTGACATATCTGGCAATAACAATAAACAACCTTGGAAAATTTAATCCCAGAAAGAATCGTATCAGTTTTGTGCCAGGATATCAACAAGCATTCTCAATTCTGACAATTTAAAAATGTATTTGCAAACAAGAAAATACTTGAATAAAGAGACCAAGGCTTGAATATCAAAAATCCATTTCTCCATTTTACTGAGGATACACTGCAAAAGTCTGAGCCAAGGTCTAGTAAAGTCAGTAACCAAGAGTCACACAATTTCCATTGCATGACAGTCAACATCAATATAAGTAAATCCATCTCAGAATTTCAAAATAACATTCCAAATTAATTTTACACTACCGAATCTATAAAATATAATTTGATCTCATATTCCTTCTCAGGGGTATAATTTGTTAATAAAAACATAACACAAAAATATATCTCTAACTAAGTATAAATGAAAAAAATTTTTTAAATTAACTCCTGATTTTTAAGTGTCATCTCATGTGAGGAAAAAATAATTCCTATCTGACTCTCACTATTATTCTTATCAAATAAAAATCACTTTGTAACATTTGCATTAATTGGTTATAATCTCTTCTTCTCCTGTGGTGTGACATAGGTACACTTCTACCCATTGCAAAGAACATGGTAATTCAAGACAAACAGATATGAACTAAGCAGTTCTGAGTCAAATATTTAATATAAGGTGAAAATGAACCATACAGATTAAATATTCCCATTAACCTCTTTGAAATCAAAGGTTTTTTTGTGCTAGATTTGGCCATGTATTGTCACAAATTACTGGATCATTTGCAGTAAAATTTAATTTCTTGTGTTTGCATGTTGCTAGACTATGAATTAGAATTTCAGAGTCCTGCCTGCAAACCCTTCAGGATTTTGTGTAAGGGAATAAACCTGGCCTCTGTACACTGAGCAGGCTCAA
>JANRGV010000001.1:23291391-23336351 GCA_024734035.1 Alethe castanea | reverse complement strand
GGTCTACCCGGCGGGAGGCCGCCCGAGACCAAGTCCGGCCGGCGGCAACAGGTCTACCCCGCCTTGGGCCGGCAGGGGCAGCTTCTCACAGAAGCCACTTCTGTTGCCTTCCCCCACTACCAAAAACCAGGCTGTGCCAAATTAACACAGGGCCAAAACTTTGAGCCTGTCTTGTTTGTTCCTCATGCTACATGCATTGGTATAGAAACACTTCAGGTGTGGTTTATTGTAGCGGACACCTCATGGAGCCAATTGGCTGATTGAGGGGTCCCACTAATGCTCACCTCGTCATGTTTTGGCACACCGTCCCACTGTCTATCACTGGCAAGCCTGGTTTCATCCTTTTCCCCTTCCAATCTAGTTTAAAGCCCCACTAGTTCCTGTGCTAGAACCATTTTTCCCCTCTGGGATAGGTGCATCTCATCAGGTGTCAGTAGATCAGGTGTTGAGTAGATCACCCCATGGTCATAAAACCCAAAGTTTTTCCGATGACACCAGCCTGGGAGCCATGCGTTGATCTGATGGATCTGCCTTTTCCTTTCTATATTATACCTTGCTACTGGAAGGATCAAGGAAAAGACTACCTTTGCTCCTAATCTTTCAACCAGTTGATCCTAGGCCCTGAAATCCCTTTTGATTGTTCTTGGACTTCTCTTTGTTATCATTACTGACTTGAAGAACCTATAACAGATAATAATCAGAGGACCTTATTAGACTGGAGAGTTTTCCAGTAACGTCCCTTACCTGAGCCCCTGGGAGACAGCAGACTTCCCTGTGGGTTGTCTCTGGTCTGCATATCGGGCCCTCTGTTCCCCTTAGGAGTCACATATGACAACTACCTTTCTTCTCCTCTTAACAGAGGTAGTAATGATGCAGGGGGTAGATTGTGTTGCCCTAGGTGGACCCTCCATCCCAGAAGGACCTTCCTCCACCTCATCAGTTGACTGTCCTTCTGGTTCCAGGGCTTCATACCTGTTATAAAAAGTGCCAGTCCTACATGTCATTGTCAAGTTTTCAGGCAGAGGAACCTTCCTTCTAGTATGGACAGTGACCAGCTTCCAGCCGTCCTGTTCAACAGACTTTTGGCTAGCTACTTGACAGGGTTCCAGGTTGTCCTGGTTCTGGCCAGGAGGGGCATGGCTAGGACCTGGAGGTTATTCTATATCACCTCATGTCATTATCAGGGGTGGGAGGAAGGGAGTCTCTTCTGGGGTTGGCATAGTCTGGCAGAGAGAGTGATTGGATATTGTCAATTGTCGGGGGGGTTTCCATGTTTTCTTGTTCTGGTTCCAACCAGAACAGGGTTAATTTTTTGCAGTAGCTGGGGTGGGGTGCAGCTAGGACATGAAAGTTATTCAATACCGCCTCATTGCTGGGGGCAGGAAGAAGGGACTCTTTCTTCCCGGTAGAAGGGGTTCCTGCTGGTGGAGAAAATGTGATGAGGGGAAGATGGGAAGATGATTGGTGTTGTTTATTGTAGCTGGCTCCACGGTGAGCATTTTTTGCATGTGAGTAATTCTCTCTTTTTGCAAACCTTTGTTAATAATATTGTTGCTGTTACTTTTCATTTTCTTATCTCATTGCTATTTGCAGTAAATTGTTCTTCTCTCAAGCCGTGATCTTTACCTTTTGTGCCTCCAATTCTCCTCTCCAGCCTGCCACAGGGGGAGGAGGAGGGGGAGCGAACAAGCAGCAGTGTGGTTTGGAGAGTCTCAGTGGACACACTAAACTGGGGAGTACCATTCCTAAACCACAACACGGGTTCACCTAGCTCTCCACTACAATGGAAGTGGGAGACAATGACAAGAAACAAATCTCTCCAGTCACACTAATTAATGGACTGTCAAGAAACTACAGGCACCACTTTCAGGAAGATCAACTTGGACTTTGCAACTGATAAATAAGATGTTAAACCAGGGGGGATCCCAGACATCAAACTGTGATGGATGCAGGAATTGATAGAACAGTACAGACTGATTAAGGGAATTACAAAGGAAAGAGGAAGCAGGGAGAGACAAAGAGGGGGCATAGACAGAAAGGAGGATAAAAGTTTCCAGTCGCAGGTAAAATGGAGCCAGTCAGTATGCTTGTCTGGCTGAGCCCTGTGCCTGATCACTGCAGCCTGTCCTATTTTCTTATATTTTCTTTTAAAATATTTTCTTAACTATCGCCCTGCCTAATCTCACTCTTTGTCCTCTGTGTATGTGTTGTGGCTTAACCCCAACTGGCAACTAAATACCACACACAGCTGCTTGCTCACTTCCCTTTGCCCCCATCCCCACTGTGCTGGGAAGGAGAATCAGGAAAGAAAATTAAACTCGCGGGTTGAGATAAGAACAGTATAATAATTGAAACAAAGTAAAATATAATAGCAATGATGGTAATATGGTGATACTAATACTACTTCTAATAGTTGTAATAAAAATGAGATGGAGAGAGGAAGGTAAAACCCAAGAAAAAGAAGTGATGCACAATACAAATGCTCACCACCCACTGTCTGAGCAGCAATTGGCCCCTTCTGGCTAACTCCTCCCAGTTTATTCACTGAATATGATGTTCTATGGTACAGAATATTCCTTTGGGCAGTTCAGGTCAGCTGTCTGGAGTATGCTCCTCCCAGCTTCTTGTGCAGCTCCTCCCTGGCAGAGCATGAGACACTGAAAAGCCCTTGACTCAGGGTAAGCACTGCTCAGCAACAACCAAAACATCCATGTGTTATCAGCATTATTTTCATACTGAATCCAAAACACAGCACTGTACCAGCTACTGAGAAGAAAATGAATTCTATCCCATCTGAAACTAGGACACAGTAAGCGTGCTGCAAGGAACAGGTGCCATTTGCTGGTGAGACTCGTGTGTGTGTGTGTGTGTGTGTGTGTGTGTGTGTGTGTGTGTGTGTGTGTGAAATTTGGTGCCCAGCTACTGGAGTCAGACTGGGGGTTGTAGGCACCCTGGGGCATGTGGTGTCAGCTACAGGAGTGAGTGAGGGTTCTACCATCAGTAGTTAGACAGGTCATAGCTCTCTGAATCATCATCATATGGTTTGGGTTGGAAGGGACCTTTAAAGGTCCAACCCCACTGTCATGAGCAGGGAATCCCTTTACAGTCAGGTTGTTCCTATTGCCCCCTAAGATGAGGTTTGTCTTCTTGGTTTCCAGGGCTCACTGCTGACTCATATTGAGCTTCCTGTCAACCAGCACCCCCAGATCCCTTTCTGCAAGGCTGCTCTCCAGCCACTACTCTCCCAATCTATAATTGTGCCTGGCATTACTCTGTCACAGGTGTAGAACCTGGCATTTGGACTTGTTAATTTTCATGCCATTGATGATTGCTTCGGTCTATCCAGATCCCTCTGCAAAGCCTATTGTCCATCGAGAGATTCAGCAGCTCCCCTCAGTTTGGTATCATCAGCAAACTTGCTGTCATGGACAAGGGCACCTTTCAGTAGGTCATCTAAATCACTTTCCCATCTAAATCAGTTGAAAACCATTGCCCCTTTTCCTGTCACTACAGGCCCTGGTAACCATTGAGAGGCAGGAATTTTTGACCTGTCAAGAAGGCTTTGGGTTGTAACCACAGTTATTAAACAATCAATAGCTTTCAGTGATCACAAGTACAGTGTGTACAGTAAACAACCTACAAGGATTCTGTGGCCACCACTCTCTCTGCCAAACCATACAGCGAATTGCCAGATGTCAAAATGACGAGATGACTGAGATGTGGGCTTGGCACCTTCTCTTTTCTCTCTTCAGCAGCTGTGAGAGTTCCTGAAGGATCAGCAGACACCTCCTGAAACAAAGAATTAAACAAATTAAACTCCACAAAACCAGCAAGGATGGCTCCTGCTGAACAGTTTCAGATGCCAGATAAGATGAAGGAATGTTTCAAATTCTAGGGTGTAATTTAAATCAAGCCAATTTCTAGTTGAACAGCATAGTGAAACGCGTGAAAAAAATCTATCATGTAAAACAGTAGCCAAGAAAAAATAAATTACAAGAAGAAGGCGGCAAACAATCTTCTCACTACACCTTAACACCCTAACAGGCTTCAGCCCAATAGCCTTTTGGGAGACTGACTTCTCATCTTTGGAGACAGTATCTTCAATCTGACAGCAACCAAATAAAGAGACAGATCAAAGGAATGTTACTTCTGCATGGGCTTTACTGCTTATATGAGCTGTGGCTAACTCAGGTGAAAAACAACTGATGTTCTCAATCACAGAATCACTAGGTTGGAAGAGAACTTTAAGATCATCGAGTCAAATCCATACCCTAACACCTCAACTAAACCATTCCATGAAAACATCTATCCTGCAGACATCTTGATGTTAGAAAGCAAGGAAATATTCAGAGCAAAGGAATAGAATCTGTAATAAGAAGCAGGTTATACCAGTGCCTTGTTCCAAAATTAAAGGGAAAAAATCAAGGAAAAATTCCACCCCCACATTTAAGGAATCTAAGTACAGGGTACAGCTAGAGGAGGAATCATGAAGGAAGAAATTTCCAGAGCAAGTGTACAAAGGGACACCCTCTGAAGCCTGGCTATTTCACAGGCTTCAGAGGGTTTCATGGCATGACAACATGAAAACATAAAGGCTGGCTTGGATTAATTATTCATATCATGCTTATACACAGGCCACAAGAAGATGAGAAATGCTACAAAGTAAAGGCAATACAGCACCCAGAACAGGTAAGAAGACAGGCAGGATATGCCACTGATTTTAGTAAGAACCTTTCAAGACCCTGGGGATAGAAACCCTGGCCAGAGCCTATAGTCTATGGATATCAGCCTGCATGTATGGAATGAAAATAAATAACAGTAATACAGTAACAAAGTAGTGAGAAAAGTAACTTGTACAAAAGTAAAGTAAGTGGCCCAACATGGCTGCTATAAACAGCATAGGAACAACCAACCAACATGACAAGAATAATGCTTAAACATAACATTTATGTCTGGACTCAAAACAACAAATTAATAGAATTCTGAAGTTGCAGTTTAAAAAAGAAAAAAGATAAAGCCAAAAACAACATAATGGAAAAAATAGCTTTCAAGTTTGTGAACTGTTTGTTTGTTTCAACTAGAGATAGAAATCAAAAGAGAAGAAATTGCAGTGAACTTACTAAGGAAGGAGGGAGAAAAATAGATTCAAGCTAACCACAACAGTAGCCATTAATTTCTTCTGGGCTTTACAGCAGAGAACAACTGTGAGAACTGAAACAGAGTACTTGCTACTCAAACAGGTTTTGTTCAGACACACGCTTAAGGACAAGAGCAGTGAGCACCTGAAATACTGGTGGAAATTAGTAGTGGTGTCACTCATTCTATATATCAGAATTGACATAAAGAGGAATATTTCATTGCAGACCCTCAAACATCAAGAGAAAAAGTAATGCACATATGATCAGGTGAAAAGTGGAAAACCAACAGGGCAGTTAGGCTGATAGCAAAATATCTGACAGCCCCATTGTGGTAGTGTTGCAGCAATTAAAGGTAGGGCAGGTGAAAATTGATTATGTCAAAATGTGTAAGGACCTGGCGAGAATTTAAGTGATACAGGATGAGCAGAAAGATCAAAACTTTGCTCCTATAGACAAAGCAGCACCAGAAGTGCTTACTGCTTGGATGGATGCCAAACCAAAAGTGACATTAAGAATATAAGACAACTGAGAAGAGAATAGCGTCCAAGCTGTTTAAAGGGGTTTGAGGTGTGGAGGAACAAAAATTCACAAGTTCCACTTTAACTCTCTCAGATTTTCTTTGGCAGTTTCCTCCTGTGGTGTGACAGCCCAAGGCAATAGGAGGTGGATTTGCTAAATCAGAAAGGCTCTTTCAGTTCTGCATCTCCAGAGATGTCAAACACAAACAAAAATGGGCTACAGCAGATGGAACAACGCACAGTCTGGAAAGCAGAGCCCTCACTAACAAGGGTGAGGAAGTACCTTCTGACTTACAAAAAAAAATTATCATAAGGTTACAGACATAAAAAGCCAAGAAAGCAGGAAACCTTGATAGGTCCCCACAAAAATTCTGACATTAACAACAAGGTTTGCTGTCTGAGAAATTCTATTAACACATCATTTGTAACACAAAAAGATCTCACAGAAATACATCAATGAGCAGAAGATAAAACTTCTAAAAGAAGCTTATGGCAAATGTGATCAGATACAGTTGTACTGAGTACAGGAACTATTATAAAGGCTAGCTACAATGTTTTGTTATTTGAAAAATTAATTTTCTTTGCTCTTATCTGTGTTCTTATTCAGCCAGATAAATCTGGAATTAAACTGACTAGATGCATGACAATACTATGAAGTTTGCATTCTGCTGAGTTTATCAGAAGCAAGCCAACAGTCCTGGATATTTGCTAAAGTTCATGTACTCCTTTCAGAGAGCTCTAAGGTACTTCCTGAGCACATCCAAATGTTTACTGCAGATAGGCAATGACATCTAACCATCTAGCCACAACAGTCAATTCTCTAAAGACATTAACTATAGCAAAGACAATATTGATTAATTATTAAAATGCCCTCTTTATCTGCCCGCTCTCACACTTCTCGCACTTCATTCCATTCTCAAAAACACAGAACAAAAAAAGAAAAAACCCAAAACAAACAACAAAATTTTTTTAAAAAGTCAGTTTTGAAGCGTTTACATAGGGCAAAATTAGCCAAACCCACAGCTCACCAAGCAATGCTCCATCCTTAGGAGAGACAATGAGTGACCGAGCTGGGGAAAATATCAGCAGTAAACATTTAAGAAGCTTGCTTTCTTTCAAAGACTAATTACAAATTATGTTAAAACCAAATAGTATGAAGACTTCATTTTGTATTTATCTCACTTCAAAGTTGCCTGCCACTTTAGACACACTTTAAACATTTTTTTCTTCCTTTTTGCTTCCCATGAAGGTAAGCAACATCTTTTAAAGGCCAAAATTGTGTTGCATCTGAAGAACACTTGGTACATGAGAACTGGCTAAGTCAAAGATATGCTACTTCAACTAGGGAGTGAAACTCTGGTTCAAGTATCGTGGCCAAGCAGCATGAGCATTTCATTCTCCTAATTTGTTCTAAAAAGCAGGCACTGCAAAAGCATGTTGATAGCAAAAAGCAAACAGCCAGTGTGCCAATACCTCAAAGAAGCACAGGATCATTCTGAAAGGGCCTCAGTGATGCATGTGTTTTTTCCTCCTGTCTTCATTAACAGAAATGATCAAATGACTGAAAGCAGCAAATAAAGGGGCAAAACACACAGGCTGGAACAGAAAAAAAAAGGCTACAGCCTATTTAAAGAAATCAGATGTTTTTCAGTGCATTGGACTTGTTAAAGTTAACCCTTCCAGTAATGAAGAAAATCTGCAAGAAAATGTCTGTTGCCAGAGATTCCCTTTATGTACCATAGCAAACAAGCAGAGTCTTGTAAAACTGCCAGCCTCAAGAGGAAGAGGAGAGGAGTAGAAGCCAGAAAATTAATTAGCAGCCAGCTGAACTTTAATTTCAAGAAATGCCAAGTTACACTGGGAACATATTGTAGCACCCAGCATTAAGCATGCAGAGAGCAATACTGAAGCAGAATAAACTTGCTTAGCTCCTTCCTGCACCAGAGCAGCAGGTCTTGCTGATCCAGCAGAACTGGGATATGTCGAAGACATGTCACAGCCCACACAACATCCTTGTAAGAAAGCTGCACAAAATAAATTTGATAAAATAATTTCAAGGTATACATGAAACTGATGCAAACTACAAGATGCTCTTCTCCTTCCTTGCCAAAAAAAGAAAGAATCCAAAGTGCTAAAAAGTTTTAAAAGGAAATATTAAAATAGACTTATCTGAACAATACCCAAATGAGCAGGAGAGGTTAACCAGTATTGCCTGCAGACATCTTACAGCAGGTCTTATCTATGAAATTTTCTCTAGTCTTAGTTTAATTTCCTCATACTGTCACATGAAAAGAACTGTGTTTTCTAATGCTATACATGATAGGCATACCCAAATAGCAATTATTTTTAAAAGCTGTTTTGCTATAAAGACCTGAAAATACCACAATGAAGTGTTAAAGCAGGCTTATGACTGCTTTGGCTAATTAAGGACTGCTAACGACAGTAGTACGAGATACAGTTATGCTTTGGGAAGTACCTTTGCAAGATACCTACAGTTGAATTAAAATTCATCTGGAACATGTTTTTAGAAACAAAGAAAGTATCTATTAGCAAATAACAGGTATCAGATGAATGGGAGCATGATATTATTTAATCGTTGAGTATTGCACTTTATCATTTAATTGTTTACTCCCAAGCAGAAAATTTTTAATTAACAGGTAGAAAAATAAAACCTATATGTGTAAGGAACAAGCCTTTCCTTCAATCTCTTCCTCTAAAAATGTCATCTGTAACAAGAGGACATTTGCATTTCAAGTTTGGCTGAACCCAGTGGCAAGACTCTGTTAAGCCTTCCATCTCAATGGAAAGAGGAGACTATAAACGAATTAACTAAATCGGAAGTAAAAACTATATAAGCCAATTACCTAAGTTAAAAATTTGACATTCAATTTGCAAGAGAGACATTTTTACATGGCAGAATTCATTGTGAGAACAGAAAGACTTTTATTTCAGCTATCCAAAAGAACATATGACTGAAGCAACTGATTATCTGCCAGTTATGGTGAAATAGTTGACAGTTAATTACAATCATCCACCTCCACTAACTTTAAACAAAAACCAGTAAACTTCACAACCTGTTCCCAGCACACGAAGTTCCGCAGATCACATTCACAACCAACACCCTTTTAAAACTGCTCTTCTTCGGGCCTTTTTGCCCAAGATTTCGGTTTTAGAATTGTTTTGATTCAATATACGCACACAATAGCAAAAATTTTAGGTTTGATTTTGCAATAACTCTAAATGTTACTGAAGAAATCCCGATGTTAAAGGAGTAAGTTGTGTTCAAAAAGCATGGACAAAACTTTACTATCTGAAAAGGTTCTGGAAGCAGAACAGTCTAGAGCAGCTGTGACATACCAACACTTTTACCAAGAACTTGATGTGTGCTGATGGACAAGGAAAAGCAGACTAACCCCAAATGTTTACACAAAACAGGATAGCTCTATCATTTCTGTTTATAAAACTGTAATTATTAGTTTCTGTAGTATCACGAGAATCAATTACAAGAAAAACTGATCAAAGAAAGCATAACTTTGTCATGTATTCAAAAGCTGTCTGAAAACAGTTCAACTAAGTCCATGCAGATGCTTAATATACAAGAATTTTTTATCACAAGAAATCTACTGAAAGCAACCAATCAGGCTTTTTGTCTTCTCTTTGAGCTTACGCATCCCTAACTGTTCTTGAAACTGAATGCTGAAAATTATAGGTAGGGCTAATTGCAAAAGCACATTGCTTTCAAGGCAAAAGTATTTCTTGAATATGTTGTAAACACGTTAAGGTTTTAAAACGGTATTTTACAACACTCCTACTAGGTGTTAAGTTGCAAGATTAATATTTTCTTGCTGAGAGGCACAAAACTTACCAAGCAGGTAATCTTGCCTCAACTCTTAAGAAAGTAAATCAAACATAAACAATGTAAGCTACTACAATGATTGCCACTCTACAGGCTTTAAGAAAGCAGATCTTTAAAAATCGAACTACAAACCATCTTGAGAAACCACGCTATTAATTTTCTATTATTTACAATCTTTTTCATGCAAGTGGCAATTTTATAGCATTACTGAAGAGCCAGAAAAGGGATCCCCAAACTTCACAACACTTACAGTGCACATATTTCACATTGTCTCCAGGGTTGAATTTATCAGCATTACCTCACAACAGGCATGAGGTTCTGATTCGAAGACTGCGGATCCTCCACGCTCTTTGTCACAAAACAAGCATGTCCCAAACCTCTGCTGGGTCAGTCCCACTGACTTCAGTAAAAGAGTTCAATAAAGTTTGCACTGAAACTTCTGGGATCTCTGCATTTCTTTTATTTTTTAATGTTCAAAGTTAAATGGAAGACTTTTTGCACTAAAAATTACAAAAAGTTGGAAGTTTTATTTACTATCTTGTCTCAACCAATGCAACAATGCCTCTGTGAGGAACCACTGTGTGCTGACAGACAACTGAGAAAATGAGTCATTAACCATGCCCTAAAAGAATAAATGTCAAATGAAACTCCACAGAAAAGCACATGCACAGGCAGCATTAGAACCCGAACCATCATCTTGCAAAAAAACCATGTAAGCTGGTCTGATCTGCTCATACACATTTTTACTGCAGCGCTTTCTTGTACAAAGAAATTTTCTCAGGAAGAGCTGCTGCTGGTTCCCAGGTGCTCAGCTGTGACTCTGTGGACACCTGCACTCATCTGGAAACAGCCCATTTTCAGTGCCCAGCCAGAAGAGTCTGAAGTGACAAAAATGAGACCCCCCTAGAGACTGCTTAAAGAGAGACCAAGCAAATGCCAATACCCAGAAAATATATCTCATTAAATAAGCTCAAAAATTTCAGTAAATTATTCCAGTCCACTTGGTAATACAGTCAAGTAAACAAAGAAAAGCTGTATGAAGAGTTCTAAATGAATAATGTGAGGAAAGAAAACACCTGCAGAAGTCCTAGCATAATGCCAAAGTGCTTGTCATGTCAGAACTTTGTCTACACAAGACTTCTCTTCCCTTGACAAGCAATTCATACAACACCTTAAAAATTGTCATTATGTACACTTAGAAATCTCTTTTAAAGAGAGGAAAGAGAAAATCCATAAACTGTGTTTTCTTCTTTTTTTCTTCAGGTATTTTTTAGCTTTTAAGCACCAGGAGACCAAGCATGGATTAGAAATGTTGCACAAGGTATCTTCAGCCAAATAAAACCTCACCAAGAATCACAGCTATTATTTCACTGAGGACCTTAGCTATGCCCTTTAGGAGCTGCATCCTGTGCTAGGCACAGCCATGTCAGGCAAACAATTCCACAGCCAAGACTCTCCAGAGCTTTCCACTAATATTTCGCCAACCATATGTAACAGTCTACACTATGTATTGTAGGCCTGTGATGGGACATTTTAAGTAAAACCAAACTATTATTGTCCAGCACTGGGACTAATGTAACCTAATTGTACCATTCCACGGGATAAAAGAGTCAAAGCCAAAATGCAATGGGAAGTCAGACATGAAGAAAAAAATTATTCCTACCAATCTTTATCTTATTTGTACATCTGAATAATCAATGTTTTCCATCTCTGCACCATCAATCTCTAAGCCGACTCTGCCAAAAGACACATACTTTCTGGGGAAGGAGTCCAAAAGCCTAAGTAAAGACAGATTCTAAAACACATTGACCCATACTCATTTATATCAGCAATTCCTTCCACCCTACTCTTCTATACATTGCATTGCAATGCTTAGATACTTTACTACAGTGATTTATTTTCTACCGCTGTAAGGCACAGTAACTTTAAGAAACTTCTTTCTAAATTTCAGTTTTGCTTGAGCAAACCTGTTTGTAATGAATTATTTATGAGTATTCTATGGTTATTTGCCTCCAAATCTCTTTTTGCAGCAATATAACTCAAAGCAGCTATTTATATACACTGGATATTCACAAACAAGATCTAGGCAACAACAGTATCGTGATTACATTACATTTTGTGAAAATAAGGAAGCTGCTTGAAAACAGAAAAAGCAAAGAATCAAAAGTATTTTCCTTACAAAGCACTAATTATTCCTACCAAAGCACACAACAGACTTGATGCCTTGTACCTAGGAGCTTAAAGCTCTCATTGAACTCATATGGACATCATTACTGTGTAAAAACACATTCCTGTTAGAAACTACAAACACAAGTACATAATGTGTGTAGGTACTTCTACATACTGACTTGGAAACTGTCAGTGAAGAGAGACACACAAAAACAGGCTTGTTTTGATGTATTTAGCCTAATCTAAACCACATCCGAGTGAGGCTGAAAGAACAGCACTTCTTCATCCTCTTTTCAGTCTTCTCTTTCTGTGTTTTCTTTTTAATACAATCTGCTTATAAGAATGAGTAGAGTGTAGAGTGCTACTTTTGGAGGATCCAGAAGTAATAACTTAATTAAATTAGTAACTCTGAAGCTGCTGCATAGCAGAAATCTGTATGAAAGCTATTTTGTGCTAATGTCCAAAAACCTGACTATGAAATTCAGATACACATATGAAGTTCAGTACAGTGTAGCCAAAAAAATCTTTGAAAGTCATACTGTTCTCTTAACTCTCAGAAATTAAACTGGACCCTAAACTACATTAAAACAAATACTCATAGTGCTTTTATTTTTTTTACTTTTGATTTAGCCTAAAGGTATTTCTTTAAGGCAAAGACAAGGAGGTTACACACAGAAAACAGCCTACTCAATCACAGTAAGCTGTCAGCACACTACCACATAACTTACGAAAAGAAAGGTGTGCTAATTGGTAGGTCCCTTTTACTTGTTTTTAACTAAGTCTATTTATTTACCAAAAGAAATTTCAGATCATACTTAACCCAGTATATGTATTAGCAGTACAGAGTTTTAAAAGGAGGCATAATTGGATTTCATTATTATTAAATTTATAACAGTTTGAGATTGGAAGCATATCTAAAGTGCTAGTGTTTTAAGAAATTGCTTGCTCAATTTTAAAAAGTCCCTTTATCATTGTCATAATAAAGTCCTTCATCACTGTCATTTTGATTAGATCATATAGAACATCTAAATTTTAAAAGTTCAAATTTAAAATGTTTTTGTATCCCAATTACGACCAGCAGGAGCACATTTCCTACCAACTGAAGCAGTTTGGCCATTGTTTATTGTTTTGGGGCTTTTTTTATTATAATGTGGTTTATCATTTATCATTGTAGGAGAGACATATTGACATTGAATAATATGTATCACAGCTGAGGTGTCACATTATTGCCTTGCAAAGAGGACCAAACACATGTTCCCATCTCAGCTATTTCCAGTTCACTGTCTAAGACATTCATCGAAACTGCAGGAGGACTTGCTGCAGTTTATGAAGTACAGTTGGTTTTGAGATGAAGTATTAGACTGTAAAAAACAGAGGAGTAATTCAGCTATAGTTGAATACTGCTCAGAGGGGACAAGGACCTCCAGCAGAAGCAGGAGACACATGATGCATGAGAAGGGATGGAGGGAAGAGTAGAGGAAGTCCCTCAAATTGCTGCAGCCTTTTGCACACTGGCCACAAGTCAGAAATTTGACTTAGTCTCTCAGTGGTCCAAATAAAAACCAGGATACCACTTCTGCTCCAAGTATGGTCAGTATACTGTAAGCACAGTATATATTAAAGGAAAGAAACTTCTTCACTGTAATAATGGGAAAACAGAGCAGCTCCATAAAGAGTTACAGGGAATGCCTCCAATCGACCTCCATACTCTTCATACTGAACATGCTACAAAAATGCCAGAAAGAACACTTAGTGCTTTACCTTGCCAGAATTGGAACACCCATTTCACATTGCTTTTTCCTTCACAAAGGAAACTTAAAATTCAGCTGAATAACAATAAAAGTAGTGTTCTTAAAAAAAAAAAAAAGTTATCTGGTATAAACTATAAACTAGATAGCATTAATTCAATCCCAAACAGAAAATACCAGAATTCTGCACAAAGCAGAAGGGAGTGGCCACTCAATCCTCCAATTATTACTTTAACTCCCGAAAATAAATTTGAGTAAAGAGGCCTTCATCCATTGATATTTCAAAAAAAAGGAATTGAGAAAGTCCAAGAGGAAAGCTAGAAATGATCCAGTCTAAATTACTGAAGTCTTGAGTAGCTGAACCTTCACAGACCCTGACAGATTTGTGAAATTATCCTGATCTACACACAAGTCTGACCGAGTTTTGGTCATCAACTCAGAACTGTCAGATTCAGACTGTCTTTATGGAAATAAAATATTGATGCTGCCATCAGTAACTGAATTGTGACAGAAATGAAGCCCTTAATAAAGTCAGCATGGATAGAAGACAAGGCAACAATCCTAAAATCCCAAGAGGCCATGGGACTGAATGCCACAACACAAACATGAATACTTTCAGAAAGCAATTTACAAAAATTTAAAATAAGATAGAAGAATCCCTTGACCAGTTCAGAACCATCCATACAATCTCGAGAAATACCCTTTTTATGATACCATGAAAATGAACCTTGACTTTCACAAACTCTTAAAAATAAGCAAACAACAAACAAAAATACCCAGAACACTTTTACTTCCTCATAAATCAAAAAGTGAAAAATTTCCATTTATAGTAAAAGATTGGTGTTAGTTCATAGTATTAATATTAATAAACCTCATGGAATGTCTTTAAGTTAATAGCACTTAGCTAAGATTTCTTTCTTCTTTCAAATCTTACATTGAACATAGCTATTAATTTTAATGGCAATAACATTATCTGTTACAGTACTATTAATGACTAAGGAAGAAAACAAACTGCTGTTATTTTTCCATTTCACTCCTAGAAATTTATTTTTTTTAATTGTTTTAACTGCTAAAGAAATGAAGTCTGTAAAGCACTGTCAGGAACCATCACTACAGCGAAATTTTAAAAATTAATTCCATAACTTGCCATTTTTCCATAATCATTAACTGATTCATTTGCAAGTACTTCCTAGAATGAATTTTTCTTTGTGCATACACTGCCTTTGAGAAGAATATCAAGAAGCCTTTTTCTCTTTTACAGAGGCCTAGGGTTATTAGTTATCTTATGCTCCCTCTACTGACTGTTTAAGAAATGGCCTCCAAGACCTTTAAGATGCTTTTCTGAGAGAACAGTTTAGGATTCAATATAATACTTCAAGAAATTAAAAAACCTAAAGTATATGTCTATTGAGTGTCAAATCCTTGTGCAAGTCAGAGTGGAACATCTTCTTTCTAAGATAGAAGCCTCAGAAAATAAAACTTTCCTGTAGCATCCATGGTATTAACTACTACACAAGCCATTTATGATACCTTGAGGAAATTTATTCACAATGTTCCAAGAGTTTTATATTTAAGTGGAATATGAGAACTTCAAACTTCCACTTCTGGTGTAGTTTTTAGCAGTATTTCTTTATAAATTCTGCTGTTCAGCTGAATCCACAAAAACTACCTACAGTTTCCTTTACCATCCTCCTATGCAGGACAGTAATCTACTGCCAGTGTGACATGAGCACCATATTTACTTCTCACACTTTGAAAATAAATCACAAAATTACCAGTGGGATATAATAAAAAAAATACTTCAGGGAAAGCTCCCCAAAATTATGGAAGGCCTTAGTATACAACCTCTATTATCCGAGAAGGTGAATAATCTTCAGGATAGCTTACTGTTTCACTATTTTTTTACTGAAGAAAAATGAGTCATCTATTTCTTTTTATAAAATGTCTCTTTTAAGGATAATACTGAATGTCTCTCTTTATTACATGAACCATAATAGAAGATTTAAATACAGAATTTCACTGTTACATCTCACAAAGTATTTAATTCATTTTGCTGTACATTAGAAACAAGTGATTTCATACAATAATGACCTCTACATCATGAAGCTAAGCCTTTGTTATTAGACACTGAATGTGAAAAGAGAAAAAAAAATCAAAAAGCCATGATGAAACATAACTCCTGAATGCCATACACAGACCTCTATCCCACTGAGCATTAACAAACTCCAGATACTTACCAGGTCAATCAGACTCTCCTGGATTCTGTTCAGTGTGGTGCGCAATCTGCTGCTACTGAGGCCCAGTCCTGTTGATTCAAACTGGAAGAAATACATTCTACATAAGTTGGGAAAGGAAATCTCATTGGCTCAAACTTTGAAGTGATACAGCAAAACTTGAGCTTGCAAAGACTATCTACAGCTTACACTAAAATTTTAGCACAGAATCACAACCATACAAAATGAAAAGAAAATCGACAGAGGTCACAGCACTCAACACTGCACTGGTGTGAAGAATGATCTAACAATCTTTCATGAAGATGAAAGTGTACCATTTATACCAATAAAACATCCAGTATCTTTTACTGCTATAATTCTGTATTTGACTGCACAACTCTAGATTTTCTCATTTGGGTGATGAGCCCAGAATGGTGCCGCACACCCCACCTCCTTGCCTTGAATTCACACCACACCCAAGTCAAATGGCTTTCACTCCTCTTTCTAGCAATAAAGTATCTTGTAATTATTAAATATGTATCTTGCATATGCAAAAATCATAACCATTGATCTTTATAAACAGTCATTTTTACTTAATGCCTACAAAGATCTACCTCAGAAATGTGCCATCTTCATGTTCATGGCTCAGGAGTGTATGGGGCAGATGCTCAGCTGGGATGTATAGTTATACAGTTACATATCTATATACATATACCTATGCTATATATATGCATTTATTATATATATATATATATATATACACACATATATTTATACAGCTACACTAATTTCCTGCTAAATGCAATGGATTATACCAGCTGAGGACCTGATTTGACATGCATAATTATTGTAATTTCTTCTACTGTTAATTGAAACCCCCAACAAACTAACACAACAGAGAAAGTGGAAACGGGACATGTAAGAGACATTTAAGTCAACAACCTGGAAGGATTGGAATACAGTTCTGGTATGTGATTCACACCAAAAGGCAATTTGCTGAACAACATTTAGGGCACTTTTGTACACTGCATTATTAGACTTCCTTTCAGTGGGCTGAATCAGGGAAGGAAGTATTTGTGTTTATGTGACCTCCTTTTCCCCCCTATTTTTGAATACTAACAGGTATAATTTAGGTCCCCATTTACTGCATCTAAAGTTTCTGATTTAAAATGTCCATCTACCACAATCCTTTTATATATTAAATGACAATTTACATTTCAGTTGAATTCCCACTGGAAGTACACTCTGATGAAATCTAAAATCTGATCTAGGAGACATGTCCACAAAAACAGAATCTCATGGCTTCACCATGAACATTTCACTCATCAGTACATCTGACTCGCTCCATACAAGTTCTCGCTATTTCCATTTGCAGAACTACATGTTTTTAAATTCCATAAATTGATGACCTAGTAAGGTTAGTAAGCAGAGCATTAAACAATTTGCAGAATAATTCTAGTCATCACCAATTTTACCTCTTATCACTAACCTCTTATAGTAATTACGTCTTATAATAACTTCCTATAGCTTTTTTAAAAAAAGTTTACAAATTAGTGCAATGTCCTGTAAACAAAAAGCTCACCTCAATTTATTTGTAGGAAAACTATTTTGTGGCATGTTCATTAATGCCTTAAATTTTAGTGAATAGATGTTAAATACAGCCAATCCTTTTAATTTTTTCTTGCTCCATAATTGATATAAGCCAGGCTTAATTTGCATCCGACAAAAAAAAAAAAGAAGCTTTGAAAGCAATTCTGGCTACAACAGTGTTTTATTTTTGGCAGTGGAGAAAGATAAATACCGATTACATAGGTCATGGTTCAAACAAGGTCTGGAAAGAGCAGTGACACTGTCATGAAGGGACATAGAACTCAACAAGCATATTTTAAATCCCTGTTTTTCACTCAGCTGGCAATGAACTCTGTGTAACCAATCACACTCCTCACGCGTGTACTAACTCACATATACAAATTAACCTTAACAATTATTCAAAAATAATTTTAAACATTTAAAGGAAGTCATACCAGCATACTCTAAAAATCCCATTTGACATTATTTTCTGAACAAATACAAAACAGGAACTCTCTGAGTGGTCTAAATCACATACCATTACCCATCTCTAATTTCTAAAGGTTTAGAAACACTATAGGGAATGAGGACATTTAAGCAGCACTACAAGAGGGTTTATTACAATCATAAACCCTTGTAAGCATTGTGTTTCCCATGGAAAACAATCTGTCAAAACAAATACTAGGCACACTACAAAAACATCACAATTTTACCACCCATCTGCTATCACGTTTACCTGCCTAGCACTGTGCTGCTCTCTGTTAGAAGCACAGAGTGAGGAAGCTGGTATGGGCTTTAGAAACACAAAACAGGAGGTGCAAAAAAATAACAATAAATCAAATACAATGTGAATACCAGAGCAACTAAGCCAACAGAAATCAATTATTTTAACAAAACAAATCAAAAAACCCCAAACCAAACCACAAACAAACAAAAAAACAAAACACAAAACCCAACAAAAAGAAATCCTCCACCCATCTTGTAAATATAAATTGCAAATACATTTGTCCTGCCAAACAGAACAGTTCAAAACCTTTTAGAACCATATGTTGAATTTGAAAATTCATTACAATTTGCCAACACATGATGATGGATTTGGAACCCCTCGATATTGTTACTTGTAGAGTAATTTAGGCCAAGATAGGAGAAAGTTGTTTTACATGCAGCTATCAAGACAATTCTATTGAAAGCTGATCCATTATGTAACGACATTGCCAACAAGCATTTCTTTCAGCTACAAGATCACTCAAAAAGACATTGTTTTCATTAATGCAAGTAGTTTGACAGAAGAAGAGTAGATATGAAAAAGTGTCTTTCAAACTTCTTAAACTTGAGTAACTACTTAACTTCCATGGCCCTCTTTTCCTCTATTTGCTATTCTTATGCAAACCAGAGAAATACATAGAGAAAAATTCAATCACCTTATACTGTCTAGGCTCAAATTACCCTCCTTTTGCAGGCTCCTTTGCTACCCACTTTCCACCTACTTCTAGGTATTTCACATTGTCTTTCCTCCTTTTCAATGGTACAGGAAAAAAGAATAGAGAATCTGTCTATTCAAAACATAATATGATTAATGTCTCACTGACAATAATGCTCCCAGTACTTCTTTCCTTTATTGCTGACCTAATCAGCCTTTTCTTACTCCTACATTCAAATCCATTCTGTTGCTGCTAATTTTTCTGGGAATTACATATTAAGTAGCATTTTAAGCAAAGAGATCTCCCTCTATTTTCATTCTCTGTGTACAGTAATACTTGATAATGAAAAATGCTTCTACCTACCACGTCATTTCGGCCAAAAAATGTATAGACTGCATACAGATAGTAATCAAAGAGCTGGGACATGAAGTGGATCACATCAAATGCAATAGGTTTCAGAATATTCATCATCTGCATGTATTTCCCTTAAAAATTAAATACAGAAGATCAGTTTCCTCAGCACAAGTGCTACAAAGACAGTTTAGACAAAGTCAAAGCCAGCTTTACCAAGTGTATTACGTAGCCTTCAGTGTTTATTAACAACAACTTAATAATAGTTTACAGATTGGAAAGGTTTAAAAACAAAGCTAAAATGATGGCTTAAGACACCACAATTGTTTCAAGACTTCTCAAAATGTAGATGTTAATCCATATCAAAATGTCTTCAACCATTCTTGGTCTTCTTGTACCAAATTCAAAACACACAACTGTCTGGATCCTCTACAAGTTTCAGCTTCATTAAGCTAAAAAATAATAATCTGCTAAAGCAGTCTCTGGAAAATGCTATATAAAGCCACTGAAGATTTTATGCATTGGTGTGTTTAGATATATGGATATTTTTCAAGTAATATAAAAACACAGTATAAAAATGATATGTCCAAGATTGGATTTTACTCAACAAGTCTAGGAATTATGTGCTTCACATCAGTGATACAGCATTTTCTGCTCTCCTTCCTTTCTATCTTGTGGTAAGAATCTCAAGCAGTTTTAAGTTTGAAATGTTTCCAGGGGGACAGACTATGAGTAAAGGAAGATGTCAGTACCCTGGCACATCCATGGAGAAGAAAAATTCCTTTTCTTCCTTCCTATTCTCTGCTGTAACATATTGGACTTGGGAAATTTATTTTTTTTTAAATAATAAAAAACACCAGCCTCAGGAATTTCATCTATATGCTATCTAAATCAAACTGATCATAGGATGTAGAGTCCAAAAGGGAATTTTTCCCTACAGTCCTAGTTCACAGGGCCTACAGTTTTCAGTTATTTTTGTTTTCCAGCACAGGACATGGCTCTTCATTGGATCATAAAAGAAGCACACTTAATGAAAACTCTGATATTGCAGAGACCCCACATTTCCTACAGGCTACCTCAAAAATGACATCCTGCTTGCCCTTTTATTGATCTAAAAACATAACATATAACAAACTTTTGGTTATTACATTAAGAGAGAGCAATTTTTAAACCAAAACACAAATGCAGTTTATCCCAGCATGCAGGATACAGCAGGTCATTTCACAAATTGTCATATTCCAGACAGGTTTAGATGTGACAGGTTAGAAAAATTACAGGAAGGTGCTAAAACAATTTCTTTTCGCTGCAGTCAACAACATTCATCTTCAAGTTAATACTGTGCTCAGAAAAGTAATTTACTAATAGATAGAGAAAAAATATTGGTTTAATCAGAGAAACTGGATAACAAAGAAACTAAGCTAGCTTTTTGTAATAGAGGAGTTATTTGAGTTTTTCAAGCAAGTAATTGTGTAGGTCACCAAAGATAACTACATCAAAAAATGCATGATACAGCTACATACCTGATAAAATGGTCCAAGCAATAGCCTGACATTGCTACTTTCCAGGTTTCTACCTAATTTAGACTCCTTATTGAATACTATATGGCTATGCCCCTGTTTGCTAATACACACAAGCATATGTTCTGTTATTTTTAGAGATTTGACACAGATTGTAATAACTAATATTTGTCAGTTTAGCCCATTTGTTAATGCTGTACTATTTAATTATTAATGTTTTGACACAGAGCATTGAACAAACTGAAAAGTGGTCTTAAAAATTATATTTGTCTTCTAAAAGGGAAAATCAAATGCACAGTCCAACGTGGAAATTTCTGGATGTTTGTGAAAGCATGGTCCTGACACCCCAATGAAAGCAAGTGTCACCTTCATCCATACTATCTGAATATTCTGTATTGGACAGGCTGACTTTTTCCACTTACTCTATGATAAACATATTTCTTAATTCCCCTGCAACTCAAACACAATATGAGTGATGAGTCACATTCTGGATAGTAAAGACTTCCAAGTATCTGTGCAGCTGGCATGAATATTGAAGGTAATCTCTTGGGCAGTGTCTTATGCTTTTCCAAAGGGCTGTGCACTGTACACTGCCCAAGTACTGTCCCTATAAAAATCTTCCAGAGCCAAGAACATTTCTCTATTACTACATCACTCAGCATCTTGACACAACAAGTGTTCCAAGAACATTGCCTTCTCATTGCTCTCTCTAACAGGACAAAATGGAAGTAACTTAGGACCACGATGCAATGATATAAGAATTAGACAATGCAGGAAGATCTCATCCAAATTGCACATGACTTTGGTAAGATTACAACAAGAGCAGAAAATTTAAGTTTCTGGTGGATAAATACAGAGGACACTGGAAGTCTTGGCACATTGTTTAGCAAATCAAAGACTGAGAAGAAATAGGATTGCTTACTGTAAAAAGAGCAGACCAGTATGCATCAAAAAACAAAATGATCTGTTAAACCGCAAAATTTCTTTTGTCATAAGATCAAGTCAGCAGAAAATAGGAGGACAATTTCTTTTTTTTCTTCTATAGGCTGACAAGGCTTCTGAAATAGAATTCCTATTAGAATGAGTGGTGGGAACAGAAGTATTTTTAAGTTGGAGCTCAAAAGAAGCATATTTACAGGCAGTACTAAACTACATCTTCCTCCCACAGGAGTTCCTTTCCAATTCCTTGTTTCAAATAGGACTACCATCACTCATTACCAAAACAATACAAAACACCCCAAACAGCAGAAAATTTGAAAATTTATAATTCCAGAAGGAGAAAAGTGCACATATATGAGCTTTTAAAATAGTATTTAATTTTGAGGTAATGAACATAATCCACAAATAGGACTCCTTATGTAAAATTGGAAAACCAGAACTACTGCTTCACCTACTGGTACAGTGTTTTATGGCAGTGTTTTATTATTAACTTAAGTACAGAGGCTGGAGTTTGCATGAAAGTGCCATGAGTGGCTTCTGTATTCAATCCTCAATTTTCTTAGAGCAAAACCTTATAGCAGAAAGCAACAAACATATCTCTTCAACCTAAGCCACAGATCAATTACAGAAAAGTCACAAGAGAATGAACTCTCATTTCAGGTCTATTTGGTACATGCTCAAGGGAAAAAAAAAAGGTTTTAGCAAACCTGCAAAAAAATTTAGAAAATTAGTTCTAGGCTTTCATGCTGCCCTCAAAGACAGCAAAAGGTGCTAACCAGGTGTTAACCTTTTTTAAAAGGGTTTACTCTGAAGTGCAACAATCATTTTCAAACTTTGAAGGCAAACCTCATTAATGCAACACATATAGAATTCCTCTCTTCTGCCTACTCAAGATAAATTTAGGCAGTTACTAGCCCTTCTCTATAAATAAAACAGAAGTCAGTAGCAGAAAATTGCTATCATACAATTATCTGGATCATTAGAACAGAAGGTATGACCACAAAAAAATCAGATCTAGAATTGGAAGCCAGTGTTTTCATAGAAAAGTTGGGCAAGAAAAGCCCTCAAGAAGTGGCCTAGTGCAACCTCCTGGTCAGAGCAGATGTAAAGAGGCTGCTCAGCAGGTCTTGATGACCTACAGGGATAGAGATTCCCTTAACTCCCTAGGGATTACTAGGATGTATGAGAGAGCTCTTTTCTTCTAGGTGATTACTAGAAGATTACTACTTTTATGTAGTAAAACCAGTTATTCTGAGCACGAGAATTTGAATAATGGAATGGAAAAAAACCCCTAGTCTTAAAGTTCTAACTTTTGCAACTATTCTACTTTAAAATAAATAATTTCATAGAATGCATCAGCAACACAGAGCATTAATCTTTGTGCTTGCTATCTCCATTATTCTAACACATTCAGTATTTCAGGCAAATAAACTACCATTATAGACTAAAACTAATATATGTATGCAGATTAATTTTCCAGGTAAAACTAACTCACAAGATATAAGCAAATTTGTCTATTTGATTAAAGAATTTGTTTAGTGCTTTATTACTATTTCATGAACATTTTCAATAAATGAGTAGAAATAGAGCCCAAGTGGGTATCTTTTCCAGGGCCTTAAATATCATTTAACATATTTGCTATAATCCATAAGACTGCACAAAAATCAAAAACACTTATAAAAAACTACAATTGTTCTACATACCAACAAGCCTTATTACATTCAGTGTAGTGTTGGTTAGAATAGGTGCATTCACTTTATTGAGGTTATAATCTGATCTCTTTCTGCTCCTCAGAGTTTCTCGAGAAACACTTGAAAGAAAAAAAAACAAAATACAGCAAATGTGAAAACATTCAAAGACATATAAATGAAATTTAGTGGAAAATATACTATTCCTCCCTGCTTCTTTCACATGACTGTATGTCTTCCAGTGCAGAATTTTATTTACACTGAAGCACAACTGGGTTAGTTGTGCTATTTAAGAAAGAAGACCGACCTAATAGAACTGTGATAGAGAAAGGAATTTTTGACTTTTATTCTAATGCTGGAGTTCTGCAGGCCTCTGTCCCAACAGTCATTTCAATCACTCTGACTCAAATTCATAATTCATTAAGAGAATAAAAACAACAAGTCACAACAATACAGAGGCAGATTCATCAGCCACAGCTGAAAGTTACTGCCTAGAAATAGAAGCGATTTTGAGGAAGATGAAACTAAGAAAGATGTTACATTTTTCATCAATTTTAGTCCTGAAAGACACAGGAAGTTGGACTCAATGATATTTATCCAACTAGACACATTTTAATTTTCTATAAGAGAAACCCTCTGCCAGCTACTATACCTCAAAACTATATTCTTTCAAAAATTTCAATTTCATAGCACAAACGTCGCAACTCTTGTTTGTTCCAATTAAGGAATTTTTAACTATATCTCCACCACTTCTTTGAAAGGAGGCAGTTTACAGGATGTACCTTATAGAAAGAATCATGCTAACAATATTTTATCCTAAAGAGTTATCTTGTAACAACTCTGTTACTCTGCTTTGATACAAGTGATGGCATTCTAGTTGTTCTGTATACCCTACATTAAAAAATGCTAGCCTGCTTCACAAAGTCTGAATGTACATCTAAGTTGTACAGTGTCCTAGACAGAAACTTGTTTACAGATCCTGTTAAAGGATACAAAGTTGGCTTTTTTATATTAATATATATGAATAAAATACTTTTTATATACATCAAAATAAAATATCTATATTCATTTATACATATCTATGTGCGTATTACAGAAAAAGAGAACTTAAAATTCAAAAGTACTGTCTTCAAACTATGGAAAAATCTAATTTTTTTCTTAATCTGTACTAGTTTACTGTAATGTAGAAGCAGAAGCCCAAAACTCAAAGCATTTGTCTGCAAACAACTGCTTTTGACACAACTGAAATTACACATATACACAACAGCTTCTATAGAAAGACCTTCAGTTAACATCTTGTCCTTACTAATCAGTTTTCCACTGCCTGCTTCAGAAAGCCTTTATCTGCTTTCAAAATGTTCCTTTCTTCATGTTTTGTCTGCAATAATGATGAGCAGTTCCTCCCCATTCTGGAGATCTAAGTGCTGAGCCTTCTAACTGTGCAGGCAGCATAATGTTTATTTGATTGTTATTGCACTGTTGTAGATTATAGAAACTGAACTAATTAGAATACTGAGATGAAAAGCATGTGAATTACACCAAGGACACACACACCTACTTACCTTTTTATCGGGGCATCTCCTGTCTGCTCATCCACATAATCTCTTTTCAACTCTTCGGGAACATCACTGTCGCTATCATACTCTTGATAAGCACTTTTTTCTTGTTCATCTGACTCATACTGTTAAAAAAAAAAAAAGAAAATAACAAATCGACTACCATTAGTTTTTTATAATATTGTCATTGATTTAATATTGCATTTTGGTCATTTTTTTGGCTTTTACCCTGATCGGGATACCAATAAATTTGCTGGTTAAAAGGCTGCTGACAATGTCCTTTAAAAATGCAGCAGGCAAATTATATTATGTTGATTAAGTAAATATTTGCATCATTCTACTTCAGCTACAGATAATTTGTGTTGCTTTCTAGCTGATGTATAAAGTACCTGCATATTTGAGCTTTTATTATTTGCTTTATAGTTTAAAAAAAAAAACCAGTAATAAATCCTCAAAATTCATCCATACAGTGGCAGTAAAAAAACAAAAAAAAAAAAAAGAAAAAGAAAAATAAAAAGAAATCCTGGCACTGCATAATACTTAATTATTATTGCAAGAAGAAGTAAACTATTGCTTCACAAAAATACTTGTTTATATTGTACATATTTAATTAAGAAAAGAACCCAATAACAACAAAATTACTTGCAGTTGGGCAGAATGCACCTGCACTTGAAGAGTGAAACTTTTCCTTAAGGCATACATTGCTTTGAAGCCAGTTTATACACGCAGTCAATAGTGACACAGGTAACACACTCTGGTTCCAGGATCCGCAAGAAATGGCAGCCAAAACACACTAGGATGTGTTTTTTCAGTCATGCATGCCCTGGCCCCAAGTTACTGAGAGTTTTAAAGGCAAGCACTATGAAAGCACTACGTTATAAAAGCACAACAAACTCCACAGTACCAAAAGTTCAAAACAAAAATAGTTCAGGTGGAAAAAAAAGAATGTAGTAAGAGACACTCAAAAGAAATGTTCAGACCATTAGTATTCTCAGGCAAAATACCTGCCTCATGAACATTCTAGACAAAGGAAAGTTTTAAAGAAAGCAGCTCAGTTTATTTCAAAAATGAGCTGAGGTCAGCCTTGACTAAGGACAAAAGGAACCACAGTTTAACTAACTGGTTGGAACATTAGCACAGAGAATTGCCACCACTTATTATGCATCAATATATAATAATTAATTAAAATCCAGTGAAAGTAAAACAATAAATTGACTACGAACTGTTAACCACAATTCATATTGATGTAAGAATCTGTCAGTTGACATTGTCTTAACATCATTGAATAAGAGGGATTTTGATTTTTCTTCTTAATATGGAAAATTACTTTATTAAGTCTCCTCAATCTAATGCTATTAATGACCTGGAACTGCTATTTATGAGACAAATGCATTTGTATTTTAAAGTACGCATTAACTCACAACTATTAAACAGTGACCTCAATCTGAAAAGGCCTTATAAATCCATGCTGAATATGCACAGTCTGCAGTAAAATTTTAAAGTGGCAACATGAATTCACATATCTTGTAGCAATAATCAGTTACAAGTGTTAAGGCAATCCATCCGAACCAACCCAGAGGCAGCTGAAAGGTTCATCAAAGTTGAAGAATGTTACAATACTGCAAGTTAACTGTATCACAACAGAGACATTTTAAGAAGCTACAGAAAAGAGACACAAAGCATCTCACAGAAGCTCCAGACACTGAGCTGAGGTGATTGGGCCCAGGGGCTCCATTTTGCAACAACTAAGCACTTAAAAAGGCTTTAAAATTCTCAAAAGAAATACTTCCTATCCTACAGATAAACTGGTAAATAAAGCAACTGCTTAGGTTCTTATTGTGGTTCTTCCTTCTACATTTGGCAACATTCCTGGAAACAAAATTTTGCAACCTCCATCTGGAATAGTTACAATTTTCAGTGCTAAAATACACCTCCACCTTAACTGGTAAGTCAAGACACTGAAACACAAAACCTCAGCAAAAACTTTAACCTGCATTGTCTAAGCAGTTTATCTTTCTATGTAAAGAATAACAAAATAAGTGTACCTTCTACTTTTTAAACAGGAGATCTTTCAGTGCCAGCATTATGGAACAGACAATAGTGAGAGTCTGAAACGTTAAAGGTTTATGGCTCAAGCAATCAGCAATTTGCAAGAGCAGCAGGTGCTCTGCTGAGGCCAGGTTTGCACACACCAACTGTGTGCTGGCAGAACCTCTGTTCTTCTTAAGACAGAGGAGGTGTACACCCACCACCAGAGGATGACAATGAAAACCAGCCTTTGCTTACCAACAAGCTGTTTTGATCCAGATAAGGAAAAAAGGTCAACAATAAACAGATTTTGTGAGATAGGATAATGCTTTTTATCATGCCAATGTCTTTCCCATGGGGAGGTATCAAATAAGCCTTAAGGTACTCACCCCTTCTGATAATGCATAAGTGGCTCAACTAAGACAGGTCAAACAGCAGTCAAGGTATTTAGAAGGGGCCACAAACCATCAAAGTCCCCCAAAATGCCCCCAAAGACTCATTTCTGCAGCCTTCCACCAGAGGATTTCACATGATCTACAGTGTTGCAGCAAACAAATAGAAACACTCATCAGGGAGGTACCTGACTGCTCCCACTGAACATGAGTATCTATTAACCCAATGAACTTTGATGTTTGGTGGCTTTCCCCCAGCCCCAACAGATCAAGACTGTGGCCATCACTTTGACCAATGGACAATGAAATTGCAAAAACTGAGTCCTGGTTGGATCCACAAGTGGTGTTATCCTTCTATCTACTATCTACTCTTACCCCTTCCTTCTTTTTTTCCTTTGTATATTTTCTTAAGTTATATCTTGATACTTCTATATTGCTATATTACTATAGATATAGTAATTACATGCTATATAAAACAGCTACTACACATCTCATTTCCACTTTAACCAAATTGTTCTAAAATAAACCTGCCTTTTATATGTATATATATAAACACCAATTATTCAGTGTTGTTTCACTCTAATCCATCCCAAAGGATCTATTAACAAGAACTTCAGTTACCCTGCCTCTGGGACAGTAATGCAGAGAGGAGACTAAAAATGTCAAAATGGAAAGTAGGATAGTCATCTGTAGAGTATAGTCACCTCAGAAAAACCTTTGTTCCAATACCATCCCTGGGAGATATCCTGTACACCTGCTGACAAGTTAATTAACCTGTCCTGTGCCTCCACTCAGAGAGACAAATTTCTGTCTGTTTTACACTTACGTTTTGTAACTCATGCAGGTTTCAAAGAGTGCCAGTAAGACCTGTAGGACTGCAACTTCTCATGAGCCTGCAGTGTCTGTGCCAGAGGTCCCTTCGAACACTAACTATTCACTGATTCTGTCCTACTGACAGAAGGCAGCAGTGTGACACTTCATGCTGGCAAAAGCCAACAAAAGAGTGGCTCCAACATATTCATCAGCATTTGCTACCTAGTTTTTCATCAAATGATTTCATGCTTGCAAAAGCAAAAGCTTAGTATAGAGTAAGACAATGTCTTTTAAATTTTTCTTCGAACTAAGAGAAACAGATTCTGAAGGGTAAAATGTTAGAAACGGAAAGACCAAAGAAGTTCTGTCCTAACTTGTTTGCAGAGTTTTCATATCTCATACAAATGTGCAGAGAGAAATCCAAACACCCCAGCACATCCATAGCCAAGGAATGAAGACAATTCTGGCCTTCTACAAGTGTAAGTATGCTGTTTACAAGTTACTGAACAATATGGGAACAATGTAGGTTCTCGTTCACTAGCAGCTACCTGCAAGGTATCAGAGGAGTTTGAAATCACTAACCAGCAATTATTCTTTTTTGTTCTTGAGATGTTATCCAGTCTCAGTAGCACAAGTTAAAGCCAAGAAAACATCATACATCAAAGGGATAAACAATAACAAAAGCAACAAAAATGTGCTAATGTAACATTTAAGAGAATGGTACAAAGTTTTACATTGAAATACATTTGATCATCACTAGATTTTGACAGACTTCTGAAAAAAACCCACACAGTTATTGTTCAGTTTTATAGAACCCACAATAAAGAGAGTGTCTTGAGCTCTTGAGCATTTAAATTACAACTAAAAATGATGTAACAAACATCAAAAAATCCGTGACAAATCACATAGGTGTGAACAAATACAACAAATGGAGCAACTCACAATTATTCTTTCCTATGAAGCCGAATGCAAGTCCTAAAAAGACAGAATTACCTCCACAAAGAAAGCTAACTTAAATCCTGGAAAAACACTAATTTAGGTAGAACATGCCTCGCTAACCTTCAGGAATGCTTGACTTCAGTGGAAAAAAAGTACTGATTCAGTGCAAAACAAACTGAACTTTCAACAGGATGCCTGGCTTTCTGGCACTTTTAAAAGCAAAGCAGCACAGTACTGCAGGTAACAGATTACTGTACTAAGACACATCTTTGCTACACAAAATAAATCATTTCCTGAAAGCACTCTTTTTTTCCTGAAACACTCCATACCCCATTGGAAGCTAACACGTCTTCTGTCTCATCCTCCTTGCTGTCAGCCTGAATTTCGAAGGGGTTTCCTCCGTGGCAGTACTGCTCAAACAGCGTCACCGACGCGGAAACTGCTGAGGCAGGCTGCTTGCTCGGCGACACGGACGGGGAACGCGACTGCTCCATGAACTTGAACTCCTACCAACAGAAACAAACCACCTTTTCATCAGCCATTTTCAATGTTATTATGACTCCAGTTCCATAAAGACAAAGGATAACAACAAACCCATGGACAATTAACTTTGAGCCAAAGTTTGCTGCTTATTTAAACACGCTTTTCATGCTGGCTCAAGTTAACCTTGAAAGTGACAACCTTACGCTGGCTTGTACTTCTAGAAATTTTCTGCTACTACATGCAATACATCTGCATCCTGAAAGTATTTACTGCCTAAAACTAGGTAAAAACTAATTGTGTTCTTTATTTCACAGAAATAAGGAGATAAAAAAGACTTAAATTCAATCCAAAAATGCCTTTTTTTTACACAAGTTGCCTAGTAATTTACTAAAGCTGAAATTTTATTGTTGATACTTTGTTTTTAAAAGTTGTCAAAATTTTTTACTTTGTAAACCCACTGCACAATTTCTGATCACAGGGTGAGTGCACAAACTCTTGCAAGTGTATGGACCAGGTAGGACCCAAAAGGCATGATTTTTTACTTTTTTTTTCCTAAAAAACACAACTTATCTCAGATGACATACCAATTTTATCCATTAAACTCTAGCTATTGATATTCATAATGGCAAAATGTACATTTTCATTGAACTAAATGTTTAAAGATCAAAACACATGCAGCTAAAAGGACTACAATGTTAGATTTCTGTTTGCTTAACAAATTTCTGCCATTTTCTGCTGCTGCAGTCCCTTGAGCACTATGTATGGATTTTAAATCCCATTTCTTTATTAAAAATATTATTTCTTTTGCTACTGGATGCTACTGAGGGTCTTCTCTTCCTTTCCCTCCATACTTTAAGTGATTCAGCAGCCTATTGTTTACTTCTATAGTTAATTCCACAGAAGTTGCACAATGATCTTGCTTAATGTTGCTGTGCTAAAACATTTCTGAACTTTAGTTATAGCTTTGATCACAGGCATCATGTTTTATTTGGCAAAACAAGTTAATTTCATCCACCACATGCTAAAAATCAAAAAAATCACTTCAGATGATTAGAAGGTGAGTACAGTAATTACTTGCTTTCAGTTGGACTTCACCACAGAAGAATATTTTTTTCCTGTCCAAGTGAGGCCATATGACCTATGTTTCCAGAAACAGATGCCAAATTGGTACAAGCTAGCAAGTGCTCATGCAACTACTTCTAGGCACCCATGTTTTAGCATCTTACTGTCAAATAAATAATTTAGAAATGAAAAAAAAGACACATTGAAACAGGAAAAATAAAGGCTATCATTATGCTTACAACTCTAGCATCTTCCATAAAAACCTCTGCCTGCCTGAAACAGAAACACTACTGTTTCAAAACCATTTGACTCCTAAGTTTCTAATAGCATGAAGTAAAATTAAGGAGCTTTTAGAAGCCATTAAAAACATTTGTACAGTAGTTCATGGATCTTACTCCTTCTTAGAACACTATGACTCTTAATTATTAAAGTATTAATACATTTGTGTATTTTATTCATAGAACGTACATGAAGCTGCAAAATACTAAAGCTTGATTTAACAGGACAAAGTTCCCAGGTCTCATTCTCCAAAAACATTCTTAGTTCTTCAAGACGAGTTCTGAAACACAAATGAATACTCTTAATTGGCAGAAAGAGTAAATCACAAAGCTGGCAATTACTTCACTTCTGCAGTGAAAAACTCCTTCTAAAACTGCATGAAAGTTACACTTTAAAACAAGTATTTAAGCATTTCTTCTAACCAATAAACCACTCAAAAGCTGTGGCTACCAAAGCAGTGTATTTTTTATGACACCTCTGGTGAAAGATATTCTTTGAGACTATCTCCAAAATTTGTAAACTAATTTTTTTAGTCAAAACCATTACAAATTATAGAGGTACACCTACAATTACACAGAAATACTGGATCTTATTCCTCTGCAAACTGTAGAAAGCAACACAGTATATACAAACACTCCACTAGCAGCACAACAGCTTCTGAGAGCCCACACAAGACAGATGCTTCTTTCAAACACCCTGAAGCCAACAGAGAGCAAAGGGAAGTGGAAAGAAATAATATTCTACAGAAATCTCAAGTTTTCAAAGAAAAAACTTAAATGGCTCTTAATCTCTAATTTTCTTCATAGCTTAAATTTACTTTGGTATCAATACAGTAATAAGGAATAGTAATCAAGCCATTACATCTCTGCATTTCTTCTGTTGTTTTTAATCACTAGAAAAGCCTCCACTCTGTCATAAGCAGAAACATCTTTAAAAAATAAAAGAATTTTGCAACATAAATGGGACATATAGGAAAAGACACCAATGAATGCTTTTTGGATCACATTGCTCTATCTTTTCCTCTTAATATAGGGCATACTGTTTTGTTTAACAAGCAACAGTTGGTAAATTATGCACTGGGTTTCTAATTAGGCAATAAAATATTCCAGGAATACCACAACTTCAATAATGAACTACAACCACCACTACAATTAAAATTTGCTTGCCACGATGAGATAAGCAACATGTTGAATGGTGACTACAGTTTGCTGTACCTAATTAAATTCACCAGCTAAATACAAATAGACTTAAAGTGCTATTTTCAGGGCATTGGGTACCCATAGCCTGCAAATCTTCTCACAGTAAAGCCACAGAAAAAACAGCTAGAGATGCTGTGAAAACTAGCATTAGAGATTAAAAGTCTTTGTGAGGAAGACTATGGTGAAAGAGTCATAGAAAAGCAAACATTTAAAAGCCACACAACAGGTTTGGTAGCATTTCAAATTTGAAACCAAGGCTCTGACAGAGTACTTGAAGAAATGCTCTTAATTTTCACCAGAATGTACATCTAGAAAGGGGAATGCACGAATACCTGATGCATTCATTCTCTGAAAAGCTTAAGCGATCAGACATATCTTTTTACAAATGTATCAGTAAGAAAAAGTAAATTACATTTCAAAAATCATCTTACTGATGCTCTTTGCCAAAAGCCTGTTCTGATTTATCAGAACAATCACCTTGCACCCAAAAAAGGGCTTCCTATATGCTCTAGTACTATGCTCTGCTCTATGTTTTTTGAATCACACAGCCAACCCTTTCAATATTTTCTCTATGTTGGCAGTTCTCTATAACACCACACTGCCCAGGAGGCCATGTATGTCAAATTACACAAAGAACTGATTACTCCTGAACTCTAAGCATTTCAGCTCTGTGTAGCTTTCATGTACTAATGAATCCTTAAAAGCACTCCTGCTTTTTTTTTTTCTCCCCTCCAATTAAATACCCAAGAGAAGTGAAAGCCACATTAGCTTGATCTGAAAAGGCAAGATACTTAAAGCTTTTATATAAAACACCCTAGGGGATATAGCCCTGAGACAAGGGCTTTTTATGTTTTTCCTTCTGATGATGAAAACATCAGCCAATTAATTTCACAATACCCATGCAGCATAAAACATGTAAAAAGTATTAAAAGGTTTCATATAATTTAATTCATGTCAATAAATATTTCATTTCATTTTTACAAGAATTACCTTATCTTAAAAAACACAAGTTATTTCAAAAAAATTACTAATTCTACATATATTCCATCAATGTTCCTTATTCTTTATTTTACTCAAAGATAATTCAGAAAATTAGTCTATGATTCCTTAAGCTGTTAAACATAAGCAAAACCATAACAGTCAAAATTATATTTACTTAACCCAACAAGGCACTATGTGATAAGTCAGTAAAAGATGGTTAGGTAGAACCAAAATCAGTTCATGAAATTTGGTTCAGGATTGAGAAAAATTTCAAGAAATAAAAATAGTGGCATCCCCTGACAAGACATAATGTGGATCTGAGGAAGGATCAAGTTTTTCAGACAACTGGAACTGAGGTCTTCATCAAATGTCCAGAAAGAATTCCCAGCTACAAACTACCAAAGCTGAAAGAAATTCCAAACTATATTGTCGTCTTCTGAATTTGCACAATGTTTCCTGTCCTCCTGCCATCATTTTCATACTTCATTTTAGGCAGAAAGTCACAGACTTTTCAAATGGCTCTGGATACATTACTCACATGACAGCTCCCAAAAAGAGAACAACAGATCAAGACTAGGAAAGTAAACATTTCCTGGAGCATGGACTGCTGTATTTCTTCTCATATCTTCCTAGTTTTTACACCCAGAAAGAATGTCATGCTAGACAACTAAAATTAAAAATATGTCAATCACCCAAACCAAAACATTCATAAAATCAAGGCAACAAAAACAAACAAATAGAAAGATAAGTCTTGATGCTGTTATAGCCATATATTATATCTGAGTCCAGAGAATGCCTATCCATGACAACATATGAATGGCCTCAGATATGACAAGAGCGCTGACTGAAATGTCACTAGATCCTGCCAACAAATAAGCCACAAAAACATGATTCAAAAGGATGGATTCAGTTCTAAATATTTTACTTGATGCAAGACAAAATTGCATATTGAAAAAAGCATTTCATAGTCATACGTGATGAGTCTTCTTAAGTAATAGCATAGAAAAGAAGACATAATTTTGCTACAAACTACAGACTTCAGAAGCATTCCTCCTCAGGATGCCAGGAAACAAGAGGCAACCTAAAAAACTAATGAAATTCTACATTAAAAAGTTGCTCATCTTGATCTGGCTTGCCTGCTGCAGAACTATGACTTTCCACAAACCTAGTGGAAACAAAGGCTTCTCTATCCTCTCCCCTTCTCCAGGGTTCAGAGCCTTATTCTCATCAGGAAACGTACAGTACTGTCAACCTCAACGCACGAACATTTTGCAGTGTAATTCCTTTGGAAAGCATTTACCCAACAATAAATGTCATTAGAATCATCCACTGCACATATAACAGTCTCACCTGTGGTATGTTTTGAAATAGTTAACACTTTGTTTTCTGATAGATTCTTGCAAAACTTCAGACTTACTGCCGCAAAACTCTTCTCCAACCTGCATCAGCCTAGAGTAATAAAACAAAGTTTAGATATATTTATTGATTTCTTAATACTGCTGTTCCAACTGTGAGTGTAGATATATCTTCATAGAAACAGAACCAATGTTACACTACAATGTTAAGGCTGCATTCCACAGAAGTCCATGTCTTATTTTCCTTCAAATCCTGCCACTGTGTGCCATACACATAGAGACAAAGAGCTATAAGCAAAATTAATGTATTTTTGAGAGCCCACTATAAAGGGCAAGCTGTCAGTTCACAGTTTCAATCTGTCACTTTATTACCAAAACAGAAGGATATAACATTGTACAGGTTGGCACAGTACTTTCCTACTTGACTCAGGCTCCCTTTAAAAGCTCTTAGAAAAAAAACTGCTAGACCTGCACACCGCGTATCTTAAAAGGAGACAATACTGAAATCATATCACACTTAAGCAGCAAAGCAGTTCCTGCTACCTCTCCTAAATACATCCTCATAAACTCTCACATATAGAAGAATTTCTCTTCAAGCTACCAGCACATTTGAATGACATTGGCAACAAAATGCAAATATCAGCCTTAATCAACAGTGCTATCTTATCAGAGCTCACTTGTGGACAGGTACTAGAAGGTCTTACAACCACACAAGCATACCTGCTGATAACATCAAGTACAAATATGAAGTCATCGTATTTGAAGTTAGACAGATCTGTTCCCAGAAGATACGTTTTCACTTTCAATTGAACATCCTACAAAACACAAACAAGTTTTTTGTACTAAAGATAAAAGTGAAGGCTTGGATGCCTGGTTCATTAGTACTTGTTGGTTGCTAGCACCTATAAATTCTTTTTTTGAGATTTAGAATAGAATTCCATTTTCTGTAACATGGGTAATTTCTCTAAAATAATTTTATAATCAGTTTCTATAGCACTCTATAGATTGCTAACATAGAGTAAATCCTAGATGCTTTACTGTCAACGCAAAAACAGAACTCAGCTTTTTCATCATATATTTTGGTTGACACCAAACTGATTCAGCAATCACATCAAGAATACCATAAAACCAGTCATGTTCTCAAGGCTCCAGGCTGAGAACCATATAACTATATATATATATATAAAACCATATATACATATAACCATAGCTATGGTTATAGCAGAAATATAAAGCAGTATACAGAGAAAAAGCACCTGAGAAGAAAATAGATTGTGTGGCAGCACCCAGGTTGAAAGAAATGGGACCAGACTAAAAGTCCTGTTACTATGTTTTGGTATCTTGACTGAGTTCGGAAGCCATGAAACCACTAAGTCATAGAAATTATATATCCATGGTCTTGATACATTCACATCAAAACAAATCACTTAAAAAAAACAAAAACTGGAGACATTTCTTGAAGAACATTAGTATAAATATAACCATAATTAATACTGGAGAGTTGGAAGAGGGGGGAATAAATACTTAGGGGAAATAAAATTCAAAACCCATACCTGCCATATTCGTGAAAGCCCATGCTCCAATTTCTTTTTTACATAGTTGCGGTCAAAACTGTTCTCTTCACTTCCAATCACATTGTTGCCATCTGAAACTTCAGGTTAAAGGCATTGTAAATATTTCCAAAAGCTTTGAAAGTTATCCTACACAGAATTACATTTCCTAAACTATTGCCATATTATTGATTATGCAAACCCCAGAAGAGCTACTTTGCTCTAAACTTCTGAACAGAAATGAATAATGCACATAAAAGCATATAATCATTATATGCAAATGTAGACCAGGAGAGTTTCATCATCTGCATACCAAATACCTGTCCCAGTAGTGTTCCTTAGGTAGTAATGAACAGCAAGGATCACAGTGAGAGCTAATCCTGACCCTTGCAGTTCTCCATTACTAGGCTTCACAGCTTTTTCCAGAAAAACTCCTGGCTTAGTTTCACCTTCCCTAGAGAAAAGAGCAATTTTTCATGTCTACTGAAAACAGTAGGCTGTTGCCTACTGAAGAAGAGACCAGAAACATAAACAACGTACACATGTCCTCCATTTGTCAGCATCAAGAAATTTTTATCAACAAAGTAAGTGCTCTTTCCTTGTCATGCCTTGACCTGAATCCAGACCTTGCAGTCTAGACGAATACCATGTAAATATTGTGAGCAGCTTACTAAAGAGGCCAGTAAGGAATGGGACACTGGATACAAGATTTTTATCAACCTTTTCAGATGTGTGCAGAACAGACCCTGCAGCATTATCTGGACTACCACATATGTAAGAGAACAAAAGAAAAAACATCCACTAACAGGAATTGTTATGACTTGTATCAAACACTGATAATTCAATTAAACCAAAATAACAATAGAGCACAGCAGTCTGACCATGTTTTGATTGTATCTTCTTCAGATCATCCACTGCTCACTGTCAAGTGAGCAGAGTTCCCTTCTGAAACAATCACCAATTATAAATAGCACTTAGCAGTGCCTCATTCTCCCAGTCCAAGCCAGACTCTTTGTAAGTAGTGTCATATACATCATCCTTCTCCTCATCAACCATCTGGTTTCTGATTTGAACCTTTCCAGAGTATGTTTCTCAGAACAAGAACTATTGCCTATTATAAGAATGCTTATATAAGTTTAACAGGAACAACAAAAATATCTTTATGATACCTGCTTGATTTTTCACCTGCGAAAACCACAGCAAAACAGACATAATTAAAAAGTGTAACCATCTTATTTAAACTGTAAATGTAAATATTATTGAGAACGGGCAATTCAATCAAAAATTTTGGAATCTTCTTCACATAGAACACTACAAAAGCAAATATTTCAACTCTGAATTTTATATCTGTTATACCTACAAAAACTTTCATCTCAAGCAATGGCTTCAACTCAAAAAACAGCTCCAGCAATCCAAAATATTTTTTTTTACTAAAAAATTTTGATTTTTTTTTACTAAAAAAAATATTTTCTATTATCTCTTTTTAAGATTCCACACAATAAGGGAAGGACATTTCCACTAAGCACTGTTTAAAATAAAATCATTTATATCTGCAAAACTTGCACATACAAATATTCATTTAAAAATTAGCCTTATATTGCCGAGTAAAAAAATCTAGTGAGTTCTTTAGTCCTTACTTCACACTATCAGCAAAAATGCTGAAGGCACTGAGTCAAGACCACAAAGATACCAACACATAAATTAATAACTTGAGCACAAGAAAAGTTATTTCCAAGTATCAGAAGTTTTGTTTCCAGCAGTTTCTTACCAGAAGACACAACTGCTGCCTCATCTTGGTCATGGTCCTCATGCCACTGCATCGTTCGGTAGTAACTGAGCATGACTTCCCAAAGGGCTTTGCAGAGATCAGCAAGGCATGGAATGTAGCTGTCTGATGTAATATGCTACAGAACAACAAAATAGCATTGTGAAACTTCAAAACTGTGTTCCCTGCAGCAACACAAACCATAACAAACTCTCCAAATTGATACAGCTGAGCTGACATACATCAGTTTCGTTTTCAAATGTACTTTAAGAAGTGACAGATTCTTGATTTTGGTCAAGTAATCAAATGCTGTCTAAAAGTATAAAGTGTTTTTGTTAGCATCTTTTTTTCTCATTTTCTCAATTGGTCTGTATGTTAACTACCACTTACATTTATTTTACAGTAACACAGATACAGAAGTAAGGCCATCTCACTATCAGAGGGATGCAGTCACCCTGCATGTCAGTTCAATGGCACAGACTTTTGTACTTCAGTGTTACAGAGAATTCGCACTGGCAAATATTCCATTGAATTGTTCTTGGTCTTTAAAGAAGTAGTTTAAAAAAAAAAAAAAAATCAAACACACTTGCTGATTCAGCAATTTTCTCTACCAACTTTTCAGGGAATGATACTGTATTTCAGGGCTTTTAGTATCTAAAATCTAAACTTTGCTTGTGCAAATCACTATACTTGAAGACATACTGAGTTTCAGGTGGACCGAAAGAAAGGATTACTTACTAAATACCAAGACAATTCAATTTAAACTAAGGGAACAACTGAATTTCTTTGAGCTTATACTAGAATAAAGAAAATCAAAACTTGAGACTGAAGCAGCCAAGTTTTCCCTGCTCCAGCAATATTTGAAGAGAAAATATGTAAAAGCATGGCATAATGCTAAGAAAGGAAACACACAACAATAAAACAGTGACTCGGAGTGCACAGGCACTAGCTTTCACAAATGCTTAAGAATTTCTGAAAACATTATTCTTTTTTAAAAGAATTTGAAACATTATTCTCTTTTAATATTTTGAAAAATTATTCACATTAACTTAAGCATCATCTCATTGGGGCTCTGCATAAGTAAAAATTAATAGAAATAATGAGGCAATAATTTTGTAACCATGCCATTAAAGTCACTCTCTTTCTGTGTATTACAAAATGTGGTATTTCCAAGTACCTGAAAGATCCCTCTACACATTCAAGTGGAAGGATAAACAGCAACACACAACCTGTATTTTAGAATTGGTCAGAAGGAGTTCAGTAGTTCGTTTGTAAGTGTAAATAAGCAGGCTTAGTATCATTAGTATTAACAAGGAATGAGAAATAAACTGGACATACAGATGCATAAAGTAAAAAATAAAAAAAAATTGGAAGAAAAGTTCATCAGAAACTAAGAAACAGAAATAAAACCACACTCTGAAGGCTTATAGCAGAAAATGAAAGGACTGCAGTCTGGGGAACAAAGATCAGGGTTTGCTGGCTTTCTGCACCTAGAATTCATCTCAGTGAAGTGGATATACCAACTATCCAGAAACTTACTCATTATGTTCATGAATACTTAACTCCATTAACCCAATAAATTTATTTTGCTTATCACACTTTTATTTATATGAAGACTCTTAGATTATGTAATCTTTTTAAATCAAAGAGGAACCTCTTTAAAATGAATGCAGATGTGTTGTTTACTAATGGCAGCTACATGATGCCAGGAGATACAAAATGGGAAAGAACAGAAAATAGATCAGAATATAAACTTCAATCTCCTTGTGATTGTATTTTAATTTAATAAATTGCAACTGATGGGGTGGGTCCTTAAGTTGATGAAGTGTGATGAAGGCTTAGTCCGTGACTGAAACATACATCATAAAGAACACTCAAGACAGAAACATAATTTCAAATTATAATTAAATGTTAGAACCACCTAAAATGTCTCATATTCTTCTTCCCCATCACTGAAGTTTTAGAAAATTTCTCAGGGTGTAACAGTAAAATCTCAACTGAAAAAATTAGAAGAGTGAACTAAAATTTGTAGTAGAGGAAAATATATGTATATTCCCAGCTCATGATCTGTCTATCACCAGGCTTTCGCATCTCAAAATTATAGCTATCCCTTATCCTGGTATCAAAAGTGCAAAATTAAATGTGAGAATGAAAAGTGAATGATACAAAGTCAGGAATAATGGGAAGACTCCAATTAAATTAGAATCTTTACAAGAATTCTTCCTGAAATGCAATATCAGAGGAATTGTGAATACTACCTAAATGCACTGGAATAAAGTTCAAAGATAACAGTTATTCCAATAACTAGCATATCATACTGGAGACACACACTTTCTGAAACGCTGTTTGTTGTTAGATGGAGTGCACAATAACTCCAAGGTGTTAAATTTAGTGCAATCAATTAAATTATGAGTAACAAATATCTCAAATAATCATAAATTGTATTAAGAAACTAGACTAGCTACAGGATTAACAACTGAGGCCCTATTGACAAAAGGTACATCTATAACAGTGAAAAAATTCAGATTTAAAACCATATATATATATGTAAGAATTACATACTGTACAGAGGTCTTTGTACTGTAACTTCTGAAACTTGGTGTCTGTGTTCCCTGCACACAGCTCCACATATCCAAGGACTACTTGAAATACAGTATTGTGAATGGCTTGGGTGAAGTGCATATGTAACTGGTCCATTGCTGTCTGAAAGAAATGGAGTAAGATAAAATCAAATAGTAAAATTCAATTTGTCATATGCCATCATCTTTTAGCCATCATCTTTTGACGTCCTTTCCAGTACTGAACACTTGTAAGTATATCCTCCAACCTCTCTTAAAATACCTAACACAGATCTTGGCAATATTACAATATGGTCACATAAAAGAGTTCAGGTATTGCAAGTAAAATCGGTTTCCTCTGCCATCTTTCCTCTGTAATTTACCTTTTTTATGGTACACTGCCACTAGTAAATATAATATAGGTAATTATAGAATTTACTCATTCATTTACCCTCTCAGTCGCTGATTATGTGTCAAAAAGAAATTAGTTGAGATTCATGCTCTTTCCTCCAGTGGAAACACTGCCAACTAAATAAAAAATATTTCCTTTGCAATCACGAAAATTAAAAGCAGGATTACAAAATCTTAATCCACTTGCCAGAGTGAAGAACTGAAAGTACAATTAAGCATTACAGAAAGGCATGCACATCATATAAATGAATTTTCTATAAAACTCCTCTTTTTGATAGAAAAAAAAAGTCATTTGTTTTTCTTAAAAAAAGACTACCTTTTCCAGGAAAAAGTAAAGTACTAAGGACTAATGACTATGTAACATATTAGTTTTGCCACAATCATGTCTGAGTTTCAGGTCAGGATGTTTCCCAAGTGTCCCTGTTGTTAATAAATTGCATGTAACAGTATTCCATTTCAGAAACTGAATTTTCTCTCTATTTTCACATACATGCAATCAGCAGATTTGAACGTGTTCAGTTTCACTACTTCCTATTTGACATTTTTAGCTACCAACATGAGCTGAGAACTCAATCACTCCATAAGAAATGAAGAAGCAATTCTGCTGAAATCCTATTGAAAACAGCCCATCTTCTATAGCTAGTCCTAACTTGAAGTAGCCAAAGAAAATAGAATGACAAATGAAATAATGAAAAGTACTGAAGATGCTGAAGAATCTTGACATTTTGTTTCCTGAGAAGAGGTCAATATGGGAGAGATATGAATAACAATGCAAGTTCAAAAAAACAAGTTCAAAATATGTACTTTACTAGTAATAAAAAGAATGTCAAAACCAAGTCAGTCTATAATGGAACAAAGCAAGCAAAATCATGCAGTAACAAATAACTTTCATTTTGTCAGAAACTCCATTCCTCTCCAACAAGTATCTGCCTTTCTCAACATGTCATGCACTTGACATGCAGTGAATGCATTGTATCTATTTTTGTTCAGTAAGTAAGAAATTGAATACTTCTTTAGGCATTCCAATAGTTCTGCACATTAACAAAGTACAAGAAGGTAACTCAATTTTTATCCAATTGCAGAGCTACACTGTTATTACAGTCAAGCCAGGAAAAAAAGAACCAACTTTACTAGAAAGGTTCTAATTAGAAAGAAGCAAAATGAGCAAATAAAAATTTAAAACAAACCCAAGAAACTCAATCTTATATCAGATATGCTCCTGAAATCTTGAAAGAGCATTAAAAAAGCCACACATAATAAAAAATTATTTGGGTTCTTGTCCTGTCTTCATCAGGGGGCAGGTGCTTTGACTTGATCTTTAGCAATTAAAGCTTTCTGGGGGAATCTCTTCCCCAAATAAATCAATTCCTGTTCCACTGGCACCACCATGTTCAGCCTCTATTATAAGCACTGATCACTGACAAAACATGCCTCCAAGACTTTCATGTCTCCTTATCCCTTTTATCTCATAGGACTTTGATATTAGCTCCCATATTTCATACCTTCTGAAGGAAACTTGTTAATTGCCTTCTTAGAGAAACAAACCAATAGGAAGCCTCAAGGCAGTGCACCAAAGAGAAGAGATCTCCATCCTATGGGAGAATTTAGGTCTACTCATATACTCTAGGCACACACAGATGTAACTTTCAGGACATGCCCACAGTATGTGTTTGACACATGGGATGTATTCTACTGCAAAAATCTTATCTCCTCACAGGCTCCGTTCCCATCATGTTAACACTACAATATAAAATTGAAATACTCAAGGCAGAGGTTGTGTACAACCCAGAAAAACAGACCTAACAGTAAAAAACAGCATTCACATGGCCAAATAGAATGAATAGTGCAAACAGCAGTATAAACAGAGCTGAAATATGCAACAGTTATAAACTGTCCAAAAAACTAGATGTTGCAGTAACACACAGCTTATCCTTAGCAAGTACTGTTAAATTATGTGAGCATTTTAAGAACCTTTATTATACAGATATTTGGCAAGATCCATCAGCATTAGTGTGCTGGTTTTGGCTGGCATAGAGTTAATTTTCTTTACAGTAGCTAGTATGGGGCATGGGGCTGTGTTTTATATTTGTGCTGGAAACAGTGTTGAGAATTCAGGGATGTTTTAGCCATTGCTGAGCAGGGCTTACACAGGGTCAAGGCTTTTTGTGCTTCTCACCCCAAGCCTCCAGAGCGGGCTAGGGGTGCACAAAGAGTTGGGAGGATACACAGCCAGGACAGCTGAGCCCAACTGACCAAAGGGATATTCCACAACATGTGGTGTCATGCTTAGTAATAAAAGCTGGGGCACGAAGACAGAACAAGTCTCGTGAAGTTTGTCTTCACAAGTCACTCTTACACATGATGGAGTCCTGCTGTCCTGGGGATGACTGAACACCTGCCTGCCCTCTGACTTTGCCATCACACCAAGGAGGAGGAAGGGAGCAGCTGTGTGGGGCTTAGCTGCCAACTGGGATTAAACCACAACAATTAGGAAAATAAATTTCCATCACAGAGTCAAAGCTTCATGCTGTGATATGACTATTCATTGTGACTTCCTCAGAAGAGAAGTACTAACCTGTGTTTTTCCAAGCAGCCTGTAAGCCTGCTGAACTTTCGTATAATGATTGATATCAAAATTCTTGCATATTTTGGAAAGTGCTACGTCCAGTTGTTCCTATAAAAATGAAAGAAAAATTGTGTTAAACACTAAATAAAAACAGGCCAAGTTATACATTACTCAAACAATAGCAAACAAGGAAGATGTTTATTTAAACAGTGTGATAATTATGGTTGTAAAGTAACCAAGACTGTGTGTGACTGGATTGTTCTGGGGTGCTTAAGTGTTACCTCGTGCACTGTAAGTACCTCAGTATCAGCCAGAGTTTCACCACTCCCAAGAACAAGGAAGTCCAAATCAAAGTGATGTTTACTTTGAGAAGGCCAGGAACCTCAATATGGGAGAGCTGGGATTTCTAAGTTGGTCTACTTCCACCCCTAAGTAAAACTCAGATCTGGTGGTTTCAGCTCATTCAATTCAGTTATAGACTTCTTAACCCTCTGACAACATCTCTTAAATGGAACTAACACTATCTGAATTAAAAGTTCATTGGCAAACAGCTGTTTATAGAATACATCACCACAATAATCAGTACCTGAGGGAGTCAAGAAAGAAAGCAGACACACAAATATGGGTTTTGCCACTGCAGAGCTGTGTCTGAGCATACTGAACAGCTCTGCAGCAAATGAAGTTCATCTATTATGTAAACTAAGTGAAAAAAACACTTCAATAGGATCATGTATTTAGTGTCTAATAAAGCTTTCAAGAACTTGACTATGTAGCTTAATAAAACAATTCTCACATAGACGCCACAAAATATTCAGATACACAATCTAATTTAGTTATTTTCAACCAACAGTGCAAAAGATAAAAACAGAATTAATCAATAACATATAATAACTTACACAATGAACAAGCATTTTCTTTCCTTGCTACATATTAAAACCATTTCAATTCTTATTATTTAATGATCTTGCAATACAGTCTTGTTCTTAAAAATAGAAACCACAGTAGAAGGATGTTTTGTATGTTATGTACTTAATCCATTGGAAAATTTTCATTAATTACCTCATTAGTCACAAAATATTTTTGGTCTTAACCCTAGAGATTTGGTGGGGGTTGTTTGCTGTACTTTCTTCCCTAAGCCAAATGGTAAAAGGACAATCTAAAGATTCAGAACTTCTCTAAAACATTACTCAGCAATTTGAATTTCAGACATATATTGATTTTTTTAAAATTCCTTGTTTCTTGCAGAACAGCTGTACAAAGAGAAAAACTGGGATATCAAACTGCCCATGAATAGAGCTCTTAAACAGAGAACATTACTCTTTTCTGTTACATTTTTCAACAGTTCCTTCTGCTATACCATCTTGCATTTTATTTGTAACATAGTATAAAAGCAAGATCTATATTAAAATCTAAATTTAAAAAGAAAGGAAAAAAGAATGGACTTAAGTAGAGGCACTCAACTATTGAAAGGACTTATTATTGAAATCCTAACTAGCAGAATATTATTCTATATTAATTAGACCATGTATTCCACAGCAATACTCAATGGACCCCAGGATGACTTATGTTTCTTCCATATGCACAGGCATAACTCCAGTAGAAAATCAGATATTTTCACAGGAAGAAAATAAGATATTTTTATAAATTCACAAGTAATAAATAAAAATCTTGAACATGATTATTTAGCTAGCTCTGAATTACTTTCACCAACCAATATGGAAAATTTCTTCATATTTTGATAAGACAAGAATTTGCTCTTCAAAGCTGTTACTGGAAGGAAGTAAAGATGCATGTCTTTTTTTAAACAACATCAGTATTTGCTCACAAGGAAAAAATTAGTGCTCACTCTGTGTTAGGCCTGTGTTAGAGTGGGAAGAAAACAGTCATTCCATCAGC
>JANRGV010000001.1:23280967-23291376 GCA_024734035.1 Alethe castanea | reverse complement strand
CTCTGAATAAAGTACTATCAGAGAAAGACTAAAGGAATAAAAAAGCTTTGCATAAAAGCTGAAGTACAAAGACATAGCTGAAGAAAACTGACAGTTTTAATTTTACAGGGAGTTAGATAACAAGGTATGATAAAACGTGCTAGTCTGACTTTCTGAAAAGCATGTGACAACGGGTGTAGACAGCTGCTCAAATAGCTAAATCAGGTTCCTGCTAAACATTAGATGTGTGTGCATTACGTGCATCACATACACAATATACATATCTATAATTCTAGACTTCTTATGAAAAGCTTGCCACGTTCCAGCTCAAAATTACCTAGTAGTGGAGTTCAGAGAATTCCCTTTTTTCCTTTTTCCAGGAAGATACTTAGCATTTTATATTCCTTTGCTTTTGTGACACTATCTACCAACTTAAACCAACCTTAGACTCATCCTTCACACCTATTGAAGTCATATTTCCTACAGCTTAGCACTGGTCCTATCCAGCAGTTTCCAATTTGCTGACCTCTAAAATTTCCTGTGAAACTGTGATCTCTTATACAGCTTATCCAAACCTACTGGCTTGCTATTAGTTTATTTTTCACAACTCTTTAAACATTCAATACCCCAAATGTTATGTGACTTTTTAAATTTTACTGCTCTACCACTTACAGTGAGCACAACTAGTGAGCTTGGTCATAATATGATAACATATTACAGAGCATTTAGGTTGATTACAGCACTAAAGTCTACACGAACAGCAATAGCTACAGCATCCAAAGAGAGTATTTGAAAGAAATGCACACATTCTATAATTGCTAACAACATTTTGTTAGAAAGCCCTAGTACTTAGAGATTAAATACTAGCACATACTTAGAGGTTAAATCTCAACATATAATAAACATTAGTATATTAATTCTTACCTCTATTTGTTCCAAGGTGTCTTGCAGTTTTGAATTTAACTCACTATTGTTAAACGAAAAAAAAATGTTTAGAGTAAAATTACTGATTATATAAACATTTCAGACCATTTCTTACTTCCAAAAACCCTGCTACTGAGCCACAACATAGTAATTAATCATAAACCACTAAGCTGCTGTTGCTGGGTCAGACTAGCACCATCACACCATTGCTATGTGGAATGGCACATTATTCTATGTTTATAATGCAACAGTGTTAAGAAGGTCTAGACTCCATCCTACTAGGATTTAACCAATAATTCAAAGAGACATTCCCAACTCCCGAGAAATTTGCTTTAAATGTTTCGGTTTGGCACTGTGGTCTACAGCAGAACATATCTAGAAGGGTCAGGACGATCAACTCTTTGCATACTGCAGTAATTTTTATTTGCTACTCAAGAACCCCTTACAGAAATGCTATAGGAAAAAGAGAATTTAAGTTTTCTCAGAAAAAAATTTAAAGTTGGTATAAAAAATTAACAAAAATAGCTACCATAAGAGAAACTATTCAGGACAAAGAAAGGCACCACTACACCTTTGCAACAATCAGCTTTAAAAATTTCAGAACAGCAGCAAAAAAAAAAAAAAAAAGATAAAAGAAGACTACTATGCTTTTGTTTGGAAGGGTCAAAGCAACAAAGAAATAGGCAGGATATTCTCTTCTAGCACAGAAAGCCCAGTTTTCATTAAATAATCATATTTCATCTTAGACAACTTCCTTCTGTGCTGTGAATCCTCTCCTTAGGGCTCCACATTAATTATCAAAAGACAGATTCTAGCATCTCTGCTTAGTTCTCTATGCTTCAATGATACACCCATCATCCTCCTTTTTTGTTTCCTTCAGATAAATTGGGTACAACATCCTCCAAAGAAAAGTTTAAATAGAAAAAAAAGGCATCAAAAAGAACGGCCATTAAACACTAAAGAGAGTAGCCAGTATTTATTTACTGTTTCTCCATATGCAATGAACATTCAAACAGAAGGACCTCCATAATAATGTGATTTTATTATATCTCCTGCTGGAGTTTATGAGCATTTTTTGCTATTTTTTTTTTTTTTTAAGCAATGGAATCATTAAGTCTTTATAAGTTAGAAACTGCAGATATTTGGATTAGCTTCACTTCTGAAAGCAGTTTCTTCATGTCAGCATGAACCTCTGCACTTGTTAATCTCATTGACAAGAATCAGGGTAAGTTATCCTGCAGAAGCAATCTTGCTATAGGCAAATTAATTCCAGAATAAAAATTTCTCATTAGAAACTCAGCTCAGGTATCTCTAGGCAGGAGGTTGTAGCACAGTTATAATGCACTTGAAGTTGAAACTTTAGCTGCCAATAATTACAACAGTTACAAAACAATTATATAGTCTAAACATTGATTTTGTGCTGTTATAACTGTGAAGACTGGTTAGTTGTGGTAGGGGGAGATGGGAAACTACAGAGGATACTTACACTTTTATAAGTTCCTCAATTTTACTTTTCTAAGCTGAAAATTACTTTTCAATTAAAATTTCTTCAGAGAATGAGAACCAATGATCATTTTATACCACTCACAAATAAAATCATACAGAAGCTGACACCTGCACAATGTCACCCTACCTTATACAACTGTAGTGTTTGAAAGTGCTGGCAGCTTTCTGGCATTCCAAGCACAGCTGAATAGCTCCTGGATAATCCTCTTCCTTAGGATAAAATACAATTGAAAGCTCATCTGAAGCAACAGTACAATACCCATTTTTGCTTGCATGCTTATGTATAAACATCAAGAATAAAACATTTTGACTCTCCTGTCTAAACAGCAAAGTTAAAGAAAAAGAGGGAGGGTCTACTGCAAAACTTAATGTGCACGTAGTTTAGAATTAGCAACATCTGAAAACACTAGGCATTACATTACCTTATGCAAACAACTTGCTGTATTGTTTCCTTATCCATACATAAAAAAATACATCACAAAGTTTTTATTACAGACCACTAATATCTTCCCAGTAAGCTATTCATGAGCATGGAAAGAGGTTCATTCAGGCACTGGCAGGCTGTTCCCATAGTTTATAAAACATAAAAGGAGACAAGGAAGAACACTCCCAACATTATGCCCAAATAAACACTATTTAAATTTGAGACATATTCAGCTCATTAGAAATTAACTTGAATACAACTGACTTCCAGAAGGCTTCAGGCAACAAAGAACACACTATGGACACATTGTCCTAAAATATAAGAAGAATATCCAATAGGCAGACAGCTCAATCAGGAAGTATATGAGAATGTCAGGACAAAATAAAAACATACACATAAAAATCCAAAACCCAAGAATACTACCAACAAGACACGGGCATTGCCTAGGATATACCTATTATTTTTGTATTCTGTTAGACATGAGACAAGAAAGAATCTTGGAGGAAGAGAAACCTTCTTTAATAGCTAAGAGCTTTTGGATTTTGTCATAAATACATCTGTTATATTACATGCTTTAGAGAGCTCAAACTCAAAGCTGTTACTGGAATTTCAGTCATTGATTGAAGAGTAAAAATGCAAGGGTAATTTGTATTCAGCTGTTATCACACAGGAGTTTCTAAAATGAAATTAGTTTTAACAGCAATGTTCTAATGCAGATCAAATTTAGCTAAAAAACACAAAAAACCCCAAATAAATTATCCATTAGATGAAAACAGAACAGTACACTGGTGTAAAAGGACTGCTGCATTTATAGCTCTTTGCATCTCTCTCCACTGGAAACCTGGTACTTGCTCCATTAAGTCTAACAGAGCTCAAATCAGAAAGCCTGCTTGCATAAGATATGTTACAATATATTCCAGATGAAGCTCAACCCTGTAAGCTACTGTAGCTTCATGCCAGGTCTTTTCTTAATTGGGAACCCTTTCAACATGCTCTTCTGTGAGTGGCTACTAACAGTTCTCATGCATATTCCAACCTACTAACTTCTTGGAGTACAGAAATAAATGGACCAGTAGCTCAGATAACTTACTGGGTGAAGACACTAAGCACAGCTCTAAAACTGCACTCTGCCAAAAACAACAGTTCCAACAAAATCACTGACCAATTATAATAATCAGACATTAGGGTCTGTGTGTGAATACAACACCCACACCTCCTCAGGACAACTCCTGCCAGTAGATAGTAAAGAGTTTATTTCCTGTGTAGCAAAATACAGCACAGAAATTAAAAGTTAATCACTGTACAGGGCTTACTGAGCAGAAAGCATTTATGCCGTCTGAAAATGAGTGCAGTTTTGCTTTTCAAAGAGTAAGAAAGTTTGCTGACAAGGTAACTTACTCAACATGGAATTAAATTCACAGAATCTTGAAAGTTAAAACTATTAAGATTCAATTTCCAAATCTAATAACTGAGGATTGTCATCATGACATTCCATCCAGTATTAGCTGTAAATATTTGGCAAACTCACAAGTCAAAATTGCTACACTACATGTACTATAGCTGTCAATAAATCCTGAGGCTTTTTTTCATACAATTCATCACCTTAAGACAAGATCTTTGCTCTGTGCAGTATCTACTGCATTTTTAGGCAGTGTACATAACAGTATCAGAATTTTCAGTGTCATGGCCTGCATGCTGCAATGTTTTCTACAATTGAATTAAAAAGCCAACCCAATGAATAAGGACAGAAGGCTACTACTTTACAAATAAAATACTAAGCAGGGAGCCCATCAATAAATTTGTATAGCAATGTAGCCATAGAAATTCTTTATCCAGGCCCAGCATATCAACAGTCAGCTAAATCTCACCTTTTTTTTCTTCCCAAACATCAAGCTAAAGAAAAGAGGTGTAAGTTGAGAGCAGGGATAAGTAAAGACTCCTCTATATTTTTACTGACCTAACTCAAACTTCAGTGCAGTGATATAAAGGCAGAAATTAGTTTTTGATAGAAAATACGCCCCCCAGCAGAGGGACTATCTAAATTGATATTAAGTTTTTCTCAATTTAAAAGAAGAATAAAAATATAATTTCATGCCATGCACACACCCTGTTTGCAAGAGGAAAGGAAGGGACAAATTAAGATGACTGACGAATGTAGACTTAGAACAGCTCCATATTATACCAGTCTGGTAGGGACTTACCTCCAACATCTCACTCAAACGCACATCAGTTCTTTGCTAAAAAAAAAAAAATTAAAAAAATTTAAAAAAAAAATTCCAGTCATTACTATGCATAAATTAAGAAAAATGTTTGTCACTGAACAAAAACAACTGTACATACCAGAGTTTTTATTGTTCTCAGAGATTTTAGCAGTCCAATAAGCAACTGTCGTTTCCTCTGATTTGCAAGTAGCCCCAGACTAGCTTGTGTGAAGCCTTCCTTTGCTATATTCAGGTGTCTGCAAGGTAAAATTTAAAATAAACTTCAACAATTCATAAAATAAAACTTCCACCTAATAAATTCTAACAATGAATTGATCCAACAAAATAAATGGTAGAAAATAAGATTTTCAGCATTTTTAGGGAAACACAGAACAACAGACTACTAAGAAGGTACACCCTTCTTTCTGCACTTTTCTGTGGATCAGTGGTGTTTCTTCAAGTTTTCTTTTTCAAAGAAAACTCCCAATAGCAGAAGTGAGAGCTGCAAGGGTTTGCAACTGTTTCAGTATCTCTAACTACTACTGCTAGTACCATTCAGCACATAAACAGGAAATATCATCAGCAAGCAAACTTCCTGGGTTTACAGATTTCCTGTTAAATACTTCCCCACTTTCAATCTCTGCAGTTCCTTAAGCAAGATACCTTCTTCCATTTGTGCAAATAACCGCTGCTAACTGAAGGCCAGACTGCAATGATGTAACACGTTCCAGTTCCTACAGACAATAGGTTCAACAAATATACAGGTTAAACAAATACACAAGTTAAACAAATACACAAGTTACACACAAGTGAAGATTACTGACTGGTAGATTTCTCTTGAGATGTTATAACAATTTTGTAGAGTTACCTTATATATTATTTGTTTCATCATTTTATATGCACTAAGCACTGCAATGTAACATTAATATAAACTATATTTTGAAACACAATTCTCTTTTGAAGATAAATAGTTGAAATCCGTTTTCATTGCAGTGGAACCCTCTACATTTATATATAGCACATTTAGCTGAAGAATTTCTATACCATTAATGCATTACAATAGAATGATCTAAGTTTCAAGGACAGAAGCACAGGGCTTAATTTGCATTAATATGCCAGAGAACTGCAAAACAAAAAAAAATTATGTTTCACACAGCATTTTCTTGTTTAGAAGCACTTGTGTTCTATCAATTTAATAGATGTCAAATCATAATGAATGTTAATTGTATCCTGTTGACATTCAGCTGAAAACTCTTCAGAAGAGGTGACCTGAATTTAGCTTGATTTTGACTTAGTGAAGTGCCTAGCATAACCTCAACTCCTTGAAAAAAATAAAGGTTTTAATATAACTATTAGGATTTCTTTTGTTAGAACAGCTCTGCAGAAAAATGCATTCTTTCCCCAGGCTACAGAAAAAGAGATTATATATTTATTTTATTTTATTTTATCTTATTTTTTAATTCTGCTCATCATTTCAAAATGTATCAAGTGCTTTTCATGAGAAGAGAGATTTTCAGTTTGAAAACTAATTTAATTCTAATAACATGACAAGCAAAAATGAGTTGAAAGTTCAGTTCAGTTTTAGACCAGCTGCTAGTCAGTCTCCAAATCACTAAGCTGCATCTTCCACCAATACCTGCTCCTTTATGTTACCAGTGCTGCTTTTGTATAAATGACAGCCTAGTTGCTGATATGTGAAATACCTTAAGAAACCAAATTCAAGATTACTTTCCTCAATACCTACCACTCTCTAAAAACATACTTCGCAAATACCAGAGCAATTCAAAACGCCATTGTTCCCTTGCTCATGAGCAAACACATGCAAAAAGGAGCAACTCCACTCCAGTCTTGCCTCTTGCAGATTCTTTAAAATCTCTCCTTTGAACACAACTGGAGAGGAATGGGGAGAGAGTGCAGTCTAAATATTCCCAAAGAGGGAGCCTTCTGCCCAGCATTTAGGGCTGAATACAATTTTACTCTTCTCAAAAACAGTCTCTTACCCACTGGTTGTTCCTACAGCATGTCCTTCTTCCAAGAACAGAAAACTGTAAATCCTTTACATGTGTCTGTGCCATGCTCTTGTGGCCACAGGAGTGCCTGTTAGACCAGCACTTCATAGTAGGCATGGGCTTCAAACCATGATACCCCTAAACTACACTTTGCACAGCGAAAAGTCTCCAGGAGACGTGTTCAATTGCATTTTTGGCTCTTGTAATGATCTGTCACTGTAGTTGAACACTGAACTGGAGCTGCCAGTACAAGTTCACACAGCACAGCAGGAGGTTCATTTCATGAATCAGTGAGAAAGTCAGACCTATATGCCCACCAGAAATCTCCAATGAGTCTACTGACAAGGCCTGTGCCCATAAGAAATACTGAAGGGTTATTGACTTAATCAGGCACAAATGCACTTAAGAAAAGTTTTTTAAAGGTTTTTACTGGCACAGCGGATTTTTAACTGTCCCTTTGGAACATCTGAAAGTACTTCTAGGCATAAAACAGGTGCACCTCACTAAGATGTCTGCAATATTAACATTACACAGCAAAATGCAAGAATATTTGCTGCAGTTCCATCATGCAGTAAGAGGTTTTCAAAGTGAAGCTCCTGGATTCAGAAAAAGCAGCACTCAAAACTATCAATTTCAAACCCACACAACGGTGAATTAATACCAGAAGATTCTTATACCACACAATTACCCTTTCTCTCCCTTCTACACTATCATGTGAAGACTCAATCACAGTAGCACTTATCAGCCTCCTTCGGCAACAGCTTCCCACCTCACCCCTTTAACTAAAACTGAAACAACTTCACTGTCACAGCCCTTTTCTTCCACCTGCTATTGCAGGAGTTGGTGCAAATAATGGTCACTTCTCCCCCCTCCATTGTTCTTTAAACAGCAGCACTCCTTTCACCAAGCAACAATGCCAGAATAAAGATGGCAACTTCACTAAGGCTGGATGCACTGGCCATAAGAGCAATCAAACAAACAGGGACATTGTGTCCTCTGGACAAGAGGAAAGTAATTGCAGATTCATGACATCTACCATAGGTTAACAGTCAGGAAGTCATCATTGTTCTTCCACACTCTCTCCAGCTTCTTGCCCAAACTAAGAATTGCCATAATCACCAGTATAACAATGGTGATGTAAGGTGCTGTACACAAACAGAAGTATTCAACATAGGATCATTCTCAGACTAACTTAATAACAATCACCATTTTCACTTTGCAGAATTGTTTGGACAATACCCCCAGGCACATGGCGTGACTTTGGGAACAGCTCTGTGGAGGGACAGGAGTTGGACTTGATCATCCTAGTGGGTCCCTTCCAACACAACATATTTTGTGACTCTGTGATTCTCACAACTGTCTGATTAGTGGCAGTTAAGTGATCTTAAGAAATATCACTACTGCTTTGTCTAATGGAATAAGATGTGACACCACTCCTAAACAGGGGCACTAAAGCAGCTCCTGTTCCAAGTCCATTACAGGTATTAAAGCCTGTGAATTCATGAATTCTGAATTCTTCAGAAAGCCTTGTGAAATGACCATATGCCAAAACCTTCAGCATCTTAAGGGCTTTCAACTCAATACACCGTTGGTTTTCATTATAGAGCCAGAGCTTTAGCATACAAAAATAGCTGGTTCCAACCAGGCACTAGCACTCCTACTACAAATTATTATAATGACACAACTGCAGCATTTTAACAGCACAAAATTGAGAATTTTTTCCTGAAAATTAAGTGTTAATTGTCTTACCTCAACATATGCAGGCTGTTTTTCAAGGATTAAATCTGCAACTTTCTTAGATACCTTAAAAAGAAGAACACTCCATGTGATATATAGCAATCTCAATTAAGTAGGCCATGCCCATACTAAAGTTCTACAAGTTTGTGATTCTTTACCATTAAGTTCTGCATTTTTCAAATTTATTAATAAATACTCCACAAGAACATATAAAAAAATTGTAAAAATGATCAGCTTTCCTCAGAACCAAGACATGAGAAACGTTCACAATTCTATCTAGTGATTAGTAGGCATTTTTAGACTACTTACTTAATTCTCTGTTTGTTAAGAAACATGCTAGAAAATCAAATAGAAATAATTTGGGACACTACAAGTATTTACTTTTTGCTCATGCTACTGCTAGAGTACAAATTTAAGTCAACCATATAGCATGGTGTGCTGGCTTGGGCTGGGGTATTCAATTTTATTCAAAGTATCTGGTATGGGGCTGTTTTAGACCGGCTGAAACCACTTTTGGTAACATAGAGGTGTTTCAGTTGAGCAGTGCCTGCAGAGAATCAAGGCCTTTCCTAATCACATCAGTAAAAAACATTTCATCTCCTGAAGAAAAAACAACGTAGCTAAGGATATTAGATTACTAATTAAAAAGAAGTCTAGCAGACATCAACTAAAAAGTCTTTCTAATCCAAATTGTCTGTACCAAGACAAATTAAAGCTGCTATCATACATACATTAAAAAATGTTTGAGCAAGTTGGGATCCTTCCAATGGAATGGAAAACTAATGAGCAAACTACAGAAAATAAGTCCATAGAGACCCTGAAAACGATGGGATGACCAAGATCAGCTGTGCAAAAGTAGATAGTAACAGTCAGTGAGAAGTGGAAGATCAGAGCTCTAGTACCTATAATTCACACTCATAAAAGTGCTTTACATTAGAGAAATTTAGAAGTTGCTGCTATCACCAAACTACTATTGTAAATTCCTCCGCCAGCTGTAGGCACAGACACTGAAGTGAAAAAGGCATTATTTAGTTCTTTGCAAAAGCAGAGGTACTATGTGATATGTCAACAGGCTTTTGAATCCTCTATCTAATAATCTATTCACCATTAAAATATTTTTAGGACTGAACTAACAACTTACAACATTCTGCAGTTTTGTCTTCCATGAAAGACACTTATGTCCTTCAAGGCAGACAGTTCTCTAAATGACCCATCACAAGATAAATGGATAACTGAGATACCAGAATGAAATACACAACACTCTCTCACATTCTGCCTGAAAATATGACATAAGGACATGAAATATAAGAAACAGAAGCATATAAGAAATTTTAGCACTTTGGCAAATGCCCAATGAGGAAATAATTCCATCCTATACCAGAAAAATATTTTGATAAGACTAAGAAAAAAACAAGCAAGGACCAATCCTGACTGGGGGGTTGTCTTGGGTTGCAATATAAAATGTAACCAGAAATGCATATTCTATCACCAGCTGTTGAAGCTGAGTGGGATAGTGACCCTTATCTACGTGGCACATATTATCTGTTAATGAGCCATCTTTAAGACTAGGTGGGGCAATCATCTTTATCTTTTCCACAACCCATCCTCCCTCCAGGAAGATATCATCTG
>JANRGV010000001.1:23246383-23280867 GCA_024734035.1 Alethe castanea | reverse complement strand
TTGTAATACTGCATTTCTATTTTAATTTTCCTAGTAAAGAACTGTTATTCCTAATTCCCATATCTTTGCCTGAGAGCACCTTAATTTCAAAATTATAATAATAATTTGGAGGCAGGGGCTTTACATTCTCCATTTCAAAGAGAAGCTTCTGCCTTTATCGGCAGACATCTGTCCTTCAAACCAGGACAGGGGTGGTGAGGGAAGAACTGGGCATACGCCTGTTGTCAAAAGTTTTGGCTTTGAGAGTATTTTACCTGTTTGTATTCTAAAAGAAAGACCTATCTGGCCATATTTACTGGAAGCCTTGTGCTCAGTTCTCTCCCCTATTATTCATTAGCTGCATGCACATTGCAGTTCAAATATTTCAGCAGCAGCCATGCCCTGAAACTACTCCCCCAGCTGCAGCCAGTTCCCATCCTGCAAGCAAAAAATGGCCAAGACATTGATAACACATATCAGGATTATGCAGTATATCTTAGTGAAGTTGTCTCAGTCTTGAGAGCACTTCCTTGCAAAATAAGGTCACCACAAGATGTCCTCTTAAAATTTAAAAATAACCACCACCATACAAACACACACGAAAAATTACTACCTCATACTCACTTCCAACTTCTTTCCTTATAAATCTTGGTGAGAAATATGAAACATTTATTTCCTCAACTTCTCACTAATCTTTCACAAAACTTCATAGGTATATTGTGGAGATAGCAGTCTAAGGCAAAAGGCACTTGCTTTATGTATTGCTAAATATGCAAGATTCTCCAATATATTTCATTTATTTAAAGAAATCAATTAGGATTATTACTTCTAATTTACTTGCAGATACTCTCCAAATGCCACAGTTAATAGGTTTGTTTCCTGCACCATGTTATTCACCTCAAGAGTAACAGAACAACAATTAACACATGAATAGAAAATTTTAAAGTCTGAAACATAACAAGCACCTTTCAAATGCTGCAACTCCAATTTCTACTCATTCCTCAAAGTTACTACTCATTACATTTCATGTGGTTTATTACATAATGACTTCGCATCAGAGTTCTCTAAAAACCCTTGTGAACAATTAACATACTGGCAAATGAAAAGTAAGAGAAAATAGCATCTTCAAGAAGAGTTTTTGAAATATTTTATGTCTTACATTGTCAGAAATCCCTCAAAGAGATACTACACCACTATTCAGCACTGTGTTGAACATTACAAGATAAACATTCAAAAAGTCAAATTTCTAAAAAAATAGTTAGCACATTTGGTTTTTGTTACAATACTTAACACTAGGATTTACTTCCATGGGTTCATATGATTATGATTTAGCAATGATTTTCCATTATTAAGGTACACAACATGATATTTTAAAAAATACTTAGTATCTAATGTGTTAAGAAATTAAATCTTTTGCAGTTACACTTCTTGCTAGACTTATAGACAAGACAACAAATTATGTAAGGGTACAGAGGAAAAAACTTTACTTACAGCAGCTTGCTGTTGTTTTAGTTTGTCTCTGTACTCTTCCAGTTCTTGAAGACTAAGTACTGGAGGAAGCCTCTGCATTTAAATAATACATTGAAATCAGTGGGAAATGAAAGATTGTTAACTCATACATAGTATCAGCTAGGCAATCAGTTTCATAAAATAAAGATTCTTATGGCTTCTGTAATCTAATCTGCGGAATTAATCCATTTTTTTCAAACAATGGATACTGAAATCAATTAGTGTTGATATACTACATATGATCATAATTGCCTCATACAATATTATAATTACCTCAAAGTTACCTTATTTTACGTCATGTATGTATACACACAACCACCCAAGCACAGAAATTATTGTATCAGTCAGTTTGCTAAAAAAACCCACAAAATATAGAACAGATTTGTTTCCTCAGCTACCTTGACATTTTCACTACAGTTTAAATTACAAAATGCCTGCTAGCAGATTCCACCACATTAAAAAAAAGAGACAATATACTATATATATGCACCAATACTCTATGCTAGAACTCCACTCAACTGCAAGATGATGTACGGGAATACAATGTTGTATAATGAAAGAACCAAGAAACAAAAATAGCTCATTGAAACAAGCATACTTTTGGTCTTCATTTTTTGTTATGTTACCATTTTTTCTTCTAAGATGACAGCTTACCTCTAACTCATACTTCACAATATCAAAGGAGTCATTGGAAAAATAAACTTCTTCAATGCTGTTAATTATTTCCTGTTGTGCCTGAGGATCAGTTGGTTCTTCATGTAGTTCTCTGAGCTCCTCCTGCACAAAACAAAAAAGAATTTCCATAATCTAATAACACATCCTAGGAAAAGCAACGTTTTAACAAAACAAACATCTTTCAAGAGCCACTTCCAACATTAGCACAAGAAGCAATGGCAAAATTGCAAGATCAGTACACTGTGACTTGTACTTTCTATTAGGGAGAGCAACACATTTTAACATTTCAAAAAACACGGTGTAGACTTCAGTGTTGCAGCCCACTTAAACACCTCTTCATCGATACACTTATGGCACCAAGTGCATGGTTTTTGTTCCTTAACTTTGGAAATTCTCATAATGAACTAAACTGGCAGACTATTTCTCCAGAAGGAGAAAAAAAAACTGTACAGAACAAAACAAATAAAACCTGAATTTTTTAAAACAGAAGAACCCTCTCTGTAAATGACAGGCAGACAGTGTCACTACAAATGCGTAACTTTTCAGCTCGCATATTCACTGAAATAAAAGTCATGCCATTAAATACTTGATTTCTAGAGGTAAAACCAGAACATATCTGCCTTCTTTGCACAAGATTAACAGCTCTCAGATTTTAGCACAGTGGTTTAAGTAGAGATGTGCTGTCAGCTCTCTGGAAGCTAATATTCTGGAGATAAGCAGCCCCCTCCTCACTGTCACGATCTCCTCTGGAAGGGCTCCTCAACAACCCAGATGCTCCCAGTGGTTAAAGCAAACCAAGAACTCAGCCTGAACTTCATCCTCCTCTGCTGCGCTGGACACTGCAACTAATACTGGCCCTCTCCTGGGTGTTGTTCTCTCAAAAAGAATGAAAAATCCTTTACCAGAGACTCAAAAGGGAGAAGTGTTAGAATATTCTTTCATCAAAAATAAAGATAAAATGGATCAAATTGCTTGATAATGAAATTAAACTCTGGTGAAGCAATGCAGCAGACTGAGGAGCCCTATAATGACCCTGAGCCTCCCAGCAGTGCTGAGTTGTTCCAGTAGAGCAAGGTGCTGCTATTTTCATCACAAAGAGCTCAAAAGGTTTATTTCACTACCTAGTGGCATTCAATTTTAGATTAAATGACTGAACAACCACTAATTTGCTTATTTTGCATATTAGCTAAGGTCAATGTGTAGATATGCTGAGGCAAATACACAATACACAGCCAGGTGCTGTTTCTCTACACAGTAAGAGGCAGCCAAGGGGTCACAAGTGGGCAGTTTTGAAGAGCACCAGAGGAGCCACTGCTCCTCTGAAATACTTCTCACAAGAAAAAAAGAGAGGAAAAAAGGAAAATAAGTAAAAGGTGGGGCTGTGCAGAAATAAAAAGCAATGACTCTGATACAGAGAAAAACAGGTTTCAAGCATATCTCGTGTCCCCGAGTGCTGGAGTCAGTGAATTGGGGGTCTCTGAATTCTTCAGGATGAAATCAGAGTGCAGGGATTGAAATAAAGCATTTGGATGGATTGAAGTATATTAAGCCACTCACACGTAAGGTAGAGGTGTAAGTTTAAATAAGTAAGTGAGTCAGAAAGTAAGTTTTAGTATGAGCTCTAGTGCTTTTAGTAAGTGAAAGGTTTCAAATGCCAGAGTAGCAGTGTGAGTTCTAGTGAAGGCTGAAAAACATACTAGTGTTTTCAGTGGAGGCTCCAGGAACGTAGTTTTGGACATAATAGAGCTAGAGTAAGAATATTGCTTACATTTTTCAGATAGAACAAGAAAGTTTGTATGCCATAGTTTATATGTAACCTAGCATCTGAGTTTGTGTCTTAGCTTGTTGGGAAGATTCTATGTAAAAGCATGCATTGGGGAAAGCTGGTGCTTTTTGACATTGCTTTTACTATATTGCTTGGCTCTCTCACCACCATCATCAACACCCAAGAAGAAGACAGGAGCTGCTGCAGCAACATCAGCTTCCCAGGACCTTGACAGAAGCAGCTTCTGCTTCTATTTGGGACTCTATACCAAAACTTAGCATGGACTTTAATGTCTGTGACTCTGTGCTTTTCAAGACTGATGTGCCTTTGCAATAAACAGCTTTATAACACCTATTAGCTGCTTTGCTCATTTAAGAAAATAACCCAAAGAAGTTGGTGCCCTACAGCACCAGAGGTCTAACCTCACACCCAAGCAGCCACAAGGGAGGCCGAAGGAATGTGCCAGGCACTTCTGCCAGGGGTGCTCAGGCACAGGCCAGGCTGAGAGGCTCTGAACCATGATGGGACAGCAGGGAATGGGAGTGACTTGGGTTGCAAAGCAGGATGTGACCGGGGGGTGTGTAGTCTATCACTATCTGTTGATACCTGGTGGGGCAGTGATCCTTATCTCTGTGGGAGGTATCTTCTGCTAATGGGCCATCTGTTAAAACCAGGTGGGGCAGTCATCTTTATCTTTTCCACAACCCACCCTTCCTCTAGGGAGATATCTTCTGTTAATGGGTCATTGAGTCCCACTGCATGACTGATAAAATTACATCATGCCATTGTAAGACCACCCAGGGGGAGGAGCCAAGCCTTTTCTACCTAGATAAAATCTGAGATTTGGAACATCCGAGCAGCCTTCTTCCACAGGATTCCAGAAGAAAACTACACCCTTCATCATCACTGGACCTTCAGAGAAAAACTGCGCCCTTCTACAGGACCAGCTTCAACAGAAACACATCTGTCACTCCAGGAGGACATCCACCATTTAATCAGACTGCTACCAACACCCTGACGAGCACGTTGTATTCTGACTCTGTCAGTGTTCTGTTGTTTTTTTGTGACTGTATTTCCTAGTAAAGAACTGTGTTGGATCCTAGAAACCTGGGGGTTTTGAGCTTTCTGTGCTTTCTGCCACAGGCTCCCTGGAGAACATTGCTTTTGACCTCAGGCCTTGGAGACGACTTCTAAATAAGAGTAATGAAGTGAAAATCAGGAATGTGTAGTGAATCAGAATTGTATGCTTTCACATGGTGATGGGTTTTAAATGTGAGGTTTTTATATAGCATAGCATAGCATTTTTTTTAGTATAGCAATAGGTATGGGACAAGATGGAGGATTTTGGGTGCTGTCTCTTTCTTTGTTCATCTTTCTTCCTCCTCCTTCTTCTTCAAGGATTTCAGGTAGTAGTTTCTGGTTGGTCAGTCAGTGTCACTCTAAGGGTCATGGGAATCTAGTTATTGGGTCAAAAGTATAAATAATATAGGTTAATTCTCTATTGGAGTATTTGGCTTTAAAAGGCCTTGTAGCAACTGCATATCAAGCCATTTTTCCTCACTTCTAGCAGGTAGCTGGAAGTGCTGTCGTACACTCAGTACTTTCTGATAAGATATTATAAACATCCAAGCCCGAACACAAGAAAAACTGTTTCAATCATGTTTTTGTTAATCCTGGATCTGAGGGAAAACAGATGAGACTGAGACAAACCACCAATTAGGTGGTGCAAAGCCCCCGCACCGCTGCTACAGAATTGTTATTCCTATTCCCATATCTTGGCCTGAGACCCCCTTAATTTCAAAATTATAACAATTCAGAGGGAGGGGGTTTACATCTGCCATTTGAAAGGAGGCTCCTCCCCTCCTTAGCAGACATCTATCTTTCAAACCAAGACAGTGAGTAAAACCATCAAGCAGACACCAGGAAACTGGAGAAAAGCCCTTGAGCAGCCACCTTCTCACACCCTGTGAGGCCCCAGGAGCCTCCAGTCTCCATCTGAAACACGTGATGCAGTCACTGCCACCAGCACAGGGTGAACGTACCAACCCACACTCGACCAGAGAAAGGACATGGACTGCACCAACAAACCAAGAGAAATGAAGAAATAATATAGTTACATCATTATATATCTGTAATGGTAGCTTTATAACATACACCCCACAGTAAATCAGTTTCACATCTTACAGTACATTGAGTTTTACCTATATGAAACTAAAATTAAAAATTATCCAAGTCAGGCAAAAGGGTTTACTGAACTATTGCATATGGCACAACTGAATTTATCATCCGGTATTTGCCTACAAGTTCCTGCATGGCTGTTTCCTAAAAGAAAAAAAGATGAAAAACTAACCAAAGAAGAAATGCTTAGGATCACTTGAAATTCTGGACTACTGATATCTTGTCATGTTAGTGAAAAAATATCTCAATGCCATAGGTCAGTGGTGATTTACATCTGCTAAAGATGCATTAAGAAAGCCATTACGGACACATATTCTGGATTTAATGTTGGAGTGCCTAGGAAAATTGCTAAGAAATCACTATATCCTATCTCAGAAAGATCACTCATCTGAGTGTTGCTTTCCAAAATACTACCCAAGAAAATATTTATTAAATGACAAGCTTTTTCTTTACCTTGTTCATTTTTTCTAGAAAAGCAGTCTCGTTGGAACAACTCTCTGGGATAAACTTTAGCCCCTGCATAAATTACATTATCAGACACCAGACTTTCTGCCATGATAACGCGCAGCTTTCAGCACATCACACTCCAGAAGTTTGAAGAAACCAGCATAGTGAAGGTCAATTTATTCACTCACCACTGAAGGAGGCAACCATCCCCAACTAAAGTTTATTTGCTGATATTCCATTTTCCTCATCCTTTCAATGAGATATACAAAAACAATTTCACTATATAGAAATAAGCCCATAGTTTCAGGGGTCTTGGCAAAAGGCTGGTTTAGCTCTGTGGGCTTGGTACTCACACACTTAGTAGAAGGAAAGAGAGAAGCTCTATTAAATGCCTCAAGATATTTTCCCACCTCAAAACCTGCCTAGCTATTGCCACATAATTATCTACCCTAAAAAGAAAAGTCAGTACTAAAACACGTTTAACATTTTGCATTTTATGTAATTCAGCAACTCCAACTGCTATTCTGAATAGAAAAATATGTCAAAAATTGTGACAGCAGGAACCTCATGGTGATACCCTTGCAGAGAACTTTGCCACTGCAAAACTGAGTCAATTACATAGGAGGTCAGGAAGACCAGCATATTGGCAAGGTGGACTCCCACAATATTCACTTCAATCCACCTGTCCAGGTTAACACACACATTCAGCAGTAGGAACTCTCCATAATGGGCCAACACAGCCTGCCAAGATATTTTTTCATAGGCTACCCATTTTTTCCAAAGTTTTATTCAGCAAAAGGCTTCATCTCCTACCTAAAACTCGGGTCACTTGTGGTGCCAATTGCACTATTTTTTTTCTCTCAATACTTTGGGATCATACTTTCATGGCAAACAAATTTATCCTGTCAGGTTACCATTAGTGCAACCTTCAGCAGCAGGCCTCTCTCATTATGCCACCTAAAGAGATCAGTGAAAGACAGCATCTGGGAAGGAAAAGAAAGAAGGAAAAAGGAGTCTGACAGCTTTGCGTATTCAAAGAAGCCATTGCTAAATAAAACACAGTGCTTGCATCCACACACATCTCTCATCATTTTGTATTTCTGTTCTATGGAAATAGGAGTTTACAGTCTAGAAGCCTGTGGCAATTCCTTGATATGTATTTCAGAAGAGTCATCTCATTGCAGACTCATCTGAAATGCAGTTCAGCAAGTTTTAGATGCCTACCCAGCTATTTCCCAGTGCATCACACTCCCACTCCTTGTATACTATGTTGCCCATAGCAGGAAAACCAATATTGCTTTGTTGAATGAAGCACTACTGGCAAGGAGTAGAAAAAAACACCTTCTGCATTCCAGTCACTACGACTTAAAGACTGGGAAATGAAGACATTGAAAAAAGTTAACTGATATTACTCAGAGAAAAAAATAATTCTGAGCAGTTTCTAATCTAGTTAAAAGCTGAAGTTCAGCAACAGCCTATGCACTTCTATCCAGAGATTACCAGGGGGCCACGTCTGTGCTATACTCATTTGGACACAGCCTCCCTTTCTGTCATGAGCCAAAAATATACCAGTGAATATGCTGCTGATTTATATCCCTCCATTCAGAACATGGATAACACCTGGGCTAAAAGCTAATACCAGGATGAGGGCTGTGCTCAACAGATTCAATCAACATGTATACCACAGCACTGCAGCACTGTGAAGTAAAAGAAGTATTAAAGCATTTGTAAATGTATCTGTACACACACATGAAAATGCAATCTATATACAAAGATATATTTAGAGATTATATCTGTCCTATCATCACAGAATCAGAGAATACAGAGTTTGAAGGGACCCACAAGGACTGAGGTCCAACTCCTGGCCCTGCACAGGACCATCCCCAAAAGTGCTACCAAATGCCTGAGAGCACTGTCCAAATGCTTCTCAAACTCTGACAGGCTGCTGCTGTGATCACTTCTCTGGAGAGCTGTACCAGTGCTCTACCACCTTTGGGCAAAGAACCTTTATCTAGTATCTAATCTAATGTATGTATTAGAATATATTATACTGTATTATACTCTAATGTAACAGTATATATTTCACACAACAACATACATACATTATGTAACTATACATATTTTTATATAACAATCTAATATATCTCTATGTACTTTATATAACAATTAATGTCTATAATATCATAAAATACAATGTATAACTATATCTATAAACTTACTTTGCTTTCCCTCCCTGCTCCCCCTTCCCCAGCTAGGGAAGGCAGTACCACAGAGAAGTTTGTGGTATTTCCTGTCTTTCAAACAAAATGCCCAGAACCTCCTATTGATCTTTCCTTGTTCAATATGTATAGACAGTACTTATTAAAAAGCTCTCACTCTACCAAAACAAACATTATATTTTGAAAACAACTCTCCTGATGGAGAGAACAACAAAGCTTATCCATAGAACACATCTTAGCCGCACTACTACTTAATGCACTCCTGAAAAGCACCCAGCTAGAGCTGGGGAAATAGAGATCCACATTCCTGTATCTATAGGAAAAACATCTTAAAAAATCTCAGTGTTATTTACTATGATAAGCTACAAAGTAAAATAATATTCATATATTGCATATGAGCTGATTATCATCAAAATAAATACAACCTAATTCAAAGTTAACTCACCATTAATGCAACACACTTGAATTCAAGCATGCAAAACACCTACCTCAGCCTTTTGTGACAGGATCTGCTAAACAAAACTGTTATCAGCTTGGGAAACAATACCAGAATGGTTCAAAAATAATTAATTTCCATGGGTAATCAGGGTATGCCAATGAAGTAAGGTATCTCAGTCAAAATTGACATGTCCTTCCACAGAACACTTCCTCTCCTAGATATCAGAGAATCATCAGAGAATGATGGAAAGGATCTTGAAGATTATCTAGTTCCAGCTCTCCTGTCATGGACACCTTTCACTGGACCAGGTTGTTCAGAGCTCCATCCAAGCTGGCCTTGAACACTGCCAGGGATGGGGCATCCACAACTTCTCTGGGCAACCTGTTATACCCAGCCCTGCAGTTCAGATTTGGCTTCCCTACAGACTTTATCACTGACTCAAACTATTATACACTTATTTCCTACTGAGATACTTCCCTATGTGAGTGAGTTGGCTGCATGAGTCTGCATTAACACCAAGTAAAGCAAGTTTGCTGGTGATTTGCCTTCATATAGTAAAAAACTGAAATTTTTCGAAATAGTTGCAGAACCTATTGGAGTACTGCTTAACATGAGTGAATACACCAACAATTCCATTGCCTAAAAATAAAAAATAGAGGAGTACAGTCATCACTTCATCATGCTGGCCAGTCAGCAAACAATCAGCAAATTAACAACTTTCAGATACCAAGACCCAAAAGAATTTTGCTGGTTTTGCCCTCAGGGGATGGAATGTCAGCATATTCTTCTTCCTGTCCTCCATATTTCTGATTTGACCTCCAAACTAGTGTGATAGTCCCTTACCTCAAAGAACATGGGTTTGTACCTAGGGTTGGCTTAACAATGGCATGTGCTTTTACCAGTAATTCATACTGGCCCTAATTCATGCTGACCCTGCAGCCTTTCATTCTGTATGCTTTTGTATAGCTTTAATGCAGCTTTTGAAGTTTTCAGTAATATTTGTCCTAAATCAGTCTGGAGATACCAATTTGAACGTGGAAGTGTGACAATGAAAGCACAGCATCATAACCATTCTGTCATCAAAACAGCTTGAGACTTCCATGATTCAAGAGATAAATATAAAAACAGTTATTGCTACACAGTTTAGACTTCTCAGATGTGTAACATCAAACCATTACAGAATAGAAATCCAGCCAAGATATCCTACATCTACTTTTAGCTGGAGAGCCAACTTGGCATGAAGACAGTTTGAAACTGGTTGCTCAGGGAGTGGCAGGAATCTGTAATTGTGAAATCTAAGGCATGGAGATGTTTTTTTCAACATTGCTGCAACTGAATGCTTCTGCTCTTTGATATCAATATATTGGCCACTGTTTAACAAAGTATAATGTACCAATTCAGAGACTCTTACTTGACTTTTTAAATACACAGCAATGCTAATTTTCTGACATGTCTCAAGCACAAGCAACGTATTACACAATGCTTATACAGAGACAAAGAAACACAAGTGGTCTTTTGGTTTGATTTTTTAACTATTGTAAAATAGGTCATCTAAATTCAAGTCGGTAATTTAAGCATCTTATTGGTTAAAGGCAAAGACCAAATTCATAGAAAATAATAGACAACAACAGAAAAGTCTTGTGAATCCTTCCCTCAGATAAACAGGGTATAAGGAACAGTCAATTATTGTGACAATTGTTCCCTCACACACAGATTACTCAGCATGACTTGTGAGATGACAGTGAGCTGGCTTCATTTAAACAGTGAGACCCAAAAAATACCAAAAATTATTGCTATTATAAAGATATAACTTTTAAAGTAGAACATGAAGTTAATTATATATGCTGAAGATTAAAACTATGAAAGTACAAAATATACTTACAGCACCAAAACCATGAAGAAACTAAATGTTAAGACTAGAACTATACAGGCCATCCACACAGCATCTACTTTCCAAAGTAAAACTAAAAATTTTTTTAATTCACGCCAGCAAGAAGCCTAAATAATATTAAGATCAGCATCCAGTGACAACAGAAAAGTTTCAAGAAAAAAATTTTCATGCAAATTCTTTTGGAGTTGGTGAATTGATTTGTCTCACAGCTCTTAACTATTTCATTAAAATACACTAAAAGATTTTCAGTAGGAAATAAAATTGAAAAAAGAACAACAGCAAACCAGGTGTTAAGGAAAAAAAAGAAAAAAGACACAACAAAGTGTCACTTAACTATAAAATGAAAAACTAAAAACAAAGGGAATGGGAGGAAAGGGATGTTGTATCATACCTTTGTAGGAATCCGAAAGCTTTCAATAGGACTGAGGTCATTAACACTCTCCTGAGGACTTCTTAGACCCTTTAAAAGAATTTTAATAATCAGTTAAGTTTGATTCCTTTATGTATCTTGCAATCAAGTTTTACCTGATGTTGAATAGATATCTACAGGTCCCTTAATAAATATTCTGACATGTAGCTGGAAGGCTAAGACCTCATTCTAGAAACAGTTAAGCAAGACCATTGGTATAGAAATTATGCTCCTCAAACATCTAAGTATTTCTAGTTTTATTTATACTGAAAATGTACTTTTTCAGTACAGTTCACTAACATTTTCGTTATAAGACTCACTCACATCCTCCTGTCAATGTCCAGATGTTCTCTTAAATTTTAAAATGAGCACGTGTCCAAAAAATATAGGATACTTTGTTCCACTAACTTAATGATTTAATGGAATCAAACACCTGAATTCAAGTTAAGTGCCACCTACTTTATAGCAAGATTATTTCTGCTTGATGGCATATTTTTCTACTTACCATATTCCACTGCTAGGACTGGCTTTCCCTATGTGTGACTGAACTGAAAAGGTTGCATAATCCACATTAGCTGCTTTATATAATTATTACTCCTTAAAACACACATAACCACATAAAGAACATGTATGTTTGTTGAATATCAAACACATTCACAATTCTCATAGAAAGGTTTAGGTTAGAAGGAATCTAAGGATCATGTAGCTCCAAGCCCTGCCATGGGCAGGGACACCTTCCACTAGATCAGGTTGCCCAGGGCCCCATCCAACCTGGCCTTGAACACTTCCAGGGAGGGGCATCCACAACTTCCCAAGACAACCTGAAACAGCATCTCACCATTCCATGCAGCAATATCACACAACAGGCTGCTTAGCATATTTTCTGCCAGCTCCCTAGGCAGAAATGAATCTACACATTCAAGTTGCAGATATGGTTCTGAATCCAGTTTCTCTTGAGACTTCAGGTATCGGGCAGATCTCCTTCCTGCTCTTGTGATTGATGTTAACAGTATTTTTTCCAAGCCCCTTTCAGTCCCTGGGCACCTGTATTTCTAAAAGGACTCATACAAGTACTGTGTTAGGTTATGGTAGTAAAGTCTGTATTTATTCTTTGAAACTGATGAAGTATTGTAAATTACTTCAGTGGTAACTACTACATTTTACAACTGTTTCATCTTTCCCAGATGTAAAACTTCTCCATTTTGGTTTTCATTCTCAGATTGCTGCACATCACTTCAAAACATCCTCCCTCTGCAGCTGCCACCACCAAAGGTGACTCACCTCTACGCATCAGAAATTCAAAGTAAGCAAAGCAACTGCTGCAGTTCCTCATACTTCACACAAAATCTTCCCCAAGTCCTCTCAAAAATATACAGTTCTAGTGACTTATCTCCAGAAGAAATAAAAGGTTTCACTTACCAAATTGTAAATAGAACCTAATCTTCCAAATGACTGAAAATTGCCTAAGTTGTATCATTTGCAGAAAACAGCATCTCCACACTGGGCAGGCTTCCCAGCACCCCTCCTAGTCAAGCTGAAAATGAATCATGTACCCTTCTACTGAAGCGGAACAGAACATTATTTTGGCAATTCTAGTTTTGTGTAAGTGTTCATTTTTAAGCCCTGCCTCCTGCATAAGGATAACAACACTGAGGGTGTAGTTTTAGGAATTCTGACTTTCCCATGATTTTCTATAACTATCTAGAATATCTGATGTGGGCGACACAAGTGATTTTTTAAAGTTCTCCAATAAACAGGCTTCTTTTCAGGGGTATCTTATATATGTGAGTAACTGGAATGTTCTGCTGATATATTCCTTAAAAGGACTCTCAACCTTAAAAATATTGGTCTAAACGTAGGCTTTACATGATCTACATGATCCTGGAGACAACCGGTCCAGGTGGCACACAGCAGAGAGCTGACAGACGCACACTCACTATGCACCCACTCAGGTATGTCCCTGGCACCTCCTCAGCCTCTCCTCCCTTTGGACCAAAAGCATTTGCTGCCAAACAAAGCCACGTTACAGAACCACAGCCCAGCGCTCAAAATTTTATGTCAAAAAAGCGAACTGTCACAGGCCCGCCCTGTCATCTTCAACAGCGATTTCTGTGCTGCGGCATGAGCCACGCGCCGGCACCTGCGCACGCTGCCATTTCTCGGGGTAAGGAGAAAAACAAGGTGGATGCGTGTGCAGCGAGAGCTCACACGCCCCAAGCTTCCCTCCCCGGGCAGGGCAGAGGGCGATGTCCGCTCACCGGCGGCTCTCCGCAGTGCCGGGCACGGCGGCCCCGAGGAGAGCCCGGCCGGCCGCGGCTGTACCCCGCCGCCCCCCGGGAAGAGCCGCTCACCTGGCGGGTCATCAGCGACTTGATCTTCTGCATGATGGCCCCGCCGCCGCCCCGAGTGCGCTCAGCGGCCGCGCAGGGCGCCGGGGCACGGCGCAGCCATGTTGGGCGCCACCTGACCGCGCCCGCGCGCGGCTCCCTGGGAGCGGTAGTTCCGGGCCCGCCCGCCGCACTACAAATCCCGGCAGGCAGCGCGGCCGGCGGGGCGGGTTCTGGCGATGGGTTCTGTTTGTGTGGGTCTGGGAGCGGTTCGCTCAGGAGACAAAACGAGGTTTTGTTTGTGGAGACAAGCTAGAGCGTACACGTGGACGAGGAGAATTTCCCGGTGTCTCGGGTTATTTAAGACGCACAGAGCGCATTTGGCTTGTTCATGGGTGATGGATGTAGTTTTGCATCGCCCAAACAGGCTTGTGCCACTCTATTTAGTTGTACTGATAGCAGCTTTTAAGAAAAAAAGCCCACACACCAAAGCCCACCAGGTGGCTTTTTAAATCTGCTTTATACCAGCACAATAAAATAAAGAATTTATCCTACAGTCTTTGCTTAAGCACGGGCAGCATCCCGCGGTGAGAGTAGCGGCACATCCCCTGTGGCGTGGTTGTGCTGTATAAACAACAGGGGTTTTTCCTCTCGAGTGCCCGCCGGTGAGCTCGGGCTGTGTCCCGGGGCCGCTGCTGTGGCAGGGCAGGGCAGGTACGAGCAGGTGTCTGTGGAACGACACCCGGACAAAGGCAGGGCCAGCGCCCACGGCCCCTCCCTTCCTGTACAGGAGCCCATTGCTTCTGGCTACCACTGCGAATATCGCGTCATTGTTTTGTGGAAAACCGCTAACAAGTTTACCACGTGACAAAGTTTCTTCTCATTAATAAAATAACTACGATTTACAGAATGTTGGCGCTGCAAATAGCATTTCTTTAATGTAGTTGCTTCCCTCAAAAAGAGGGAGATTTGATTTGTGTTGTCTAAATGCCATTTAACAACTAGTGCAAGCTACAATTCCATAGAAAAAATATTCTGTATTTCACATGCACGACATTTGTGTGAGTAAGAGTATATTCAAATCCTGGAAATGACAGGACAACATTGAAAAACATAACTGTGCTAATCTGTTCCCTTTTTTATTATTATTTTCTTTGCCTATATGGGGCATTTAAAGTGCCAGCACGGCTTTTATTCCAATGCTAAAGGTCCCATCATTTTAGTTAAAACTTAGTTAGAACCCATGACCAATATTTTATTACATGGTAAAATCAAGTAACTTCTGATTTCTAACTCAGGTTTTATGAAAGGTTGGAATTTGATATATCAAACCTACATTTAGGTGGATTAAGCAGGTTATAAACAACAACATTCAGGTGGGCAGGACAATGGAGCCAGAAAGCTTTTGGGAATACGAAATACCCTCTTCATCTCCTGACATATGTTGGGTGGTGATATTATGTCTGGTGAGACCACTGTACTTCTGCTTTATTAACCCTTCTGCTGGAATAACCTTTGTGTTTCTTATATTGGACCTGGAAGCATCTGGGTGTTTTCACCTCTCTTTAACTAAGGTAAAAATTGACTGTTCAGCCCTTCTGATGGGGGCTTAGCACCTTGCTGGACCCCTGCTCCTAACACACAATGAGAGGGAGGCCATTCCTTCCTGACAGTTGCTCCTGCACAAAGCCAGATACAGTCTAGCCTAATATTTGTTAATCCATAATAGTCTGCCTAAGTGCTGTTTAGTGAAAAATATTGTGTGGTTTTGTATGGACAAACCATCTCTGTCACTGCTAATATTTGCTATTGCAAACTGTTACTGCACAGCTCTGGGAGGGCTTGTCCGGTTTGCTACTGATATGTGTGGTGAGTGACAGCTTTGGACAAAATGCAAACCCTACATTAATATTAATTTAAACTGATGTAAGTTAATGGACAAGAAGCAATAATCAGCAGTTAACTGCTGTAGTAAGCTGTCCACTCTAGCCATAGGATTTTCATTTCAAAGATGTCTCAGAGGCACTTGACCTCACATGTTGTTTAGAGAAAGGGAATTAATTCTTTGCTGAGTTATGTTTAGGAAAAAAATACAGAAAACTTACAGGCTTGAAAGTGCTAAGAAAAAAAATAGTAAGGCTTTTTCGCAACTGTTTAATTTTTTTGTAACAGAAAATGAGAGGCTGTCATTAGAAAAGTTCTGAAAAAATATTCTGAATAGCAATTTCAGTTTGAAATAAGCATGTAGCATCACAGTATTTTTCATGAAACTGTAACTAAAGTAAGTTAATAGCTGTATAACCTGTTCACTTGGTGCGTTTACTTACTTCTATTAATTAAATGTACTTTGTATTGTGTGCCCCATTTATTACATTCTGTGTCATATTTGCTGTGACTGCTGGGGAAGGGTTATGATAAAGTCAGAGGCAATGAAGATGGGTCCTCATCTAACAGGTGCTCCACTCCCTTTGTTCTTTGTATACACATATTCAAATCACCTAAGGCAGGGGACAGGATAGGGCCTGTTAACTCATTACTGATTTCCCTAGCAAATAAACCAGCAGCTGCAGGTCCAAGCCCTGGCTTAGTGCTGAGAAGGTGGCACTTATGTGGGACAGGATGCTTTCATGGAGCCCTTTAGCCAACTTCTTTTGGGATTTACAGTGCAAAATATATTTGCTGCTTGTAGGTAAGATACAGTATGAATTATGTTTGATTTGTCATTGTGGAAATGTGAATTGATTCTGTAACATATATCTTTATATTTTTAAAGATACTTCTGTTGTATTGTCAGGTGTTTGATTTCAGGAAGGTAGCCTAAAAGTTTTTCATCAGATAGTGGCACCTTGTTTTATGAGTGTAGCTGAAGGTTTAGCAGAACTGAACAAAAATGAATGCTATGCCTAATCTCTATGTAAAACTTGGCATTGATTAAATATACATAATCTACATGTAAAACATGGGTATTGATTAATACATATTATTACATTTTATTGAGTAACATATACATTGTGCATTCTTTATAACAAGTAAGGCTGGACAGGTTCTGCACCAAAGATTAACAGAGGGTGTTACACACTTTGAAAATTTATTGAGACTACACTGATGGATTATTTTTCACTTCTTTATGATTAATTAATTTATATTAAGGTCTAAATGTAATTGGTATTGAAATTAAAAGCTTTTAGTCAGCTGAAGAAATCTCCCCATTAATAGTGCATTTATTTGGTGTCTGGGTGCAGTTTTTGTAAGTGCATTTGTTATTCATGCAATGGATAAAAAAATAGATGTTCTATATACTTTGACAGAAATATCCTGTGAGCAAATATTGGATAAGCTTATTTCTACAAACTACTGTAATTACCTTTTTCTATATTTAATTGTTTTTGTAAATTTCAACAGAGGAAAAATATAGTATTACAAATGTAGTGCATCCTCTAATCATTCATGTATAGGAACAACTTTACTTTTATCTTCTTTGTGAACCTCACAGTTCTAGCTTATTATAGAGTCACTTAGTTTCCTTGATTTTGAGCTCAATACTTTTTCAAGACTTTTGGCTTTGTAAGGATTGATATTTTATATGACAATTATTGGATCTTTTCTTTAAAAAGGAAAATATTTGGTTAATAAAAAACTAACTTTGTGCTTTATCTACTTTATTGGATATTTTTTATTAAAATCCTACAAGAGTTATTGTCATGCAAGCAGAGTGCATTAGAGTACAGGTTGATTCACCAGGAAGCCTTACATCCTTACCCAAATATACACATTTTCTAGTAAGGGAAATGTGCTGCCCATACTTCATATCATGATGGGGATTGGGTGCGTTGGAGACATGACACAAAGGCACTGACCTCAGCAAATAAAATTAAGTCCTGTAACAAAGCTCAGTGGAACTTTTTCTTGAGCAAAAATCCCAACCCAGGGAAGAATATTCCCAAGGTTTCCATTATACAAATGGAGGGATTGAAATTGCAGCTTTCCTGGACCATTACATCTGGCTTGTTTGGGTTTTTTTGGTTGTTTTTTTTTCCATAAATGAACATACTTGTAAAAAGAGAAAAAGAAATATTTCACTGATCTAGTGACATTTTGCACCAAGTTCAGGAGAGCTTTTTTCAGGTGAAAAGCAGTTGAGAATCCAAACTCACTTTGACAAGATGTGCATGTTAAATTAAGAGAATGCTAAAGCCTTGCTAGGCAAGTTTCAGTTTATGCTGTAAACTCGAAAGTTATGTCATAGTTTTTTTTATTTAAACTAAAACTGCAGCCCTTGTTTTATGTCAACAAAAATTCTGTTGACCTTGCTAATACTGATGATAGCTAAGTGAGATGGAAACAAAGCACAGATCACTGAGCTCCAAATGGAGGTCATTGTGGTACAGCCCTTACACTATACAAAATTAGGATTTGGAATTCTGTCATCTTGGAAAAAAAGTTTATTATATTTGTAAAGCTGGAGGGATAGCTACAATTTTATGGAATTTGGGCCTGATAAATATGAGTTTAGTTTGACACATTGGCTTGATTTTGCCATTGACATTAATTCAAGGATTGGTCATAACACTCTCCATTTTAAATTAAAAATCAAAATTTATCAAATACATGTGAATCATAGAACCCTCTAGGTTGGGGAAGTCCCTAAAGAGCATCAAGTCCAGCTGTTCCACTGCCAGTTCCACCATTAAAGCATGTTCCTGAGCACTGCATCTACACATCTTTGCAGTACCCCCAGGGAGGGTGATTCTACCACTTCCCTGGGTTTCCCATTCCAATGTCTGACAGCACTTTTGGGGAAGAGGATAACCCTCTCAATAAAGAACATTCCAGGCTGCCGTAGACACAGTCTCTCCTAAGACCACAATTCTCCCACATTGCTTCTGTAAAACCCTTGCCTTTGACAGAACACCATTATCTGATAACTTGCCCCAGGCACCCCACAAAATCACCCCAGCAAAGCCAGAGAGAGCAACAAGAACTGGAGTTATCTAAAGCCATGCCTGGAGGGACTGAGGGGAAAATGGGGTTTCTGCCCTCAGCACCTCTGGTCCTAGCTTAAAGAATTTTCTTAACTGCAGATCAAACTGTCTTTCTGAGACATTACACAGAGCCAATTTTCAATCAAGTGGAACAAAGTTAATTTGCAGTTTCTATTCCAACAACTTTTAGTTGCAAAGAAATACTTCCAGCCCTGATTCTCTTTTCATTACTCTGTTATGCTGTTACCTTCTGTACTGGTGGTCCTAGTTATCCTGGTGCTCACAAGATCTGCTGAGAAACAGATCTGTGAGAAATATTATTTGTTTCCCATATTTTATGATTTCACTGCTTCTGTTACTGGCATATTGACCAACAGGACAATCACCTACTGACAACTACATAAACCCAAGAATTGAACAGCATCATACATAAATAATGAGTAAGTACATGGACAGATCTTTTACAGATCTCTTTGTGTTTGAGAGATATTTTTGACTTTATTCCAGTTGATCTAAAAATTGAAATGAAAATATATAATTAGTAGGTTATATGAAATAGATCTCTAGCATTAAATATTTCATGAAAGATTCTACTGAGGAGTTACTCTCTCTATTTTTCAAGTGGACAACAACAGTTAAAATCTGATTTGAACTGTAATGTTGTCAGGGAGCATATGAATGTCTGAGAAGTGTTAGAACAACCAACAAAATACTTAATTTCCTGTTATCCAGAGTCTATCAAGCCTTGAAGAGTTGTGCAGTGTTAGAAAATTGCAAGAGCAAAAGGCTAGAAATACTGTTAAAAAGGGGTAGGAGAGCAGGTTTCAATTTGATGTGCATCATCCATTTCAGGGTTGTCATCTAGAAAGTTAAGCACGTAAATATCTCTGTCCTATATATCCTCCACTTCAGCCATTCCACATTTTTTCTACACTCTTCCTCTTTTTTTTACCCTGTTTTCCTATCTCAGCTAAACCCCAGCCAGTCCTTTGCAAATTAAAGTCCATGCAGCCTGAAGCCCTCTGCCTGCTTCCTCCCTAGCCCCCATTAATGGGGGCTTGCCAGACTTTCTGTCAAAGGATTTCACTGTCTTTTTGTATATTTCCCTGTTAGTATTCTGCAGCACTTTCCTTTGACTTCTCTGCCATGCCCTCAGAAATTCTGTGAGCTGTCTTTAGCTGAGTGTAATATTGCTCAGCTTTATGAAAAGGGAAGCCAGCCACAAAATTACTTTTTTTGGGGTAGATTCTGTACAACATAGCTGGCTACCCATAAGCCAGTCCACTCCACAGGGCCAGCTCTGCTCTACTACTTTGCATGCCCTTCCAGAGTACCTCTGACATTAATTACTGGCATTATTCCTGCATCTGTAACCATCACCCCATTTTTGTGTCCCCACCCTCATCCCCAACAAGTTTGCTTTGCCATTTCCTCATGACAATTGACTGTGCACTGAAATTTGATGATTCTAACCCAAAAGACATTACAGATACCATATTATGCTACTGAATTGATTTTTTTTCTGTCAAATAACTTAGGAAATTAAACATAAATTAACCTTTAACAATTTCTGTCATAAAGAATAATGATATGAAAGTAGGAAATGTAAGAAACAAAGTTAACTCTGCATTATATTAATGAGCACAGTCAGATATTTTTCACACATGGCTCCTTCTGCCCTTCTCTACCCACCCAGATCTTTCCAGGTAGAAATGCATTCCATGTACATCAGCTGGGAAGCTACTTTTTCATTACAGGTATTTGGAGGCATGTCAAGAATCACAGAATCTCAGGTTTGAGGGACCTCAGGGATCATCAAGTCCAACCAAAGATGATCATTAGTAGGAAAATAATAGATGATGCATGGTGAAAGCATTGGGTGTTGTCCTGGGCAATGCATTCTCAGTCTCCACTGTGTTCTTATGCAGTAGCAGATGGATTACTTAAATCACAGTTTTTACATTTTCTACTTATAAAATGTTGCTTTTTTTCCTAGGGTTTTTTAGCACTTGCAGCATGCTTTTCAGCAGTATTGAGCACAAATCTGAGCAATCAAACCTGCAATTAGAGTCAATTGGAGTTGCATCCTGAACATACTAAAATGTCTTTACATGTATTTTGAAAAATTGTGTCCTTAATATTTCAAACTGATCGTCCAAAATGAGTCTGCATTTTTGCTGTTAATTTTTTCTGGGCTTAAATTCTTCATCACTGAAATCCTATCAGTTAAAATGGTGTAATGAGATCATTAATGTCAATTCTTCACATCTTTACTGTTCTCATGAGTGCTGTAGAAAAGTTAATGTGAAAAATCAATCACTTAGTCCCAAGACTAAAGCTTTATTTTTTTCTTAGTCTTCTATAAATATGTCTTAGGCCAGCACAAGGAAAAATTGTTTTAAAAAATGTATTGGAAAGACAATGATTAACTGAGGAATGGCCTTTTTGCACCACAGCAGAGACAGAATTTTTGGAAAACAGAACTAATCATGTGGCTGAAAATTTCACTTCTGTGCATATCAACAGCAAGATTTAATTCTGCCAATGTCCTATAACTGGAACACTTGACTATTGCAAGCTTTGTATTGTTTCTTGAATTTAGTCTTACAGGTACAGAGCAGTCAGCAATAATAATTATATATAGTTTTAGTCAGAATTCATTAAAGTTCTGCTTGTCAGATTTTCAGTCAGTTTCTCGGTATAATTGGCAGAGTACCTAAGAATCTCCTCTGTAGCTGAACCAACCCAGAAAAATCCTAAAACTGAGTTTAAAATCCAAGACTGTTAGACAGTGTAAGACCTAGAAATAATAAATATTTTAAAGGGAAGATATTTTGTACATTAAGGTAAATGTGCATTATCTCACTTTTGTCAAACTTTCAACGTAAAAGATCCTTCTTTTGGCTTTTTGTATAATTTGAGGCTGGAGCTCTGTGTCTACATCCAGCTTCACCAAGGTCAATGAGCTCTTGCTGCTTTTGTACTTAAAATCTGAGTTATAACCATGCAAAAAATGTAAGTTTTAGCCTTGAGAGTTTTTTCACTGTGAGAATTTCTCATTTGAGTTTTCTGGGGTTTCCATTTGTGTTTTGGGTTTGTTTATTTGTTTGTTCTTTCATTTTTATGCAGGGATTTGTTCTGCCTTAAAATTGACAGTACCATCTCATACCATCCATGGTATTGAGGGGCAACCACTTCATCTTTCTGTTGACTACAATTTCAATGCTACAGCTTCTGAAATCCAGATAATTTGGCTTTTTGAGAGGTCTCAAAGTAATCCAAAATATGTGGTTGGCTCTGTAAATCAAGGAGTAATTCCAGACTTGGAATACCAGGACAAGTTTACCCTTATACCACCGAATGCATCTTTGAGGATTAATCCATTGCATCTCAGTGATGAGGGCAATTACATTGTAAAAGTCAATGTCCGTGGAAATGGGACCATAGCTGCAAGTCAAAAGATTCAAGTAGCTGTTGATGGTAAGTTAGAAAAGATAGTATCTTCATTTTGAAAATACAATTACAATAGTTTTGAAGTCCTGGTTCTTAGTATCCAGTTACAATGGTGTCTCACTTAATGAATTTAATGAATAAATGTTAACAATTAAGTTATATTGTTTTTTGCTGCTGGAGAGAATACTAAAATGTGTCATCTTTAGGCAAAATTAGTACACTGATTGATGGTTCTATATCATAAGTAAAAGAAGCTGAATGGGTATAGAAACATTTAAGATTAAATTAGACAGACTTCTAAAAAATAAGATTTAATAAGTTTCTGCTGTGCTATCATGAGGATGCATTGAATTTCAAATTGTCTTTTTCCCTGAACAACTTTACCTCCTTTAATAAAGAGACACTATTGACTTTCTTTTGCTGGTGACTGTAGGCCTGCGCCTGTAAAAGAAGCTCAGATCTGAATTCATAACATACTGAATTTCCCTCTTTAGATTTTACTCTTTGTACTTTAAAACAAAAAAAAAAAAACAAAAAAAAAAGTGGAAATGAAAAATAATTATCTAAAAGGATTACAAGAGGCTTCTGTAATTTGTGGATTTTACAGAGGGAAACCTGTAACTGTTGGGCTTGAGACGAATGACATCTTGAGATGACAAAGTTGTAGCTGCCATTTAACTCCCAAACCCATCCCAATCTGCAGAATCCTCATGTTAGATCACCCAGATTTCAGTGGGGCCCAATGTGGGCAAGGCTGTGGGCAGTCATGCTGAGAGGTCACACACGGTGGGCAGTGTCATGCTTTGTGTTCTTTCCATTTCTGTGGGCTCAGTGATTTGTATATGAGACAAGAGGCTGTGGTACATGACTGCAGCCTTTATCCTATTACCAGTAATATAAACAGTCCGGTTTTATTTATGTCCCATACCAATTCTTACAGTCACCAGCTGAGAATATGGCCTTCTTTTTTTAACCTTTAGCTACATTTAAGAGATAAAATTTGAAATATTAGTAACTTCCAGAGAGAATGATGATTTGTGTTTGAATCATCTTGACCATGAAGACTGTAATATAAAGGCTTGTCACTTTAACAACTCTTCATATCTCTTTATTTTACAGTTCCAGTCACAAAGCCAACTGTACATACTGAACCATCTTCAGGAGTAGTGGAGTATGTAGGGAATATTACCCTAAAATGTACTGTGGATAGAGGTACAAGAGTAGTTTACCAGTGGATGAAAAATGGGAAGCGTCTTCATGCTGGCCCTAATTATACCTTTTCATCAAACAATGCTACACTTCTAATTGTTCCTGTAGTAAAAGAAGACATTGGGAATTACAGCTGTCTGGTATCTAATCCTGTCAGTGCAATGGAAAGTGAGATAATTGCACCAACCATATATTGTGAGTATATTAAATATTCATTATTATCTTTGTATGAATGATTTTGCTGGAAGGAGTGCCTCCAAATATGAAAACAGGCAAAAAAAAAAAAACAGATGGATCAACATTGTATGTGAGCTTGCATCCAAAATGATCTTGTTTGTAATAGCTCTAACTTAAAATAGGATAATAAAATTATTCAGTGTTGTGTAGTTGTGAATATCAGTCTCAAATGCAGAATTCAAATAGAAGCTTCAAGATTTCCACAGATGTCTTCAGATGTGACTCAAAGGAAAAAAATAATGAGATCATTATACATGGAAATGTTGCTATAAATGGCAACACCAAATACTATCAAAAAGTTAAGCACAGAAGTACCAGGCTGAAGGACTGGTATCAGTGGGTTTCCTCAAGGTATTTCAAGTCCAGTCCTTTTTAATACTTCCATTAATGGCATGAGAAAGACGATAGGGAGTATCTCAATGAAGTTCATTTATGATATTAATGAGAGGACTGAATGACTTTGACAGAGTAATAAAGCTGGGATGAAATTTTCTAGTAAAAAAATAAATGGGCATGCCCTTTCAGAGAATAGAAAACATGAACTTCTGCTGATAAGATCGAGATTGATTAGAAAACAATCAAGGCAGTGAGCCTAGGTGATTGAGCTATCACAAGGTATCTATGAACTGACAGTGTGATTCAGGCATGAGAAAGACTTATTTAATTCTGGGAGAGTAGGCAATGGATTTCCAACAAGGAAACAAGGAATTCTAATGGCACACAGAACACCACATGTACAATACTTCATGCAGTCCCTGCAGGTCCCAGAATGCTGATCTTGAACTGGGAAAAAAGAAAGACAGGAATGGAGAAGAGACACAGAGACCTCAGTCAGGCTTAGCAAAATTATAGCTGAAAGAAGCCATTGCATTCCAGATGGGAAATCAAATAGCAAACATGAGGGAGCAAGAAGAGTTGTATAAGAACCATTTTTTACAGAAGAATAAACCATAAGGTATCCTGGTATTTTGCCTGAAAATGAAGGCACCTGAGAAACAAATTGAGTTGAAGGAAACAAAAAAATTATTTAATAGCCATTCAGGGATTATATGATAAATCTTAGGGCCTTCTCATTCTGGTCCATGTCAGGAGTTCCCTGTGCCTCCTCAATTTTCAAATAGCACATGCTACACATATGTGACCTGCTATGCTCTGATCCTCATGTCTTCAGGGATTGAATTATCCTTCTGAGAGGAGAGCTGGAATTTGGAAGGCCAGGAGCGACTTTACCACCAGTCCTATTCAGATATAGCCAGTTTACCCAGTGGCCCAGCGTGGGAGGGGCACTGCAAGGACTGGAACTGGATTCCTGTCCAGCCAAGGGCTGGTGCTCATTCCTGCTTTCTTCAAGTGCTGCACAGGCAGCCTATGCCCAACTTGTTATGATTGCACTACCAAAATATTCAGAACCTACATCTTTTATATTTCTAACTGTCATCTTTTCCTCTTCCTCCTTTCATCTCTGATTATCTTTTCTGCTAGTTGTTTGGGGTTTTTTGCTACAACTTGGAAGTATTGGATAAGGGAATGACTTGCATTGAAAGTATTGGGGGTCTCTACACTGCACTAGGAGAAGAGAAAAAGACTGCCTAAATTAGCAAAGGTTAAGAAGGACAATGTTAGATATGAGCTTATACAAGCTTACGTGTAGCTTATAAAATTAACAACAGTGCAAACTTGAAGATGAAGAAACAGTTGCAAAGAGTACTAAACAGGGCAAATATTAATTGAGCTTCCATCTCATTAGACAGTGGAGTCGTGATAAACAAGGAAATAACCAGCACTGATAGAGCTTTAACTTATCTTTATTGTAATTAAAAATAAAAATAATCAATCACATGCTTTCCTCAAGGTAGCACAATTTTATATGCCTGTTTTTGTAGAGTCACAATCTTAGCTCACTTATGTGCTTAAAGTGCTAAGAATGAAGCCTGAAGGTGTATGAATGCAGTTCCTCTACTGTTTTTCTCACTTTATTGAGCTGTGAATTGGCCTTATACAGATCCTTCGTGAAAGAATACCTCCATAGAACTTGGCAACACTGTGTCCAGCCTGACAGCCTTCTTCCCATGCAATAAACTCGGGTCAGGCTAGAAAAACATCTCTCGCTTCTGTTACCTTTCAGACAGCTCTGGTTGTTGCATAGCCCGTGTGAGATCTGAATTTCTGACCTGTTGCACATAGAATTGTCTCCAGAGCACTGATCACACTGGCAGGTGTCTGGGACACTTGCTCTGACCACGGGTGTGCCCTTCACTCCCAGTTCTGCTACTGCTTCCTTCCTTCTTCCTCACTCACTAACACATTTTTTCAGCAAGTTTGAAAAATCTTTGCGAGTTCTAAACTAGAAACCTGATTTTGACCTATTGTTTACCAGAATTTTAAAATCTCAAAGTTACTAAGTGTCCACATTTCTTGATCTTTTGCTGTTTAAATGGTTGTGATATACAGCTCTATGAAAAACCTTGAGATTCACTTTTTCTCAGTGTGTGTAATTATTGTATATGCATTTTCAGAATGTCCTTGATCAGAACTGAGGGTTTGCTTTGTGCATAATATAAAATCTGAAAAAAAAAATTTAAGAGAAACAATGCAATGCTGTAAGACTGCAAATACCTGTGATATTCTCTGTAGTGTAGAAATTGGTGTCTTACTTCCTGAGCTATATGAAGTCACCTAATTTGGTTCAACCTCTGCCTGCAGAAGTACTTTGTCTCCCAGCTCCCAGTTGTCAATAACAATCCAGAACAGGCCCCAGGATCTCTCTCTGCCATATGTCATGGGTGTGGGGGAGTTACTGCAGGTGATAAAGAAAAGGTCACTCACGGTAAATACCTGCCATCTGCTTGGAAACTGTAACAGTCTCGTAGTGATAGGAGCAATTGGAAATATTCCCACAGAACAGTAAGTTGTTACTCAGAAAGATTGATTTATTATTTTACGCTTCATTTAGTTAACTGGTTTTACTGAGACAAGAGGCAGTTTTCTGTAGAGAACAATACTGGAAAAGGAAAATAAGAGCTGAGAGATTCATTAAGGCTGTCATTGTGGGCATTTACTAAGTATGAAAAGTGGGTTTTAATTCATGTCTTATTAATATTATCCTGCTTCTCCATTAGTTATGATGATAATGCAGCCTGGAACACGGCTATTGCAGTCATGTGACTCAGGAACAAATTATTTCAAGACTGGAAGGAGCTGTTGTCCTGTATGCTGCAGCAGACACTGTTGTACTGCATTGGTGGAGTTGAACTCAGCAGACTAAGTGGGATTTTCCTCCTTAAGTCTTCCAAAAGATAGAATATACTTAGTACTAGTGAGAGAATGGTTAATTGCCTGCTTTTCAGAATCATCTTTGAAGCTGTGTATACCTGTCTGTTACCCATTGTTTAGGGACCTTGAAGTACATATTGCCCAGAAGAGGCAAAATATTGCTCCAGGCAAAGCAGAAAGGTTACCTAATCCTTATGTTGGCTTCAACAAGGAATGCCACCTCTCAGATTTTCCCAAGATTTGGCTTTTTCTTAAGATAACCTCTTTTTTTCAAATTTACTTCCCTAGCTAGTGTGTGTCAGTGTTTGTATAAAGATTTCTTGCAACTTGCAGCTTTCATTAAAATATAGTTCTCAATATGCATCTCTTCATGCTGCACAGTTATACTGATAAAAAAGCAGAATTCAGTTCTGATTCTTTTGCAGACTGTGGCAAAACACCCACTGCAGTGACAGGGGTGTGGAAACCAGTCAGCTATTCTTACCATTAACTTCTGTTTACACATATCAAAGTCATATTATCCATGAAAATAAAAGCTAATTCTCCTAAGAAGGGAGAATTGGATTGGAAGAACCCTTGAATTGCTCTGAAAAGTTTAAAAAGTATGCTCCTGCCTATAAATAGTTTTTGAGAGGCTTTATTTCATTTATGAGAAATGTCAAAGGCCAGTACCTCCCTTCTCCTTTCAGGTCTGGAAAAAGGGAAGTAAATACTTATGAGAAGCAAGCCCCTGTGAAAAGCTCCCCCTCCACAGAAACATGCAACCCAAGTGAGGCCAGTGAAGCCAAAAGTGGGGTATAGGTCTGTACTTCACATAAATGGTAAGCCAGGCTCTTGGAGATAATAAAACAAATGAGCCAGGAACTTCAGAGCCCGTGAGGAAGCAGCCCAGCATCTAGAATTTAAAGAAAAACTGTGATTCTTCAGAGTGGCCACTGCAATGTAGGTGAGAGCAGCACTAATTCATGCTGAAGTGGATTTGTATTTCTTTTCCCAAGTAAATATTATGCATGATGTTGGCCATTTCTTAAAATGAGACTCCAAAAAGCTTACTAGGAAATAAGTAGAGAAAATGACAATTTTATGTTGTGAAATATGGACATTTACTTAAAAGAGGACTGAACTGAGGTCATATATGGTGGTCTATAGTCTCTTATCTAAACCTGAACAAACAGAAAAAAACACAGAGTGGCACACAAAATGGCCTGGTTTGTGCTGTGTGCTGGTGGCTTAGTTGTTCCTGAAGAATAAAAGAGTCTCATTAAAAAAAAAAAAAAAAAGTTGTAAATAGAAGCGTGTATTAGAGAATGTTCTAACATCATCCTGAATTTCCTGGTGGGAAATAGTCTGAAATATACAAGTGTGCAGCTTCATATAGCAGGGATTTTCCCATTCAAACTCAGCTACATTATCTTAATTCTTCCAGGTAACCACAGGAATGTGGAAATATTACTGGATTCCACTGTCTGCAATGGGCACAGTACTGTGCCCTTTTCGTGCTACACCATTGTATATGAGGCAGCTTTACTGATCTTCAGGCATCCTACCAAAAAGATATTCTGCACATTTTCTTCTTTTGCTCTGTCAGTATTAGGTCTTTTCATTTTTGATTATTCATGTAAGGTCTCAGGGAATTAACAACATTAAAATGATTAGGGTTTGGTTTTGGTTTTTTAAACTAGAAAAAGTTATTTAATAAGGCGCACTTTGGTTATTATATTCTCTACATAAATTTCTATCCTTAAATAGCTGTAACAATAATTTTAACACGTAAAGATATAAAAGCCTCAATGATCTGAAATGTTCTAGTAAAAAGAGCATGAGAAATATAATATTTAATATATTGTTTTCCTTCTCATTTTCCTATGCAGATTACACTGAAAATACTCATCTGCTCAATTTTTTCAGTAATGAACACGACTATAGAACAACATATGCTTCTTCTACTTATATTCAGAAAAACAACTTTCAGCACAAGAACTTGCTCTTGAAAAAAACATAATTGCAGTAGTAATTATTTAAGTGTTTTTAATTATTTAATTAAAGTATTATTTAATTATTTAAAGAATTATTTAGTACTACAAACCTATTAAATGAGGGGAAAGTTAGAGTTTATTCTAGCAGTCATTTATGGAAAAATTTTTCTGAGCTAATCTAAAGCACACCCCACTCAGTATTATGCCTGTAAGTTAGTTCCTTAAATAATTATTGTACTGTAAATTATTGCAGTGAAGGTAACATTACGAGGCATATTTGTTCATTTTTCAATTTGCAGGGAAATTACTTATCCCAGTAAGTTTGGCATTGAAGTAGAAATTAAATGTGCTCCTGAAGAAGACATGTTCCTTTACTTCATAGGAATCCAACTGATTTCAGTTTTCATTCTTTTCATCATACTGAGAAATACATAGACTCGAGCTTTTTCCTTAAACAACAATTTGACCAGTATTAGGTGGGCGTCCCCTGAGCTAAGCCTAGCACAAATCCAGTTATTGAACCGAAAGCCTTTTCATTGAAATGACTGAATGCCAGCCATTCTGAAGGCTAGTCTAACTTAAATATTCTACCTTTAGAGATACACTTCTGATTAAATTTTAACCATATGCTTTGATTTTCATTTTCTCACTATATTTCCCTTTTTTCCCCAATGCAGATGGACCTTATGGACTAAGAGTCAAATCAGACAAAGGTCTGAATATCGGGACAGTGTTTACAGTTGACATGGGGGAAGTTGTACTGTTTGACTGCTCAGCAGATTCAAATCCACCAAATACTTATCTGTGGATTAAAAGGGATGACAACACCACTCAAGTAATCAAATATGGACCCCATCTGGAAGTTGTATCTGATAAAGTGGCCCAGAAGACAGTAGATTACATGTGCTGTGCTTTCAACAACGTGACTGGAAAACGAGACCAAACTCGCTTCACAGTTGTTGTTATGTCTGTAGGTAAGAATGTAACTTTATTGCTGTAAAGTGTAACATCTGGGTGGGCTGTTTTCAGCCCCCGAAAAGGGAAGTCATGCTTAGAATATGTATCAAAATTTAGGTCTTGCAAAGAATATAGTAAAGGGGCTTTTGGACATTCTGTGGGATACCGCTTTTACTTGCAGTATAACGCAGCTTGGAACACAACCCACTAAGACACTGAAGTTTTGTGGGATATTATTACAATGTTCATGTAAATTATTTCCTTGTCATATTTATGAATCTCTGGATTGATTGCTGAATTCTGAAGAACACATACCTGTTTATCATACACATACACATACACATACATGAAACCTCAGCTCCTGTATGATTATGTTCAATAGCAATGAAGCAGTTTTTCAGAAAATCTCCAGAAGCATAGAACAATAAACAAGATATCGAGGAAGTCTGATATCTCTTCTCAATACAGTTGGATACAAGTATTTCCAGATAAGAAGCATATGCTTTTAATGTTCAACAAGATAGACTAGATTGCCCATTAGAAAATTTAACAAAACAATTTCACTTGTGCTGAGCAAAGAGCTAACAAATTTGTTAGTCTGGTAAACAAGAAGAGATGTCCATGATTCAGGCTACTAACTGCTTTATGATGAATCCAGGGCTTTCAGTATGCTGGAAGGAAGATGGATTGCAGCTTCATAATAAGAATACTGCACTTTAAAACTAAATATTCTGGTTAGTAGTGAAAGAAAATGCAACCAGAACTACATGTCACTAGAAATAAGCGTGACATTTCTCCAGGAAGTTCATGTAAGATATGATACTCAGTTGAGATTTCTTTTCAAAAGCCAAAAAGGAGGGAAGACTCCACAGCTTCATGTTTAGGTGCACCTAAAATAAAGATTTCCTAATTACAAATTAGATTTCCTAATTACAAATTCTACTTAAATCTTATTAAAATATTTTATCCTAAGTATTTAAAAATACAAAAAGAGAATTTTCACCCTCTTCAGCTATTTTCTTTTTGATGAGTGTTTATTCAAATAGCACTAAATGGAGATGTCAAGGCTAAGCTTTGCAAAGCAGCACTGACTGATTCTAAGAGGTACAAATTCACACACAATTCTTTCTCAGCAATGCTGCTCAGGCCAAATTCTGATTGCAACTGACTAAACATACTAAGCAAAGACTATGAAAATTGTCCATATTCCTTTTCCTTACCCCCATAATCCTAGATACAGAGCCTGGACTGTGGCATACAAAATGCTGGAAACCCCATTTTCAGTAGCAACAGAAACTGATGTTTCAGAAGACCTTACGTAATTTCCCCATGGGACAGCTGCTTAATTAATCCTAAAAATTATCCAGAAAACAATCATTTCAATAAGTTACGATTAAATCAATTGTTGCACTAAGTTGTTACCCACTTTTAGCCAAGTTTCTAAAATAAGATGAGGTGTCTCATGTACACCAGTCATTGCTCAGTTTTCAAGATCAGTCAGCTTGAGTGTGTTAAATGCATGCAAAGAGCATGTCTTTGTTTATTGAGTCTACATTTGAAATTACTCACTTTAAAAAACAATTTTAAGGAGTCATCTGATTCTCCAGCTTTTGAGCTTTTTCTTCCTAAGGAAAGCAGGAAGAACTATTAAAAATCAGTGAAATTGCAGTGATTTATTGTCCCATATCTTTAGGGCACATCTGGCTAGAAATCCTAATGTTTAATCTTCATAGAAACCCACTGCACATGTAGCCAGCACAATGCCAGTGAATTACATAGTAAGCCATAATAAGTAGATGTAAGCAGTTCTAGCCCTTTGCACAAGAGTTCATCAACTACTGGAAACATCCAGCTAAATAATATACATTTTAATTGTACTAATAAATCTGACACTAGCAAATACGCAACATAATTTACCTGTATGGATTGTGACATGCCCTTTAATTACATGAATTCTACCCAATTCAGAGCAAAAGAAGGAAATTAGGAGTGCACAAGCAAATATGTCTGCATTTCCTAACTTTCACATTCTTGTGTTTGCAAATGCACTACAAATGTTTTCCATGTGCTTTTAGGTATGTAATAATATGCAATTTGTGTTTGTCTTGTATCAGAAAATTCTGCCAGAAAAATCCTGCAAACGCATATCCTATTAAAAGACTTGAACAAAGGAAAGAAATATTTTGAATATATTTAAATATGAATACAAACAACACAGTGGAGTCACCATCCTTGGAGGTGTTTAAGGAAAAACTGGACATGGAACTTAGTGCCATGTTGATTTTTGGTCATAGGTTGGGCTTGATAGTCTCAGAGGTCTTTTCCAGCCTAACTGGTTCTGTGATTCTGATAATTTATTGGTTTATGATGTGGTTTGATAAACAACCAGACCGTCAGTGATCTAAAAATCCTTAGAAAAATTCTAACGGATCTTTTGTTCTCTCCTACATTATAGCTCCTACTACTAGGGGGATTTCTCTCCAATCTAGCCCAAGTTGCTCTCTCACCCTCTTTTTTGGTAGTTCGGTGTCTCTATACCCCAAGTTATAATAGGCATCTTCTTTTTTTGATGCTGTAATTTGTGGATTACATTTACCGACTTTCATGTAGCTCTAGGCACTAATCTGCTTTGAAGTCTTTTATGATATTCATATCATTGCTTTTTCAGTTCAGGAGATCTGTGGGGGAAAGTAAATATTACCCATTCACAAGACCCAAATTTTTCATCTGCTTTGTATTTCTATGCAGGTTTATTAGCTTCAGAATAATTTTAAAAGATGCATTTTTCAATGTCATTGTAGCACATTGTAAAGAACAAGGAACTAAATACAGTACTCATCTTCTTTGTCACAGGGTTGGAAAAGCTGGCCCAGAAAGGAAAATCTTTGTCTTCTCTTGCAGTAATAACAGGAATTTCATTATTTTTGATCCTAGCTATGGCCTTTTTATTCCTATGGAAAAGATATCAGCCACATAAAGGTATGTAAAAGTTAAGCACAGTCCAGTTCTTCTTTTGGACCATTGGAGCAAAAAAAAATAACTTTGTTTTCTTCTTCTTTTCAGTGATACAACAGAGGCTACAAAGCAGGTATAAAAATAATTCATCTTAGGTCTAAAAGTACTTTCCATACAGAGAATTTCATTTTATCATATTAATTTTCTTTCCTTGGCTTATGACATCAAACTGAGAAACATGTTTATGTTTTCTAGGGCAGAGGCTGATTACAGAAAAGCACAGGCATTTTCAGGTAATGGTAATGAAATAAGTGTGAGCATAATGTCAAAGTCCATTCCTGAAAAAGAAAAACAGCATCCCCACATACAGAAAAAAAAAATAAAGGAAAAGAAGAAAAGTGTGTTTTATGTTGGGTTGCACACCTAATTAAGATAAGACTTCAATGAGAAGTCAGCATGGGGTTGGCTCATAGCATTATGTACTGTTGTCTTGAATTCTACCTATTAATCCCAGTATTCTGGGATTGGAATACCTGTATTGCACTGTTGTCACCAATATGACTTAAATCAGTGCTATTTTTGGACAGCAGTAAGAGGTGATGCACCATGAAAATGTTAAGAGCATCAAACTGGTATCAAAATTATGAGCTAATGACATTGCAGTATATAAATATAACCTTCTGTTATATTCTGGACCCAGAGTGGTTTTTTTCACTGCCTCTTTTCCCTCCACAATTCTTCCCACATGATCCTAGGCAGGAGATGCTAGACACCAGCCATCCTTTGAAAGGATATCACTTTTAGTCCCATTCCTTTCTAACAAAACATCAGAGCAGACCATAAAGACTTGTGCTACATGCACAAGTATAGGGAAGTATATGAAGCTTAGGGAAGGTAGGACATTTGCTTGAGCACAGAGGGTCCATTAAAGTCATATCAAAGGGTAGAATTTCAACATTGTCATTTGTTTCATATGGAATGATGCCCAAGAGATGACCAAGAGTCTCACATCTCCTGGGCAGTGGGTAGAAGAGACTAACTGCATCTAAATAAAAACTGTATCTGAAGTCCAAAATAATCATGTGGCACCTATTGGTACCATGTTCCATTTTGTTATTCTCAGAATTGTAAAACATTCAGGTGGTACTGCCTCACTACACTGTAGATGTGCTGAGTTTATTAATTCAGCCTCTTTTCTATGGGAAATGAAAGTAAATTGGTCATTTTAGCCTTCCAGAATAGAGTGTGAATGCCTCTACCAAAATTATTGGTGAGATTAGCAAGAGGCTGCTCACTTGGTACAAGGTGTGGGAAATCACCAAGTACCATGCACACCAGCTCTGCAGCTGTCCTGCCTTGCTCCACACCAGTTTAGGAGCTGGGCAGGGAAGTGGTTTAAAGCAGATTACATAAGCAATATTCAGGTGTTTTGAAAATTAGGGCAAAATACCTTGCCATTCATTATTTTCCAGGTTCATATTACATCTCTTTTTTAAATTTTTGTTCTAACTCTAGGACATGAAAGTGCTTCAGATGATTTTGGGATATATGAGTTCATCACTTTTCCAGATCTTCCCAGTGGTTCTAGGGTATGTGATTTTACA
>JANRGV010000001.1:23233397-23246283 GCA_024734035.1 Alethe castanea | reverse complement strand
TTACATCATAAACAGACAGTTTCTCTTCTATTTCTCTAGGTGTACTAAATATCTGTACCAGAATCCCTCTGTAGGTTTGTTTCTGTTGCTTTTTTACAGATGTCTGTATGACACCATATTCATGGCTAGTGTTTACCCAGTACTTGCTCTTTCTTTCCTGTTACTAGTTCAGTACTTCATCAGCAACACAGCGAAGTAAGTAATAACCAAGCTCTAAAGGCAGCAATCTCCATTCAGCTACCCTATATTAAAAGAATATTAAGATAATATTAGTAGTGTTGGGTAGTTGGGTAGCACCGAACTACTTGTGTTGCACAGGCAAGTGTACTATTGTGATGCCATTTTCTCCCTTGACCCTAATATTTCTAGTCATGCAACATTCAGCCCTGGCTGTGCAGAAAAGTGTCAGGGGGTTATTTAAAGTGTAAATTTAAGGTAAGTCTCAGCTGTATTTCACAAAAATTGTTTTGTTGGTTTCATGTATTGTGGGGGAGAAGTTAAGCAAAGGAATTTTGCTACCAGAAAAAAAATCCTGCAACATTTGCCGCTTCCTTGCATCGTGTCTTTGCTGACATTACTACATAGTAGTTGGAGATCATTCTGATATATTGTGAAAGGACAAAGAAAAAAATAAGGAACAGGGCCACAGAATTTAGGGACAATGGTAAAACTAGGAGGAAACAAAAGAAAGGCTTTCCCTTTGCTAGGGAAAATTGCCAGCAATGTAATCTTGTAACTTTGGAGAGCATCAATCTGGTCAGGTAAGGGAGAGCTCTTAAAGCATGGTCACATAGTCACACCTAATTTGTTTTTATGATTTCTACTCATAATACATGATGTCAAAAAACAGTCATAAATTAATTTATTATCTTCTCTGATGGAGTTAGATGTTTGAAATATACATTTACAGGGCTTAAGTGCTACTGCAAATGTTATTGGAGAGGACAGACTTTTACAGCAGCAGAGATAAAAGGCTTTTAGAAAACAGAGCAGCTGAACTGCCTCTGTTACAGTTTGTGCAAGTAAGAGGCTTATTAAGTTTAGAGATCAGGCCCTCGATCATTACAGCCTTAAGCACACTGTGATATTATACTGAAGAGGGTATACTTAGATTAAACAAATTCTTTACTGTGAGGATGGTGAGGCAACTGGAAGTTGCCTCAGTTGCAGATGTCCCATCCCTGGAAGTGCTCAGAGTCAAATTGGACTTTGAGCAACCTGGTCTAGTGAACGATGTCACTGCCTATGGCAGAGGGGTTGGAACTGGATGATCTGTAGGGACTTCCAACCCAAACCTTCCATGATTCTATATCCCTTAAGCTAATCATATCACAATATCACATTCTTGCAGGATCAGGGCTTTAGTAGGTCAGGAGGGAGAGAGCAGTGGCAAGAACGACAGGATGGGTGTACGAGCAATGACACTTGCTATAATTTCCAATAAAATTTCAAGGAACAGGAGAAACTCCACTGGTTGATGTACAGCTACTCAAATGTATAGCACTGCAGATAAAGTCAGCATTTGATCCACTGATTCATTTTAGTAGCAGAGAAAGGGGAAAATAAGAAAGTGGAGATAATGAAGAACTGGAGGTAGGCTATAGGCAGAAAGACTGGTAATTCCTTATGGATGTGGAGCCTAGGTGAATCTGTTGTCATGACATAAGAGGAAATTAATATATTTAACATGCTGAATAATCAATATTATTACTTGATTTATGGAAATTCCATACATTTCTCTCTCTCTGACAGTACAGTTGGAATTTTACACTGAAGCCATGCCCTGAATATTTACTGCTTTCTTACTGTCTGTTCCTCTGCTTTTCTCTTTAATATTCTTTTCTTGAAATGTGGTACATTAATATAAATTATTTGCCGTATTAAATGCAAAAGCTGCATCATAAATCTTATAGAATTTAAAACTATTGCTTACCTTACTATTAATGTGACAAGAACTTACCCAAAATGAAGTGTAAACTAGCAGAGATTACCTGTTCAATCCACAAGCAAAACCTTGATGAAAAGTTTAGAAATTACAAGTTACTTTTACAGTTTAACGTCTGTTGAATGTTTTCATATTTGTCCTTACAGTAGGAATACACTTTGTTGGTTTTAGGTTTCGAATCAATCTGTTCCTGGCCCTGACTTTGTTGCAGGCCAGGATATGCTAAGTACGGTGTATGAAGTTATTCAGCACATTCCTGAGCAGCCACAAGACCACCAACAGTAAGTTACAAACTGTAGCTCAAAGACAAATACTTTTGCATCCAGAACAATTTACATTGTACTGCTTTTTGATTCCACTGAGAGGATTGTGGAAGGAAAGATATAAGCCACCTTAATTTCTCCACCATTTCCTATCCAATCCCCCACTTTTCCTCAAAACTCCAGTCTGTTGTTTCATTACACCAGTTTTGTTAAAGTGTAAAAAACAAAAGGTAGGATCTTCAAACAGAGCTTCAAATGAAAATTCCCACTTAATTTAATGAGGCACTGAAACATCTGTACTTCCTACTGAATAGGTTAAATACTCAATCAAAGCAGTTTAATTGATAGCATGGCCTCCAGACCTCTCAGCCATGTGCCAAGTAGAGTTTTTGCAATGTTGAAACTGGTCAGCTGAATAATAATCAGTGGTTGTCAAAATAGTCACTGAAATACTAACAGACTAGTGCTTGAGTAAGCAGTGTCTCTATACCAGAAGAGTTCTTATTGTGTAGTAGCCTGGCTGGCAACCCCACAGAAACACTTTTGCTGAGTTAAATACCAGGAAGGCCACAGCATTGTGCTTATGTCTCATAGACTTGGTTTTGTTAAATTACCTCCTGTATATCACTTCCTAGCATAAGAAGGGTTAATACACTAGAGATTTTGTTGTTGTGGTATGGCTGCCATAAATCTATTGTGAATATAGTCATTCTTACAAATTAGGAACAGCATACAAGACTTTATTTGTTAACAAGCCTATTATATATAATTTTCCTTGTTTTTTTAATGTGTTCTGTTTCTTATATAGTTGAAAAGAAAAATATAGACTCTTAACAATATGCTAATCAGTTGACTGAGTAATCAAAATGTTTATGTGAGTGCATTAGCATGCAGTACTTACAGTACAAGAAATTTCATTATGTCTTAGGTTATGTCTTCAACTATGTGTACAAGTTGTGTATATAAACACACAGCCATGCTTGTCAAAACAACCTGGTCAGTGAGAAAGCAACTCTGAATTGCTAATGATGTTTTTTTTCTGCTCAGAATTTTTCACTTTGAACCCTAAAATTTTTAAAGCAAGATGTAAAAAATGCCATTCATAAAGTACGTCTTTTCTTTCTCTTCCTTTTACATGTCTTCCTTCTCAACTTTTTCTGATACATTACCCCTCTGAAAAAAGGAATAGATGCAACAAAAAAGTAGCTTGAACTTTTTGACAGTTCAGATTTCAACTTAAACTTTGCAAAACATATTCTGTAGTTGCAAAGAACTCATTTGCATAAACCAATTTTGCTGCTCTTTTCATATTTCATATTTTGAAAAGAAAACAGGAAAATATTTTCACTAGTAGCACAAAATCTGCTAAGTATGATGCTGGGCAAACTACTCAGATTAGAAGGACCACATTCATGAATTTTCCAATTCCTGACCTGCTGAGAAGGACATTCTGAGTGATAAATAAATAAGGGTGAGTAAGTCAATACTCGTGCTTACAGCAGGATGCTTCAGCTTCAGTGTAAGGGAGAAACAAAACACCACAGAACAGAGAATGAAGCAGGGAAAATAATTGCAAACTCCTGAAGTGCTGAGTGATGATTACTTATTAATGAATCCTACTGATTTTTTATGCAGTTATCTGTACAATAATCAGCAATATTTATGGGAAAAATGATAAAAAACTTGTCTGCACTCTGCTCATGGCAGGAATCTCTTTGTACAACACAAAAGAACAGATATTACAGGAGCCAGACAGATTTGTTAGTATAGTGGTCACTTTATTCTTATTCCCAGTGCTTCTAAATAGAACTGCTGTGATTTCACAAGTTTATTAAAATAAATATGTAGAGCCAAATCAGTGGAAAGCAATGTTTAATTCTCAGATTTACAGTTTGAGAATCCTTCAAATCCTGTCTTTGGATGAATTAGAACACCAGAATTAGCTGGTGTTCTCTCTTGCTCTTAGAAGTCCCAGTGACAGTACCAGCAAATTACAGACTAGCCAATGCCTAACACCTGGGTATAGCTTTTTCCACTTTTCATCATGCTTTTATGAGCCTTTTTATCCTTTCATCCACACATGCATGTATGCCTTTGACTGTCTAAATAATTACAAAATTTTAGATGTGTCCCAGCTCTTAAAAGGTAGAAATACTACAGGAAAATAATTAAATTCTTTAAATCTCTTGGGTTTGGGCTGACAGACTTATAACTTAATTGCAGTCAAAACATGAGGTGACATAATAGCTGGCTTTGCATTTTTACTTTCATATGCTTCCATTAGTTGCTTTTCACAACAGTCTTTTGCAGACTCACCTCCTCTGCTCCTCCAAAGAATCAAAGGGAAAACACAAAATCAGATTTTGAGGAAACTGTTCTGCTCCATCTCTCCAGTCACAGGGAGTTACAGGATTGTTGCATACTCCAGTATTTCATTAAACAGATTCTTTTAAGCCATTTTGGTTTGATTCTTTTCCCACCCTTGGACGTTTTTTTTTAACTAAATGTAAATCCTTTGACAAACTGGGTTCTTCCATGTATGGAAGAAATCCAAAGATGTCTGCCAAAGCTAATGAGTGAGAGGTTTAGCCAGCTTTTACAGATAAGCACTGACAGCTCATAACTATTCCACTAAAAACTGTTTGTAACTTAGGTTGCATTTTCATTGCAAATGAAGATAATTTTGCATCCATCTTCCTCTCCTCTGATCTATACTGTTTCTCGCATATCAGTAATTTCTGCTCTGCCAGCTGTCAAAGAGCAGTAAGGATGCAAAGCCTTGCCAGGCATTTCAGCACAGGGTTGCACTGTGGACTGCCCTAGCTCAGTCCATGCTTACCACCACCATGTAACAGGTACATTATTGTTGTACAGTATGAGCAGCTTGAAATATCTGTACAGAAAGAGCAGCAATGCAAGATGCCATGTTAGCCATTATGTTATTTATGGCTCAAACCTGTGCTCTCCTTTAAAAACTAGACATACTATGCATACTAAAAATTCAGTCAAAAATCAGTGTGTTGCAAATATGTCCCCACAGATCTTCTTCGGGCTGAAGAATTGTGTTTAGAGCTGCTGATTTGCTTACATGTTTGCAACAGTTCCTTTAAAGAAAAGAGAAACAACATTGTGGACAAGTGTTATATATATCTATGTATATGTTCTTTCCTAGATGTGTATGAAGACACAGGAAGAGGAAATCAAAACATTTGAAAATACCAAAGCTACATCTTCTTTTTTATAATATATTGAAGGAAACACTGACAACTCCAAGAGTAGCAAAACCTTATGCCACCTTGTCTAAAAATAGCAATTTTCTTCAGACTGACAATCCCTTTTCTTGGGTGCTCCAAATTGCCCATTTCTTGATTATTTTTTCTTTCTTAAAGTAATAATTCCTTGGAAAATAGGAATATTTTTTATTCTTTTTTTTTCCAAATCAGTGAATACAAAAGACAAAGGGATAGCTTTAAAAATGCACTATAAAACTTACACAGTTTTTTAAGAACAATCAGCAGAGGCACAAGAAGGAATCAGGCTCAAGATTCTACCCATGCTTGTTTTATTTTAAAAATAGCAAAAATAGTATGCAGAAAGTTATTTTATTTGGGTTGACTTTCACAAGGGAAGACCTTCATACTGGCATGACAAGTAATAAATGCAGTATGTCAGATTGCAAAATAAATTTGGGGTTTAGAATAAAGTCATTCCTTTAACTCATTTAGTGTGATTTGTCAGGCAGTTACAAAGATGTACATATGTATATTATTCAGAATAACCTGTTCTCATTAAATTCTCTTTCCTTTGCATTTGAACTGATTTTCTATTTGCTACTGAAAAACCTGTTTCTCATTGACTAGGAGACTAAGTAATATTAAAGTTATTTCCAAAAGCTGCAGAAAGTTCAGGCTATTTGTACATTAAAATAATTCTCCAGTGCAAATGAAACCAATCTTACTCTGTTTAAACAGCTTGCCACAAGTCCCTTTGCAAATAGAATACTCTTCCAGGAGCTTCTGTTAGCTGGCTTCTGAATCCTGCAGGAAAATCCACTATTATTTCCACAGGGCCAGCTATTAGTTGGTGTCAGTTAGCTGCAGTCAGGAAAAAGAGAAAATAGGAACTGAATTAATCTACAGGGGGGAAAAAGCTACTTCAGGAACAGTTAATTGTGAAGAAAATCATTACTGCGAGTAATGAGAAAGCATTCAGTGTGTCCATCCTTTAAGGCAGACTGTATGGTATTATTTAAAGCCCTCTATATTATGAAAAATAATTTGCATTTATTTAAAATACCTCCTTAATCCTTAATTCTTCCTGTCTCCATCTTTCAAAAACAAGGAAAAATAGCATGGTTTTCAGTGAGCATTCTGATCTTGTGAGGCTGGAAGAAAAGGAGAAAAAACAACTGCATAATTGCATGTGAGGAAAATAGGATTTGGCATTTCACAGAGGCAGCATGTGAAGCCCAAATATGCAAGTAGTAGTGACATGATCCCAAAAATAACATAGTCACCAGATTTGTTCCCTAAGAAATAGCCATCTGACATGAAGGCATCGGGCAGAGGCTCTACACAGAAACATTTGAGCAGAACTCTGAAAGACTGAGAAGCTTAGAGAGTTCCCCATTAATTCCTCCATTGTTCAGTCAGAGCTGACTTCACGTGTGTTTCAAATCAGGACAGCTCTTTGGGATTTGCAAAGTCTGATTTTCACCCTCTTTTCTCCTCCTTTTCTTGCTGGAATGATAATTTTAATTGTTCTGAAGGGAAAATGCTGATTTCTGAAGTGCTTGAGACCATTCCATCTTACCACATTGGATGTCACTGCAGGCCACAGGGTAGGAAATGCAGATAAATTATAAGAAAGTAGTTTCTCCAACTCTGGACCCTCTGTATTTAAAACTGCCAGATGTTTACATTTTTTAAACTTTTGTGGGTGGAAAAAAAGAAGTCAGGTCGATATCAGCTCTGTTCTACGTTCTTGTAAGCTTGTTTAAGCCCATGCCTAAGTGCATTTTAAAGGTCCCAAAATATTTTGTTTCAGAATCTGTGCTCATGTCTCGATAATAGACTGTTTTGGATTAAGCCGTTCATCAATAATCTGAGATGGCTTCAGTAGTCCAATATAAAAGTCCACCTCAACAGTCTTTTGGACTTCTGAAAAGTGTCTGTAAAAATAACTGTAAATTTAATAAAACAGTTTTATTTATCCATCACATGATGCCTAATAGTTCTGTGGGTCCATGCATTTTCACTGGAAAGGACACCCATCATTAGGTTTGTAAATAAGAAACAAAAACCTGCCTGTTGCAAATAAAATGCCCCCTAGATGCCCTATATGCAAGTCGTGGCTGTCACATTCCTACTCTCCACTTACAACAAAAATTTACAGAGAAAAGGGAAGGGAAATTTATTTTACTATAGAAAGAAGAAAAACTGGATTGAATAATTATTCTAGCTGTGGCAGCAGAACCAGCTCTGCAAATAGGAATATGTTATTGAAAAAGACATAGAACAAACACAGGCAAGTCATCTTCTGCTTATAATGTATTGTTCTCATCTGTTTTAATTTCATTGTGTCTTGTGTACTACTGACTTAACCAAAAATACACTGGCATAAATTCATATTCAAACTGTGTTCATTCTTTACTGTCCTTCCAAAATTTTCACAGTGCATTGAGATACTTTAGTTGGGGAAATCTATTTGGTGGAGATATAAAAACAAATAAACTGCAAGGTAAAAACAATTCTGAAATGTCACAGAATCTTGATGGATGACAAAGAAAACCTTTGTGTATTGTACTCTTGCCTCTTTCTCACTGGTACAACAACATTCAGAAGAGATTGATAAGCTTTTATTAATTGATGTAAAATCTATTCCAAATTTTACCAAAACCAATGGAATGTGTGTCCATTGAACTAGATGATGTCTACATTAGGCAGTTCAAATATGAGATGGGGATAATGAGAAAGCAATGTGAAATGAGATGGGGAAGAATTTTTAAAATCTTGTCTTGTTTTTTTCACCCATTCCTTCTGGTGGAGGCTTTTGTCATTTCATCTGCCTGCTGATGAGGGTTGAGAATGGCTTTCTTTGATGAAGTGAGGCTGTGGACTTGAGATCAAAGGTAGGGAAGATAAGGCATAACTCTGGAAGTCTGAAGTGTAGGAAGAGTAACAGCAGTCACAGCACCTTCAGGCCCTTGTACCATATCACAAGGTGGTTTGTAGTAGTTAGTCTTTGTTACTACATATCTTAAAAGCAATTCATAAGAATACTGAAGGATATCAGCTTTCCCCACTGCTCATATGGGAATGCTCCAACTCACACTTCATTATGGCTTTGAAATATTAACCCCTTCTTACAGGCCATCAGGTGTGTTCCACAGTCCTTTTAAGACTGCAGCAAGATCAAGGAAGCCAATGGTATCCTTGGCAGCACTAGGAGAAGCACTTCTAGCAGGCTGAAGGAGATGACCCTTCCCCTGAGCACTGCTGAGGCCAAACTTGGTCTGGTGCACATTTCACTCACTGCTGCTTAACAAGCACACACTAGTATTTACTAATCATAGTAAAACTTTGCAAAGCAGCTACATTTCTATGATGTCATCATTCACCTGCTTCTCTATTGATCAGATGCATCCAGAATCAGTCTTGCTATACTTACTTATCTATAGTGACAGATGGTGGGAGGGTTTCAAACACATGTTAGAGGGGCTAGAATGCTGGCATTATCTTGGTTTCCCAGGATCTTTTATTCTTCATGGACAGTGATTAAAATTCCAAGAAGTACACTCCTTATCTTGTGGACCAGGTTGTCCTTCTCCTTACAGAAGGCTGGGGTTCTTTAGCTTACTTGCTTAAGCGTATCCAATATAAACTAAGCGTATGTTTTAAAGAAAGTTAATACCATTTTATATGAGAAAGATTAATTGGTACAATAGATAGGAAATGAGATTTTCATAAGACCTTGCTTTGATCAGGAGTTGGACCAAATGATCTCTAGAGGTGCTTTCCAGCCTCAGACATGCTGTGATTCTGTGAGCTCCGGGAGGGTGATGACTAGTAGGTAGATCTCAGCAAAAATGACACTAGCAGTTACAAGACAATGAGTTCATGCTATTGTAAAGGGAATGTATGCTTCCATTAAACACCTCCTTAAACATGCATGGCCAGCTAAGCAAGATGGCAAAACACAAGCACAATACTGTGAATGTACCTCCATGCTTTACCTGTAGAAAGCTGAGCCTTGAAAAAGAGGTGCCTATTGTTTTATGATCGCAGGTTAAAACACTTTTTAAAGTAGCTTTATTATTTTTTGCCTTACTCAGATAAAATACAATCAGATATTTTCTATAGACTTCCTTCAGTACTAGCATGAATCCTTTGGAAACCTGTCACCAGTATGGTCCTATCAATGCATTTAAATCATACACCTTCCTGGGAGCTAGAGGGCAATGGCTTCCCACAGGACATGGAGGAGTTCCTGGGACAGTGAGAAGGAGAAATGGAAAAGAGCTAATACTAGTAAACATTAACTTTCTGACAGATGTGCAAATTGATTATGTCCCATGTGACTTGTACATTTAAAAGGGGACTGTTCCCTCAATGCTGTGTCCTGCAAGAGGCTTCCTGATTAATAGAAGCTACTTTCTAAGTAGATAATAATAATGGCTGTATTGAGAATCCTTTTGCATCCAACCAAGTCTTTTTTAATGCCTTTGAACAGTCAGTCATGATGTATTTTTGAGTATATTCTCTACTCTCACACAAAAAGCTTCAGAATGTTGTTCATAAGTATCTCTTAAAAACTTCAGTGTTCAGTACCCAGTCTTAACAGTGACTGGCAATATAAAAGTCCATGTCAGTTTGTACACAAATGCTTTTCTCAACAAGTAGTTCTTCATAAAGAACCCTGAGTGTATGAAATGAGCCCAGCTCTTTCAAAGGAGCCCAGCTCTTTCATTGCTTTTCTGTGGAGACCACAAGGCTTTTGTAGAAAGAGACAGAACTGTGGCAAAAGTTTGCAAACACTTTATAGACAGATTTAAAGGGATCCCATTGTAAGAAATGAAACTGATGTAGCCTAGCAATGGAAAGTGACAGTTGTGCTGTGTCATTAAATAATAAGGAAAAAAGTGGAGGATCATTTCTTGATTAGAATCTTTGGTAAATATACAACAGACAAGGAGTGAAGAAGACAAATAAAGGATTAGACATTTAAGGAGTCCGTTCAAGTATAAATCTGTATCGCAGTTCAGTTAAACATGAAATGCAAATACCAGCATGTTGGAAATCCTGCTCCACCTAAAAAGATAATATGTATGTATCTCCTCAGGCTATATGCTGTGTTCCAGGGCAAAGTACAAACTTTCGGTCGCAGAGGATCTCATGACTCAGATACAGTTAAATGTACGACTATTAGGGCAGGGCTTCTGAACTAGAATACCTCATTACAATAGCATACCCTGACCAAATATAACATATATTCTTATTTAGGAAAGTATTGTCCAATGTCAACACTGATATCTTCATCAAGCTACAACTTTTATACTGTAGGGATAAAAAGTAGCTTCGATACTATTTTTTTCATCTTAATAGTAATGGAATAAGGATGTCTTGCAAAGTCAAGACAAATGCTTATCTGTGAGAAAACAAAAATTATGTTGGGCATCTTTTGTATGTTGTCCTTAGAGCGATACTTTGTTCTTTAACTTCAGCTTGCTGGGTTTTTGTATGCTGATTTATCAAATCATATTAAATTCAAAACCTGGCTTTCAATCATTTTTCAAGTCATTTAAGTCTGTCATGCTTAGCCCCATCCACAAGTTGTATCTAAAAGTAGAGAAAGTTCCAAGTACATTCAAATATTCTGGACCTCTATTCTAAACAGCAGGCTGGGACACTGAAAAAAACTAGATTCCATTTAAAACTCTTTCCATGTGTGTCTGAAAGATACAGCCAAATGTAGAAATTGTTGAGAAGCAAAATAAATGAGGAAAAAAGTTTAGAACAGGCCTAAAAAAATATTTTATCTTCCAGACAGCTTCAGCACTGAGGTAAGCACCCTGTCCTCCACCAACCTCTGCCATTCAGGGGAGCCCAAGGAAATACAACAAGTTTGAGAAAGTGTAGCAACTGTGATGGTAAGGAGGAATGGTGGGAAGAAAGGCATTTCCCTGTGTTTGCTTAGTTGTTTGTCTTCTTGCTTTCTCAATACCCTAATCAGTAGTTAAAGCAATTGGCAATAAGCTAAGTCAGACTCTCCAAGTCAAGACTGTTTTGCCTGCAATATTTGTACATTTACTAACAACCCTTGGGATCTGGCACAGTGTATTACATGCTAAACACTGCACTCTATTCCTATCTTAGTTTACAGAAAGAGAGATTTTATTATTTGTATATAATAAATACATACTAAATATTTAAATATATAATAAATATATTTTTATACAGTAGTTTGTTTACAGTTATAAAGCTGTTTTTTTAGCAGTTGTCCGGTAGCAAATGCAGATGTTTGATAACAATCACAATTGCACAGTGTGGAACTGTATTTGATCATATATCACAGAAAAAGACTGACAGAATTGCTATTTACAAGAATTGCCTATTTTCCAGTATTCTGTAAGACATTTTTTACATGGTGTGTGAATTGATTGATCTTTGTATTTTGAAAACTAAGCTCTCCCACACCAAATACCTATATCAGATGTGTTTCATGTTAATTAAAGCTAAAAGGCTCAGTAGCCTTCAAATGTGGGGTTGAGGAAAAAATATATTGTATTGCCTATGTTAAACAGCTCTACCAGCTTTCACCCAGCATGCTCAGGAATTTTTTGCAGCATGTTCAAATAAGGCTTTACTCTGCTAGATGAAAAAAGGTATATGTGGGGGGAAATTGGTCTGCACAGGCCTAATTTTGTCAAGTTGCAAGGTCAGAAAAGACTGCCATTCATATGCAGGCTAGGTGGGCATATGCAAACTCAGGACTTAACAGCAGGGTCTATACACAGGTGACAACCCCAGAAGTCGCAGATCTGGGCTGTGACGGGCCAGGTGAGTGCTAAGAGCTCAGCCCTGCACTGTCAGTCCTGAGTCTAGAAACCTGGAGGAGACAGCCTGATACAACCTGGCAGTACAGGAGCCAAAGGCAAGTCTGCAGGAAGGGGGAGAGACAGGGAGGCCCAAGGAGCTGTGTGACTTACCCAAACCGCTGTGATGCTCTGCCAGCAGCTCCCTCCACTGAGCTGGTGGAGCAGTCAGAGTCCCCATCTTGCCCAAGTAGCTGTGAACTCCTGCACAGGGACAGGGGCTGAGGAATCTTCTCTTGGAAGAGTGTATTTAGGGATGGAAGTTAAAAGTATTGGGAAATCTTCCCTATCTAAGAAGAGCCAGAAGTACAGAACATGGAGGGGGCTTCACAACCAGGAACAGAAAGGGAAATTTTCACTAAGGAAAACTTGGGGGAAACAGACTGGAACATGGCTGTAAGATTTAGGATAGGAACTGTGGCAGAGTCTAGACTAGGCAAAAAGGAAAAAGAATAGAGTGACAGATACCAGAAGGTGATGAAACAAGAGACAGATATGGAGAGTTATGATTCTCAAGGGAAAGAAGATTATTGGATCACAAGGGGGAAGGGAAGGGAAGGGAAGGGAAGGGAAGGGAAGGGAAGG
>JANRGV010000001.1:23167155-23227757 GCA_024734035.1 Alethe castanea | reverse complement strand
GGAAGGAAGGAAGGAAGGAAGGAAGGAAGGAAGGAAGGAAGGAAGGAAGGAAGGAAGGAAGGTCCACCTGGCGAGCAAGAATAAGCTGTCTTGTCTGGATATGTTTAACAAGTAACAGAGAAAATTACATTTTCATGGAAGACCAGTTGGTGTAGTAAAAATTTAAAATACTGCTGATTTCCGTGAGTTATTTACTGAGTAGCCTTTTGTAGAATAGTTATTAATGTTTTATATTTTGTAGTATTTTCAATATTAATGCTTTCATTGTAGCATTCCACTGTGGTTTCTTTGCTACCCTCTACACTTCCACACTTGCCTGGAAAGCTGGCAGCTCTCTAAAGATGAGCCAAGCTGAACACTGGAGGTGTGTTTTGCTACACGCCCACAATACAGAAATTGCCTTAGCTGGATTACATGCCTCTGACTGCACTAGAGAAACACACAGCTTCTGGTAAGAAGCTGCAGTAAGCAAATGAGGATCTATCAAATACTGAAACACTCACCAAGCTGATACTGAATTGCAACCATTGACTGAATTACTTTTAAGTATCTGGGACACTACAGAAATTAATTTTACACCTCTAATTTGTGCTTGCTTTGGTGTGTACAAGGGTAAATTCATTGAAGGATAATCTCAACTTCCCAGGCTGTGTTTGAGAATGGCTGTAACTTGAGAAAGTGGACAATTAGTTCCACTTTTTAATTGTATTTAAGAACAAATATGTTGACATATTTGGGACCATGTGTGCACACAGGATTTAAAAGGTGCACAAGATATTACATGCTCATCTGGGAGCTGTCCTTTAGGGGAAAAAATAAATGTATGGTATAGTCTTAAAATAATATTGTTCAAAAATATAACTAGTTATTATGGAACTGATTATTTTCTGCCTTAGCACTGTTACAACTATGTCTTGTAACCATTTCAGAGCTGTATTTCCTGTTGGCATTGGTGCCACTGGGAGCACCATTATCTACTGCTGTTGTAAGACATCTTTGTGCAGATTTCTCGGCATACCTTTTTCAGTGACTTTTTTTAAAAAATCACGTTAAAATATAAAAATTGGCTAGGACTCTCTAGATTTTATTCTAAGTAGGAGTTTCTCTCTTGATAGAGGAAAAGATAGTCTTGTGATTCAGTACAAGCATTGGTAAAAGAGGGAAAAGGTGCAGTAAAATGGCAAAAAGCTAGTGAAAACTACAAGGGGAAATAAGAAAAAGTAGAAACATGACAACTTAGAGAATTCAGTGTAGCTGTAGGTAAGCCAAGGAAATCAAATTATTTGTGCAGGTTGATGTGCTGTAAATCTGCTGAGAAAACCTGTATATTATTACAAACCAAAAGAAGATCCACTCCAATTTTAACACTAATTGAAAAACAAGCAGTATCTTAAGTCACTCGAAGAAAAACATTGCAAATAATTTTGGGGCAATTTAGTCTAGGCAGAAGGGATATCAGAAGAGAAGGTGAAGTGTAGAACATGATGGTATAGAGAAAGTCAATTAGGCATCTGTATTTTGCTTCTTATTTTCTAAAGAGTATATCCAGTCAAATCAATAATAAAGAATGAGTATTAGTGAGTGATGTTTTCTATATAGTGAATGCCTGAAGCATGCTACTGGAGTACCTGCTGAGAAAGAAAGCCTTGCAGGTTTTTTTTTGTAAAATGGTTCAAACATTTATTTGGTTCATATAGATGTTTCCTATGAGGTCAGGGAGGACAAAATCCATCAGATGTATCCATCTTTGTAAGAAACACAAGGTAGTTAAGGGGTATATTAGTCAGAACGGTCTGTTATGACATAGCTCTCAATCATCAATGTTATCATTCTGTAGAATTTGATTTTCACTGTATTTAAGTATATTGCCAATATTGTGAACCTGATTATCAAGATTTATGTTACACGCTTTCTCTTGATTTTAACGCCTGTAAAAGAAAATTATAGATCTATATAAACATAGGCTTCTTTTCACCAGGTAAAAATGAGCTCAATATAAAATTACTTGAGGGGGCATTAAGTCTGCTTGAAGCTTGTGCCAATTGGTTGCCCAATCATTTCCCTTTGACAAGAAGGATAAAATAAATAAAAAACTGAACAGTGAAAAATCTCAGGGAACTTTTTATAATTACTCCCCAGTGACAGAAGAGTCAGACCTTTCATTATATAAGCTTGTTGTGGTTCAACAGATATGTTCTCTCTCATTTTGGTATTTCAGCTTTTTTTTGAGCCCACTTGCATCTTCTCATGCACAGAGGCATCTGACACACGGTCCAGAGTACTTTAAGCAGCAGGAGGGAAATTGAGAACTTATTAGAGATCTTACAGAGAAAGGTAGGATTAGATTGGAGGTATATTCTCTTGATTTCTGATATTAAGAGAGCTCAACTCATAAGCAGACCTACCTAATATTTTAAACATAAACCTCTGAGGAACTGATATTCATGTTTCAGTGAGTATCGTGACACAAAATATCCTGACATCATGCCACAAGTGAGTTAGAAAACAGCTTCCTTGCTGATGACAACCATTGTAATGTCCACGATGGCATTTTCTGACTAGCATATAGAATGGAATCCTAGACTTAGATAGCAATTTAATAATGCAGTATTTCAACTCATTCAAAAGAGCTGATCTTCACTTATGGTAGTATCTTAACACTTGCTTGCTTACAGTATTGTTTCATTTTCAGTACTGTGAAGCAGTCTTTCCATTCATGCATTTGAAAGAATTAAACAAAATCCCACTAGCATGAAATGGTAGAATGAAGACTTCAGGGCCTCCTTGCACTTCACTTCTGTGAAGGTGCTTTACTTAAGTGCAATCAATCCTGGTTTCATGCTAGTTTTCCTCCTTTGAATTAGAAAGACTAGAAAAAACAGGCAGTGCATTTCAACTATATATAATAAAAATCAAAGTGGATATATCTCTTTTTCATCTCTATTTTTCATACAAATTATTGAGGTTTACAGTACTGTTCATATCTGAAGGTGAACATTCTTGTTTCTTCTGAATGAAAGTGAAGAATCCCAAACAACCTTCTATTATGGTAAAATTTTCTTGTGATCCCTAGACAAATTCTCCTTCCCCAGTAAACTGCACAGGTATCCATAAGCAGTTGCACATACATGCAATGTAGATGTAAATATTCATAGATATTGTGTATGTGATGTACCTACATATACAGTTTCCCACTATGAGGATAGATACTATGCATACATATAGTATTATCTTCATACAATACAATAATTGTGTTTACAATATCTTGGTGCTATTAGCTAGTATGAACAGAACATAGTCTGTAAGTTGTGTAATGAAGGGATGGTACTACATGGTAAATATGGAATTTGTTGGACTTACAGCATAGTCAGTTGCAGTAGTACAGCTTGGATCCATCTCCTGTTTCTTGGAGGCAGCAACAGTGGTGGGAGTAAATCTTCTGACAAGTCTCAGTAGACAAAGATTTTGTTCCCATTCTTTCTGCCTCATCCCTGCTCAGATGCCTCCACACTACTTAGACAAATTACTAGTTTTTCACTTGTCACTTTATCCACTCCTGCCCTGAACCTTAACTGGTTTTTCATCTTCTCTAATATTCTTACCCTGGAACTTTGTGCTGAACGTACCATGTGTATGCGTTTGTGTACACATGTGCAACTGCCACAAACATTCCTTTATATTTATTACATTATTGAACCTTTGAGATAAAATGCCTGTTAAAATTAAGGGGCCTCATCTAAGTGCAGTCTTTTAGAGCCCAGCATGGGTTTTACAGCTCACAGAAGCATGTGATCTGACCCTCTTTTCCTTCTTTCATGGAGGAACATTGCCTAGCAATTGGTGGTTTTGTTTACTGGACTCCACATCTCACAAAGCAGTTCGAAACAGAATGCAAAGGAAACAAATGTGCTAGCAGAGAAAAGAATATGGAGAAGTTAAATAGTTAATTTTTAGTAGGCACAAATCACATTTCCATCAAGTGCAAGCAGTCAGCTGTTATTGTAGGTCACTAAGATACAATGAATTATTTTCTGCAGTTCGTGGAAAACATTAGGCAGCTGTAATAAAGTCAATGGTATTTCCTTCCTTTCTGAAACATTACTTCAGCAAATCCCCCTGTTTTGTTAAAGCACCATTTCATGCTTGATAAAATTTCATTGATTTTTTCTTTAATATTTTTAAAATTTCTTTTATTGATTGCTTCAGATAGAGAAAACACTGAGGGAAAAATATCAGAAGTGACTTTTTGTGTTCTGATGGATGGCAATTGATCTAAACTAAAAAGATTGTAAATGGAAGGGGGAAGGGAGCATTTCAGTGGCCTTTATATAACATAGATATTCAGTCCAAGAAACATACCGCAACATAAATGTCTTTTTAAGACATTAAAGCTTAGCTTAAGCAACAGCCAGAGTATTTATACCATAGTTCACCACATTTGTTCTTCCTTACATATTTATCCATGGTTTATCTGTAGTAACATACAAAGTTACATTTTCAAATCTGAGCTTGCTTTATAAGCCTCTGTTTAAATCCTGCATGAAGTATCTTTAATAAATCCCTTTTGACCAGATAGTAATACATCTTTTATTCTTATTTTCTTTTAAGATCTGATGAACATGAACAATTGAAGGGTTACTTCGAATTCTGAATGAATGGAATAAATGATGGTAAGTTTTCTTTTGGAACACTAATCAGTGGTGAATGTCTCACGACTTGTGAAATGAAGAATAGATCTTGACTGTACATATGCAAAAACTGTTCAGCCAGCTGGTTGTGCATTATCAAGAAAACTTTTACTTTCTACAGGGAAACAGCAGCCTCAGTGTTTTAAAAATATGCACTGTCCTATGCATTGGCTCACAAACAGTAGCAGCTGGACCTCAAGTTAGGTACCCACACTTTAGTAAGGAAACTAACACTACAGCAGAGGAATGAGAAAAATGTAGGAATTAGTAAGGGTTAGAGGGGCATGTTTGGATGGGAGGTTATAGCATTTTCACTAGCTGGACAGGGACACAGCTTGGATAAAACCTGCAAGGACTTTTGTAAAAGGTTGTATTAACAATTTCATACTCAATTTTCTTCACAACACAGTATTAATAAGATGGAGTTTAACTCCCCTCCTCTCTTTCAAACTATTTTATCTACTTCAAATATATATCCAACTGAATATGAGTTTAAAAATGCCAGATTACTTAGCAAGTCTTCCTGAAAATTCAGGAACAGTATCCTTGATTTTGGAGAACTAGTGATGTTTTATAAAAAAATATGAAAAAATTCTGAAGTTGATAGTTGTTCTCCTTTTGTTAAGAGGGAATGGTTAATTTAGAAGATATAAAAAAATGGTGAATTATGCTGTGGATTCTGGACTAGACATGCATCATGAGCAGCAGTGAATTAAGGGTATATCATCATATATGTATGCATTGTATTCAGATATGTTTTCTTCTGATCTTTGTACTCACTGCTTAAATGTTCTTTCCCTATTGTCAGAATTCTGTTCATGTTTATCCGAAGTGATAGTGGTAAGTGGCTCACTCTATGTTAGTGCTACTTTCTGTGTTCAGTTCCTAATCTGTTGCATATTTTACAGGGCCTTGAAAGCATATGTGATGAAGTTAGCATAACCAAACATACCCCTCAAATCTTTTCTGCTTTTTTTTTCTACACACCATTCAGTTTCTTACTACCTTGTTGAGCATATGAATACAGCTTGCTGTAGTTTCTTAAAAAGAGCTGATCATTGAGAAGTCCATCTGCCAGTAAAGAAGCCAACCCAATTGAACTGATGGATTTTAAGGTTGGAGAACTGATAGGAGCAGACTTCAGCCTAGTATGGGGGTCTGCATGGACATACACATACTCTGCTGTACCCTAAAGAAGAAGGTACAGCTGAAGAGGTACAGCCGTAGCTTTCAAGGCACAATTGACAAAGCTGTGCTTGGTAATACATTAATGCATTAACAATACAAAGGACTGCTTATCTTCACCAAACATTTCCAGAATATAGGCAAAGGGGTTACTAGTCAACTATTTAGTTAAGTCAAGCCAACATGGGAATTATCTGACCTTTATTACCACTTGCCTTCCCACTTATGTTCTAGAAATTATTTTTCTTATTCTCTATTGTCCCTACCCCATAGTAAAATACTCTTCGTGCCATAGCTTTAGCACCATGCAAACCCACAAAAAGCTGAGAAATTTACCTTTATAGAAAAATTGCAAGCTGAGAAATTTACCTTTATAGAAAAATTGCAATTAAGTAATATGTAATAAACTTTAAATAACAGGTTTGCTGCTTGTCTTAATTAATTTTATTTTCCAGTAAGAATGCCTCCCTTCTTATAATGAGAGCATTTCAATGTCAGAGCCTTATCTTTCCTGCAAGTAAACTGGGAACCTCATTGTCTTGTCAAGGTTGACATCACTAGAGGTCACTGGATCATTCAGTATATCACTGATATAAGAAGACCAAAGGCCATTGCTCTTCACTCCTTCACTGCTATTCTCTGTCTTGTCTTCAGCTAAATCACAAATTCCAAGAAGATATCTGATTGTTCTTCAGGCAGATTTCTCAATTTCCCTTAATAGTTTCCCCTCTGTTTAGCTACCACCAATGCATATTTTTGTTATTCTGTTTCTTCGTTCTAAGAAGTAATTTTTCAGCTAATCCAACCTTTTATATCTGAATTTTTTTTTGCTGTTTCCCAGTCAGGAGGTAGTGTTGTCATATCTTCTTCTTCTATGTATATTTTCTGTGTGATTTAACTGAGCTCTAATCTGGGAACTATAGAGGATATGCATTCTTTTACTAGCTGCCTGTAGCTGTTTTCACATTAAATGTCTTTAGAAGCAACCCTTATGACTGGTCTAGGTTTTAGGGGTAAGCAAATGGTGAAAGTTAATTTACACCATTTTAAAAAATAGCCTCTAGCAAATACTATGCTCAGAGCAATGAATATGAAATGAGACTTTGTATATATGTGTTGGATACCTAATTTTATTTATTCCTTTGAGAATAAAAAGCCCCAACATCCATGCACACATACTTTCACACACTTTCTCACACTTCATTGTGCTTCAACAAAATGCAAAATGCAAAATTCAAAATATTACACCCCTGCTTACTCAGGGATCAGCCTGAAGTGGTTTCTTCTTCAGTCACATTCCCTACAAGGAAACTGACGTTACTGTGATGTTATTTTAGTAATGGGTAAGTAGTGGTAGCTCCATCTGCACAAAGCATCTTTAAAATGGGTTTCTTATAGAATTTAATCGCACAAGATCACCATACACAGTTAAAAAACAATAGTAATTTTTCAGGAGTTCACCCACAAAAATCAGCTGTTAGGCTGGAGGTTCCAATACTTCACCTCTCTTGTGCTGTGGAGATTGGGTTTTAAATTCTCCAGTTTCAGTTTCTTAGGTACCTGAACAATCTCCTAGGGCTTTCTAGCAGCTAGGAAGAGATATAAGCCCTCTCAGAGGAGTCAAAGCATGTATTTCAGTCACCATTCTGCAATGATCAGCTTCTAAATCCTCCCCTCTCATCCAGTTCTTGTTTACAACAAGAAAAACACAAATCCGTGGTGTGCACCGGCTTTGGTAAAGGTCGTCCTTGGCCTGTGAGCAAGTCAGTCACAGCCCCATTCAGTCACATCAGTGCTGATCTGATACTGGATAGCTGGAAGTGGAATGTCCTCTGGAAAGCTCCACAAAGAGAGAGTGACAAATGCCAGGGTTGGTATTTGCGGTCAATACTCCTTCAGGCAGTGTGTTATCAGCAGTATAAGGTCGTTTGGTCTAACGGGTCATTGTGATGGTTACTTAAACAAAAAAGAGAAAACAGCACGTCCCCGGTGTAGGAACAGACCATGCAAACAAGGTGTTTTGTTCGGATCAGCGTATGCTTCCCCTCACACAGAGCCTGCAGTCAGCTCTGAAGGTATCAGAACGCCTGTCAGCCAGGATAAATGCATTCAGCAAATTTAAACAGAAAGTGACCATCATCCAAAAGCAATAGTAAGAACCTAAGGACTTCTAGAGAGCCAGAAAGTCTTTATTATTTCAACTGCTCCTAGAACACGATATTGACTATTCAACAAAAAACAAAAGAATAATATATGTTCCTCCCCAAAAGGCAATCAAGGCTAAAACTATGCCTGGTTAGGAAGCAGAAATTTTTAATATTTCTAAAACAAAAAAGTTTACTGTGACAATCTTTAAGAAGATGTAGCAGTCCAGGTGTGTAAACGTTAGTCACACAGCCTGAAAAGTACTTGTTTGCACCTGAAAAGAAGCTAACTCAGAACTGTGTGTTCCATCTTCTGTACAAATATTTTTTCTACTTTTTTTTTTTTTTTTTAGTTTTGTTTTCTCCTTACAGTTTCTTTTTTTCTGGATATATAACATAGGAGGGAAATAGTCTCATATACCAACAGGGAGAATAGGTACTTCAGTATAACAAGCCATGTTATTAGTCCTAAGAGGGTCTAGGTTAAAAAGATAAATGTTCACAAAGAGCCTAATAAATATATACCTATATATATGGAGTGGGAGAGAGAGAGAGAGAGAGAGAGAGACGGAGAGATAACATTAACATTTTTGTGTCCTAAAACTAGGAATCAATCATGCCTCTTGGCTGATAGACTGAGTGCTTAATCTTGAATATAGGCCCCAGCAGACGGTTTGACTTTTGGATACTCTCCGTTTGAGAGAAAGGCAGACTTAGACTGGTGCCACATGAGATCCTCCACAAACACAGGGAGTTATTTTCTTTGCAGCATTTCCACTGGAACTTTACACAGCTTGCACACATCTTTTCACTGTAGCTGTACTGGGTAAGGCTTGCTTAAAGTGAAGTGCAAACCATACACCTATTTCAGCTCACATGTAACTGCAGAAACCCTTCCCTCATCACCATTATTGTGACTATTCAGGAAGCATGTGGATGCCATGCAACATCATAACACACATGTGTCTTATCTTCTTTGTATGTGATGATTCTGTTCAGTTGTATAAATTGTGTCACTCTGCTTACAAAGTATTGCAGGAGGAAGACTGGGAGTCAAAGTCCCCTTCCTCACAGAGCTGCTCCAGACATGTGCCAGTTTCTGGGGAATAGTCTTGCATTTAAGAGGTGAGGATCCCACAGCTGCAGCATTGACATGCTGCAAAGACATGGACTATCTCAAGCGAAGGGTGTGCACTGAAATGTGCTTATCCCAGCTGCAGTCTGGCACTAAGACTCTTGAACAAAGCATGGAAACTACCTCCCTTCTGCTCCATACTAAGACATGTTGCAAGGATTGGGTGTTTTTTTCTTACCTGTAAAGAGAAACTTAGACCTAAGCTGTCCTTGTGCAACCTAGCTAACTCACCAGCTGCTGTCTCAGATGGGGTATGCAGGAATCACCCTGAGCCAGGGGAATTTACCAAAACCTCCACTTGCATTCCTCGTGGTCAGTGCCAAGCAACTAAAGCCTCCAGTCACCTCCAACTCATCTGTACCTTCCAGTTTATTGCTACAGAAACCAGTTAAACATTCAGGTCCTCACACAAGACATTATCAGAGCTGTAAATATAAAATGCAACAGCTTAAATAGAAGATCTGCAGAGCTGGTTACCACAGCTTATGCCTTCTGTTGACTAGGTTAAAAGATTTTCATTTTGCCATTGTAGAAGTGTTTAAGCAACAAGAAATAAAAGGCTTTTGCACATGCTTTTTCACAGTTGTGTACATTGCACAACTGTGTACATTGCTGAAATCTTAGTTTTATGTGGGAAATACCAAATTTGCAGCAGATGTAATGAAAAAATAGAGAACTTATACAGAGATCACAGTTCCCTTACTACAATGAGTGGACAGTTTATAGTGTTTAGTATAAAATATAGGTCAATCAGTGATTCTTATGTTCAAAGCTCATAGCAACAGTGAATCTTTTAAGAATCTGCTCATTTTCTTTCACCATGGCCATTCAAAAGCTTCCTCACAAATATTTATCATCCTTCCAATATGAATCTTAGAAATAATTGCTGCAAACAAACTTGTTGGCCTGACCTACCAAGTCTGCAGTATTTGGACTATTTTGCTTCTTTTTATGTCATCCTGTCAATCCATATGTTTCATCAAACATGCCAGCCTGTTATTTCCAGTTATCTGCTTCTCTCCAATCTGTTTTCCATGCTTTCCTCCCTGGTGTTTCCTATGTGTAATCTTCACAGGCTTTGTACTTCAGCTGAGTCACAGAACCTTTATTTTCTGCACTGTAACTCTGCAAGAACTGTTTTCAGAACAGTCTCTATATCTGCAATAATCTAAATGATTGAAAATAGCAAACCTGAGGGACACATTCTCAAAATTGTCAGGATGTATTTGGTTGGTACTATGGCTGGTCTGTTCTCTTTTTCCTGTCTCTTCAATCTATCCAGGCAGTCTTGAAAATAGGATACCTTCTCTGGTGTTTGTATAGTATCCATGAAAACAAAATATTGTTTGTTCTAGTAAATATGAAAAATAAATGAATAGTTATTATAAATAAATACACTACTGTAACAACCCTAGAAAATGCAAACTTGGTCATTTATATGGAAGTAATAGAAAGAATAGTAAATCAAAGCCTACAGTTCCAAATGTGGTTTTACAGACTTCCCATATTACATTTTATTCTGAAAGAAACCTGAGCGCCACACAGGATCAGACTTTTGCATTAAATCAGTGTGATAAATTTATGTTTGGCCAAATTTTGTGAGTGGAATTAGGCCAGATATAGAGTTGGCTCTGTGTCTCTAGTCCTAGCCTGCCTGGAACAAAAGTTAGAAACCATAACAATTTCTGTTAAAGGTCTTGGATTTTTCTTACAGATATTCAAAAGCAACAAGAGGCTGCTATTTCTCTGAAATAACAAATAAATGAAGTCACTATTAGCATTTCTTCCTTCCAAATATAGGTCTAGTGTAAGGATTTAATCGACTTTATGCCAGTTAATTCTGTTGACTTCTATTAATGACAAGACTTCAGAAATTATTGCTCTATTATAATGAAGTTATACTGAACACTCTACTAAACAGAAATTTCTTTGAGACACATATATTACTAGTTTACTTAATCTCTTTGTTATTTGGTGCCAAGTATTGACATTTATTACAGCAAATTTCATTATTTTTGCATACGATCACATTGGAAATATGGATATTTTCTGTGTCCATACCTCTTAAACAGTTTTAATTTTATCAATATTTTGTCTATATGTTGTGATGTCAGTTCTTCATAGTAGATTTTTTTAACATAAAAATTAATTACGCTGCTAAAGAAAAATATCTTCCTTTAACATTGGACTTTAGGAAAAAGCTAAAAAATACAACTGTAGCCAGATCACTTTTTCAAAACAAACAAAGTCCAGGTTGTTCAAGTTCTTGCTGATTGGCATATTTGGTAAGTTTTTTCTAGACTTTCAAATTTATGTTTCTCACACATCCCTATGACACTTGGATCTGTTCATGAAAGCACTTCTAGGTATTTATAATGCAAAGATAATGTACTGCTGGTGAACTATTTCTTGGAAACATCTGAAATGTTTCTGCTGCAACACAGACTAACCAGATTGAAATGGACAATATAGATAGTTTCATTCCAGAAGTAATATTTTAATGAAATTGTACACCACTTGTCTTATAAAATGTCAGAATAACGCAGCTCTAGGTGGTGTTGTTAGTTCTGCCTACAGTGCTGACAAATCTTGCTGTAGTTCTGTTTCCATTAAATACCCCATGCTGTAGTGTCAATAAAAATTAAAATACTGCCTCAGAAATATGACTTTTTGACTGCAATTACTTGGTTACAGAGATGATGAAACTTCTAATCTTTGACAACTTTTAGTACATTGAAGCTGAATTGCAAAACCAAGTAAGTTTCTAATAAAGCATTTGAGGTTTATGGTATTTCTTCTAACTGTGTATTAAATTTCTACTGCTATACCTAAATCCAGGTGTAGCACATATCATTCAGGTCTGTAGCATATATATAATAGTCATTATTCTTTTGTTAGCCTTTATAATCCCTTTATGAATGTTCCCTATTATGCAATATGTGAAGAAACTGAAGGCTAAATCATGAGAAAGTTTACATTGCTTCTCCGTCATGGGCTGTGTTTGAAGAATTGGAAGTGACATGCAATTTTTAGCATCCTTTTAGAAGAATTTTGCGGTTATTCTCTCCATCTCTTTACTTTCATCTTCTCCTTTTTTGTGTCCATTTTCACTTCCCTTCCTTTTCATTTCTGTCTCCATATCTCTTTCCCACTCAATTCCAAATTATGCTAGACAGAGGGATAGTGAATGAGTCTGGAAAGATTCATGTCAATAGACAACTGAGGTTTTGTTTACTTTTTAAATACTTGGGCCATTCTTAACAAGTTCGTCTTGCAGAATCTTAGACATTCTCTCCCAGATAGGAGTTTGTTATTAAATTGATTTTCAATATGACCTAGAGTACAATTGTTTTTTTACTCAAGTTAAAAATAGGACTCAGTTGTGTTCTCTGATAATGACAGTCACCCTGGAGACAGGCAGCCAGGTGGAATTGAATGGGCACCATCCCCACCCCCTTTACATTTGCTGCATCCTCTCTGTTCCCTTCATAGACCTGTGTCCATTTGCATCTCTTTCCCTAATCTCTCTGAAATCAGATCAGGTAAAGCAAAATAAGCCAGAAATGTCAGGCTGAGTGCCACCTGCTAGTTTCTCATCAGAAAGCTCTCACATGATGAAAAACACAAGAGCACTCTCAGAATGGGTCCCTGTAGAAGAAAAAGTCAAATTGTATTCTTCTGCCTTTCCATTAGGAGAAACTTGAGAGGATCATATTCAGGATTTGCATCACGATGGCCAAGGTCAGAATCAGGGTTTTGCTGCACTCTTCATAGTAATTATTGTCCTAGACTTGCTTTCAGCCTCTTGTGGGAAGATCATTTCCTGTCCAAAAGCAATTCTTTCTGTAACAAGCCACTCCACTGCAGAAGGAGATCTGAGTGTTGAAATTCACAGATTTTACTCATATGCGGCACAGAGGAATTGTGAGCCTACTTGAGGGATTGGGCTTGTGGTTTAAAATTAGCAATAAACAAGTAATAAGATATGAGTCCATTACCACTGAGACTGGGACTGTAGAGGCAAAACAAACAAACAAACAAACAAACAAAAACTAAACTAAACTAAACGTAAAAAAAAAACAAAAAAAAACAAAACAAGCAAACAAACAAACAAAACAAACCACTGATAACATTTAAATATAACTCCAAACCACAAAATGGGGAGGTGACATCTTTCACCTCTTCCACAGTCCAACATCTAGTTTTCAGATTCTGGCCTCTGAAACTTCTGGCTCTGGTTCTTTGATTTGTGTTTAAAATCAGGAAAAATGAAAGAAAGAATATAATTTCATAAATCAAATTTATTTTATAGTCAAATATACATTTATTCTTTGTATCTAGATTTTTAGCCAAAAAGCCCAAATTAAGATGTATTGCCACCATATGGAGTCTGGGTCAATTTATTCTTGTCAGATCATGGAGAGTAAAAATAAGTGGTTATTGTTGGAGTCTCTGCAGTACAATGTGTCCAACACTGCACTGAGATGATGTCAGAAAATCTGCATTTTTTCCCAGCTATGAAATGAATTATGGGAAGCTAGCTTACCACAGGTAGAATTGTTAAACCATCTATTTTGACCGATACACTGTTGTCCAGCCAGAAAACACAGGTGCTTTGGTTTTAATTTTTTTTTAAATGCTTCAAGATTACATTGACCATCTCCTCCTCATGGTCTTCAGATTTTAACAGTAAAAGTCCCATATGTTGAGAAATATCTGAAGAATTCAATCATCTACTATTTTCTAAAAACAGATCAAAGGAAATCTACAATGCTCAAACAGCTGGTAATATCTGTGATGGCCAGGGTAAATTTCTCTCTGAATGAGTTGTCAGTGTTAGATTTTAGCTGTTCTTTTTAGTGGGAGATATGAGGTGTATTTCCTCCAGTTTGACTCACATGGCATAAGTTTGTCTAACCACCCTCAGCCATGTTAAGGCCACTGTAATTCCAGAGACTGAGAGACTCTGTTAAAGTTACAGCAGAGATGAAGTCCAAACTCAGTATTCGTTCAGATGGTTTCAGATCAGCAAATTCAACTAGTTTCTGAAAAACTGGTGTGCATGTTCATTGAGTTATTCTTTTAAGTTTTTAGAAGTGGAATTTTTCTTTTTCATTAGCTTTAAATCATTCTTAATTGAGATAGCTGAGTTGAGTTAATCCATTTTAGGAATTTGGTTAGCTCATCCAGCTATGTCATTCTGAATCACATATTAGTAGAACATTCAGGGAATTTAAATATTTTGTTTTCATCAAGGAGGAAAGTATGTCCTGGTCTCTCTAGGTAAGGAGCCCTGCACCAAGTCCTCTTCTGCTTTAAATCAGCCCTGATCAGGATCAATCCTACATCTCTGATTTGTAGTACCATCTCCTTCTTATCACTATCTATCATGCCAAATATCACAAAAAGAGCACAGAAAGGGGAGTGGTTGTCTCTATTAGCAGATGGTGACTGCTGAGGATGCAGGCTACAGTCTGAGACACCATTCTGCTGCCTTACAGTGAATGTGAGACTGCACACACAGATATTATAAAAGAAAGACAAACTCTCCAATTTCAGCACTCTTCTGTCCTTCTTTAGTGTCTATTTATGACATGTGAAGATCTCTAAGAAAAAAAATTCTCTGACCCACAAGTGCTTCTCCAAAGAAAATCACATCCTTCTGGTTGAGTGATCCATAAGTTAAATTCCACTGCTCCTGGGGAGAAGACAGTGTCCTGGTCAACTAAGAGACATGGGGCTGAGGTGAGGCTGCTTTTGGTTGCTGTCTCATGCAATCTTGTTTTTAAAAATAGTGAATTGTCTGTTTAGTTTTTACCCTTATTTTCTTTTTCTTCATTTGGTAGTGAATTTTTTGGTTGTTGGTGGTTTTTTTAATTTATTTTGGGTATTGTTGGTTTTTTGATTGATTGATTGATTGATTGATTGATTGATTTGGGGTTTTTTATTTGTTTTCATCTTCCAGTGACTCCAGATGGGCTGTATATTTTCCAAAAACTGTGCCATTTGTAGAAATAACATGTAAAATGTATGGTCATTCCCTCTTCACCTGCTCAAACATTCCTGATCCACATTTTACTCTGTGTAAGTAGCACACCCTCTCATACTCGCTCCAGCTCTTCCATTTCATTACAGTGAGAAATATAATGAGTCCAGCACCAGCCATGGGGCCAACAAAAAGATATGCTTGGAGAGAAGGAGTTTTACCTAAACTGCACATTAACTCAAAATACCAATCATAGTAACATCTGTGAGAAGTGGGAGACTGAAACTGGTGTAAAGCTCAAAATTTCTGCAGGCAATGAACACATTTGATATGTCCTTGTAGGTACATACAGGATATGTTTTCTTACCTGCCCCAAAGGGAAAAACAGTGTGCTCTCCTTGTGAAATATAGGTGTCTGCATCCTAGCTCCTTGTGTTTTCCATGTTCTGAATAGTGTATCTTGCTCTAACTGACTAATACAGCAGTCAGTTGTGGAATGAACTAAAACTGGAGATTGCTCAGATCCCTTCCTCGAAAAGATGATGGCTGAAATAGATGGCAATTGCCAATGTTCCTGCAGGGGGCATTCTAATACATTATTTATACTTTTCATGTAGGATAAAAGAAAGCCATGTGGATTTCTGGTTTATAGATGAAAGCCATAAGGATTTCTGGTTTAAACCAGAAATTTAAACTCAAAATAACTTCTTTTCCTACAAAGTGTAAATTAGTACGAAGGAAAAAACCCTGAAAATTTTAAATTTTTCAATAAAAGTCATTTAAGTCTACAAACCACACAAACAAAGCCCAGATATTTAAATTCTGTTAGCAGTATTGGACTGTTTTCAGATTTTGTCCAGAAGCAACCCAACTCTGTGACTTTTTGGATTATTGATATACCCCTAGTAAGACTGAGTTAATCAAAGGTAAGAAAATAAATGTATAATTAATACATTATCTGTGGAACCTACAGAAGATTATTGATAAAATGCAAAAGATTATGGTTAATTTACTTTATTTTAGTAGGATGTCCATGCTTAAAATGAGATTTAAAAATACCTATTGAATCAGGACATAGCTGAAAAGGAAAGGAAGGAGATTAAAGTCAACAAAATCAGGAACACTTCAGACTATAAGGGACTCCAGTTGTTTTTTATTGAAGTTACAAATTGATGGCAATGGTTGTTCTTAGACAAATAAGCAAATCAAGGTTGGATGATGCACCTTAAAAATTTAAAATAAGAAAAATCTTAAAATCATTCTAAATACTGGAGAAATATGATGGGTATTTGCTTAAGAAAATATTCAGTGCCATTAATAAATGCCTACCTCAATCTACTTGCAGATAATTTCACGGTCTTTAAATATTCCCCAGTACCTTTATTCATCTAAATCAAGTAGAATTAATTTATAACAGGCTGTTCTGTAATGCTGTAAAACAAATGCAAAAAGAATAAAGTATAACCAATAACTGTTGTTCCTTGATGCTGAAGAGGCATTTGAATGAGTCAAAGTTTGTCTTCTGCATTTTACAGTGGATACACATATTCTGGTGCCCAGTTTCTCACAAAAGCTTCTTTTATAGGATTGGGCTCCTATATAACAAGCATGCTCACGTGTATCTGCAAAAAAAAACAAAACATTGAAGCCTTTAGCTCTTATAGAAGAACATGCCAAAAATGTCAGTCTTTCATTATGTTGCTTTACCTAGCCATCTTTTACGTGTGAATAAAATTATTGGCTCCAGGAAATTACCGCTATATTTATAGCTTTGATATTAAAAGGGAATGTAATATAAAGGAGTAACATAGGCCAACAACACTTAAGAAAGTAGAACAAATATTTTCCAGAGAACCAGATGTTTACAAATTAATTGGACTGTATTAGACATTTTAGTAGTCTCCAGCACTTAAAGATACAGATTCCAGCTCATTTTGAAGTGGTTTGAGGTAACCAGTTTCTCAAAAATTATATATATTTACTAAACTAAGTTGTTTTTAGAGGATTGCCAAAAAAAAAAAAAGAAAAAAAAAAAAGGATCTGCTAAGGTAAAAGGTATTATGATAGAAATAACTCTTATTGGTGATTTTTTTCCATTTTACGGTTCCATTTTGCACAACATCTGCTAATTTATATAGTCACAAGTAAGCTGAAATCAAACCTCCTTTCATAGTTCTTTACAGATTGTGCATTATTACATGAGGAAACTTACACTGGAGAAAAACTTACACTGACCAGAAATATTAGATGTGGCAGCTCTGCTGTATAATGTCATTATAAAATTATCACATAATATTTTTACAGGAGTTTGGTGTTTGCAAATGATTAGGAAATGAAACTGTACAATCAGTGCCTTTCCTATTTACTTGAAGGGTTTCTATGAAATAACAGAACCTAGCGATACCTTTAGAAAATCTTCTGACAACTCAGAAGGAGTCCTAAAATTATCACTGGGCTAACAGATTTCTACTGCTAAAATTTCTAATGATTTCAGAAGAATTGAGCCAGATGTCAGTTGGATGTCCTGCGCTACAAATTCCACTCTTGAATTGGCAGTCAGGCTCAGGGAGGATTCTGCTGTGAAGAGCACCAGGAGAAGCCTTTGAATTAAACAGCTAACTGCAAGTGGATAACACTTCTACTTGCATTTGTAATACACCAAGCCAGAAGCCTGAAACTGAAACTGGATAGAGAAAAACAAAATCCAACTTGTCTTTCAAAAGGAAATCAACTCTTTGGAGAGGGTTATGAACTTCATAGTTATTTTCTTTCACTGTGATTCCTAAAGAAATACCTATTAGTTAAGTGACAACAGTGGACTTTTTTCAGCAAACACAATCACTACCACAGAGATCTAAGATCCCTACATTCTTGTGAGAAAGTAGCATTCCTGAAATCGAGATTTACATTGCATCAGACAAACCACCAGCCAGGCTCAGTCATAATTTGCTTTGCTATAATGTCACAATGAGTGCAGTTAAACAGAATCAAAACCATTTTCTTGTATAAAGATAGGAATTGCACATGAGGAACCCCCTCTTTGCAACTGGCCTTCTCATACAAACTCTTTACATACAGTAATAAGCTTCTTTTTAAAGCTCCAGTCCTTGCTGATTTCAAATATTGCTGTTCTTTCTCATTATATTTTAGCTTCACTCCTGCTGAAACACATCTAGCAGGATAGAGTGCTGCTGCTTTTGTTTTATGCACAGATGAGAAACTATCTTTTCTAAGGCTGCTTAGACATACCTGGAAAATTTGGTGTCTGCACTTCGAATACAAGAATAGCATGGTTGGGAGCCATAAAATCAATACCAGGCACTAGACCATAAATTTTTTGCTCCTCCTTAATTCCAAGAGGCACACATTTACCTGGCTGTTGAGTAAAGATTTCTATGGACTGCATTTGGAGCCTGCTCAATGGCATGTAACACGGAGCACAGTTTTAGAGGGTCATCATAAATGAGTCTAAAGGAGAGTACAACAGAGTGCCTTGGAAGCCTCCAGGAGACTGCGGGTTCTGAAAAGAGACGACTTCGCTGTCTCCACGAGAGTAACAGTTTTCCATGTCTAAAGTATTAGTGTGTAACTTTGTATCTCAGAAGTTGGAACAATTGCTGAGTCGTTTGGGAAAGTTGAAATAATGCCAGTGCTTTTGTTTTATGAGTTTTGTTCTAGACCTGTGTGCTAGAACTGTATACAGCTAGTAATTAGGAAGACTGAAGTTATTTTGTCTGGGCCTTATCATATGATACATTTATTTTTAAGTCAGGTCTTATAAATGAGTGGCAACAAAGCTTGTCAAAATTAAGAGAGAGCAAATAATACCTATCACTCATGGCTAGTCACCTATTCATTTAAAAAGTAGGACCATGTTTGAACTGCAAGAACTGAGAGGTATAAATTATCCCTGGCTTACTTCTGTCTAGAATAACTGCATTCAGCAGAGCTCGCAAGACAAGTGCAAAAGATCTAGCATACAACTAATGCAAAGAAGGTAGAGATGCATTTTAATTAAAGATATGGAAGTATTTTTTGGCAGTGTGTGGTTTTGACAGCTCTGCAAAAGTGGCTACTGTTTCCAAATTCATACTTAATTTTGCTATTTAGCTGTCTATAGAAACCACAGCATAATGTAACACTGCATAACTTGGCTGGGAACTGAACACAATGGACTAATTGCTAAATGCATGTGAGAAGAGGTCCAAAACTGAAAGATCATTTACAGACATTTGACTTGAACTGTTTCATATTTCTACTTTATGTTTCTTTAGCAAATGTGAAGTTACCTTAGGAAAACAAATTCAGGAAGAATAGCCTAAAATTGTTTTTTAAGCTAAAACATCAGACAAGTGATGTCTGATGGACCTCATAGCCACTTATACAGAATAACTCATTTACAACTATCAAGGCATTCAGACTACTGAGATGAAAAATGAGACAGTGTTTGAACTACTTGTAAAAAGTTTAAATAATGATGAGAGAAGTTATTTGTCTCATATATCACTGTCTAAGGTGCCTCAGATTTTGCAAGTCTTATAAAATAAATCAAAGAAATCTATCACCCTGCCTATGATGAGGAAACAAGTATGAAGAGTGAAAGAATGAGCAGAGAGGTTAAAAGGGCTTGTCTGAGAAAAAGGAAAGGGAAGGGCAGACTTCTGTCTCATGGGATTGTTTTAGTTTGCCCTCAAATGATCACCACAGATTATGTAGCTTGAAAATCTGATTAAAACAACTGCTACTTCCCTCCTATACCCTATTCCTTACTATTTTGAGGTCCTTTGCCCAGCAATGAGCCTAGTGCCTGCCTATGATTTTGTGCATAATTCGTTGGTGCACCCAAACTGATGAATACAGAAGGGCTCTAAGAGCCTCAGCTAGAGTTAGTCATCATACTGCTTTTGGTTTAGAGAAGTTTGTTGGAAACAAGATTTTCTTTTTTTTTTTTTTTTAATATATGTCCCAGAGAATGTGATTTAGGCAAATGTTAAATTTTTTTATATTAACTGATCTCAAAATTAACCCAAACTATTTAACAGGCGTGATTGTTCCCACATGCTTGAGACACCCGACTGGGACACAAGGAATTTCCTTCTGAAGGTTGTCATTCGTCTCTAGGGAGTCAAAGAGAGCTTTGAGGACTCTCTTAAAAAGACACCTCACTTGGCCAAAGTCAGGTTAAATAAAACCTACCCATGACTGTTGAGACAGGGCAGTGAATCCACTAAAAAGATTCACAAAAACCAGTAAAGCCAGCTGGTCTGCTTAAATTTAATCACCTGGCATAAGTTTTCATGGTTAATTTTAAAGGCAAAGCTGTTCAGCACCTTGTAGAACCATTACTTGGTTTACACCTAAATCGTACATAAAAAAATGTAAGTACATGAATATTTATGTGCTGAAGAAAGATCAGGTCATAAAGGCTTACAAGAAGAAGTGCTGGAGCCCAGCTGTCAGAAACTCCTGCCGAGCTAACCATCTGTCTGTAATCACACATCTATCAGTTTTCTATCTGTAATTACATATCTGTCAATGGCCTCCTCATCTCAAATGCAGACTTCAAAGAATTCAGGTTTTTTTCCTGAAAATCTGACCTTTCCTCTGCTTCCCCCAGCTCTATGTACCTTGATTAGTTCTGCTTTTTTTCTACTTGGGATTATTATGGCATCTTACAAATGGAGAAATCTGTATATATTCTAAGGATTCAGGATGCCAAGATAGCATTTATTAGTGAGGTGACATGGCCCAAAGGAAATCTCCATTCTGCTTGCAAACAAACTGCTATGAAAGCAATTCTCTGTATACCTAATGCCAGATTTTAAGCAGTTTTTTAGGGTTTAGTTGCATTTTACTAGTACTTTACAGGCTCTCAGATTCACATCAGTCAGAAATGTGAAGATACTAAACTGATGCAACACAAAGATGAACTAGGATGTGTATGGTTGTGAGTAATTAATGTAATATATACCATTCTAGTGCTGGCAGGGGGTTATGCCTTATAAGATTAGTATTAAGGGAAACCATTGAAGATAACAAAATAAAATCCAACATAAGCTGGTTTATTTTTACTTAATGTATATACTGTTTGGAGACAAGATCTTCCAGAGGATTTTTCTTTTTCACCTGGTTATCTCCAGCTTGCTCAGTCAGAGTAGGTGGTGTCTCTTCAGTACATCATTGATACAGCTGCCAGGGCTACTGAAAAAATCTGAGTTTGCAGCACTTACCATGTTTTCTCATGCTCTTGCCCAGTAGTAAGGGTGTGATCTCAGGGCTCAGTTTCACCTCTCCCAGAAGACTCCTGCTGGCTTGTCTAACATCTCCTGGCTTTTTAAAAGAAACTGAAATAAACTGCACTTCCTAATGATTTGTACAGGATTCACACTGAGAAATCTCATTTCTGGGCCCACCACTTGGATTCATTGTATCTTCCAAGAAACAGAAAAAATGTGTGTTTGATCTAGATCCACACCCTTCATTAGCTTCAAATTTTTCAATGTCCTCCACATGGATGTAGCCCATTCATTAAATGGCTGCAAACATTACTCTCTTTTTCAAGGAGTACCTTCAGCTCAAATTCTTCCTTCTTGTTAGGACCCCCCCAACACTTCCAAGAGACACTTCAACACTTCTAAATAATGTGTTGAAAACTCAAAGAACTGAGGAAATAAGGGGCGGGGAGGGAAATTAAGAAAAACCTTTAAATGTTCAATATTATCTAGTTAAGGGTAGAAGAGCATTTAGAGGCGAAGTGTAAGAAGCAAAGTGAAAACTAGATTGGTAGAGTAGTTTATTTAGAACAAAAAGCTGGAGGAAGTACATGTCAGGGCTTTATAGTGTGGTAATATGCTGAAAAATAACTCTGTTAAAAAGTTGCATAGCATTAATTTATTCTTTGAACTGTACAACTTTATAGTGATGCTTAGGAGATACGGGATACAAGTTTATGTCATGTACAATTGAAAAGATTCCTGTTATTTTCCTTATTTATTCTCTCAAAAGAGAGATGAGAGATGAGCGATGAGAGATAACATCATTCTATTCTTTACTTGGAGCTGCTCTTCAGCAATTTGAACAAGGAGGTACACGTGCTTGTGCCAAGTGACTTCTCCATCTACCCCACTGACAGGATAAAAAGGCTTTTTAGAGCTAGGCACTGAAAAGTCAGCCTGGGGTTAAAAATCATTTTTGCTTCATGTAGGAGGGACACTATATGCTCTGTAGCTGAATAATAATATTGTTGTTTTGTAATGAAGCTACAAAACATGTTTCTGGTATAGGTGCAGAAAAAAAAAAGAAAAAAAAAACAAAGAAAGAGGGAAAGATTGGTAAAAGCTCTTTGTAGAAGTGTTGTAGCACGACCTCTTGGTCCCTAGAGTACCCTGCCATCCTCCTAGTATCTCCTGTCTTCTAGAATCAGAGGTTCAAGTAATGTTACGCAAAACGTAGCACACTAATGTTACAGAAAATGATAGAGACAAGTAAAATATCAGCTCTAAGAAATAATTATTCTTTTAAAAAACATAATAGATCATATACTGATGATGCTATGTTTTAAATCTCTCTGATAGTGGGACTGTCTGGCCTAATTATTGATTTAGAAAATGAAGGCATTGTTTTACATGTGCACATGGTCAGGAACTGCCAAATTACAAACTTGCTGTCACTCCCACAGAACAGGGGTTATTTTCCTTATTTCCTGTCTAGCGCTACACCTGTTTGTCAAACTACCAAACTGATTGCCTTGACCCCAGATTGTTGCTTTAGGTTTGAGTTACATCAAGCTTTTTAAATCAAGTTATTAACTGGAATGCTCTTGATGGAATACGTTTGTCTGGGTGTATGGGATTCACCACATCTATATTTAGCCACCTAGGAGTTGTGTCTAGTCCAATCTCATCCTCAACACTTTCTCTCTGGTGAGCGGAGAGAAAGAAGCCCCCTAAGGTAATAGTGTAAGGTGGGCCGGATAAACTGCCTTCAGGAGCTACTCATGCTTGTGCATTGACTGCAAAAGGATGCCTCTAGATGCCTTGCTACAGCCAGGTACAGTTCTGAAATGGCTGAACTTAGGCATGATAAATACCATCAATCTCTGCATGGTAGTTGAAATTCATTACTGCTGCTTGCTGCGAGGAGCTTCACCTCACGTTTTGCAGTTTTGTCTTATGATAATTACCCCTTTGGACCCCACTCCTCCTATCCAGAAGAGAAACAAACAGACAAAACCCTCAAAAGTGCTTGGGTAGCAGCACGAATAAAGAAGTATTCAGAATGTAAAGAGCTCTGCACAAGTACTCCTTGCAGTATTCACTCAGCTCTGCTGCTATGTGTACATAAACCGACTAAATTGAGTCAATAAACTTCTGTATTATGTTTTTAACATCCCTCACACCTGAAAGGTAGTGCTGTCTCTGAGGAGTAAAATCAGCTAAAATTCCACCCCTGTTTTTGGATTTTAAAACAGAGAGGATTGCCAGCAAATGTACTGGTTTGTGATGTAAACACTTGGACGGAAACACGTATTTGATTTTGCTGCTGTATTCTTATTAGATAGTAATAGCTGTCTATCAATGTTGCACTGTGCTACACACAACTCTGTGACTGCACCGGAAAGTCTTCACAGCTGTCTTCCAGTCCACAGTCAGACATCACAGAAAAAATTGATCTAAGCATGAAAAGGATCTTAAGAGAAAGGAACTGAAAAGATGTGTGTGCTTGTTTGTAAAAGTGTGATTATTTGCAAAAGTGTGTTTTAATGTATTTGTGTTACTATTCCATTGACATTAAATCAAATGGCTAATATTTTTTAAGCCAGTCTTCTGTATTTTTGTCACAAATGGAAGAAAAATGCAAACTACATTAAAAATGAGACAGATAATTTTAATTTTTATTTTTAGGTCTACCAGAAGAAATGTGCTTTGTCACTTACAAAATACAGTGTAGTTCAATTTAGATTGGTGGAGAAAGCATTATTTTATAGAAGACTGGAGAAAGATGACCATGGTCCAAAAAGCATGATTTTTTTTTAATTGGCCACTTTATTAAAACAGATTATTTTTCTGAACCTTGATGATCTCAGGTCTACTTTGTATGTCACCTCATTCTTTGCTCTTTCAGTGTAAAAACCTCAAAGGTTTTAAATAAATTAGTTCAAATAGTCATAATAAAACAGTTGGGTAGAGAAAAATGAGCTGAAGTGCTCTGCAAGCTATGCTCTTCTTGGAGCAGCTGATTTAATATCTGCAGCTGCTCCTAACAAAGAGAAAACCGGTCTCCTTTGTAATTCCATTTTATTGTATGTCAAACCACAACTGCAAATATTTTTTTTTTAAGTAATCAAGTGCAATCTGATATGCCTGAGCAGCAGCACTTTATTGACATTTTATCAGCCAGAGTTCCTTTGAAGGGATACTGGTGACCAAGGAAATTTGCCAGTTCAAAATGGCTATAGCTGTTCACTTATTTAATCATGTACTAAAACAATGCATGTAATTGTATTGCCAGTTATTATTAACAAAATACTTTTTGCTGTACAGTTCTTCCCACTTTATTGATGGTTCTTTTCTATCTTAGATTAGAAATAGGACATGAAAGGAAATCTTACTTGCATGGATCAACAAATTTAAAAACATAAGTTGCCTATTTGTTTTATTGAACATAGTAAATCTACCTGACAGATACATCTTCCTTGCTTTTATATGGTTCTGGTGACAGCCTTTTCCAACCTCGGCCTCTCAGAGCCATCGTATTATATTGCAGGTAGGTCGTCACGGGCTTTTGCAAAAGGTTCCAGACAGCAATGGACATTATGTTTTCACTTTCCCCTGTGATTTGATGGTCATACTGTAGGGTTACTATTGTGAACATGACAAGGGTAAAAGCGTGTTGTTTCTCTAAAACTTGGAACTATTGAGATATTTGAAAGAAAAATCCAACCACACCAAATGCATTCAGAACCCTCCAAAGCACAGTTCAGGTAGCCTGGCCTCCAGCACCGCTATCTAGGCTTCTTCTCTGCATTTTCATAGAATCAGAATCGTTAAGGTTGTAAAGGTCTTTAGGATAATTAAGACCTACCCTCATCTTAATGCTACCACCAAGTTCACCATAAGCCATGTCCTCAAGTGTCACAGCCACACCTTTTTTAATACCTCCAGTGGTGGTGTCTCTACAACTTCTTTGGGCAGTTTGTTTCAATGCTTTTCAACTCTTTCCACAAAAAATTTTTCTTAATTCTTGATCTAAACTTTTCCTGGCTCAGCTTGGGGCCATTTCTACTGGTGCTGTCACTTGTTAGCTGGGGGAAGAGACCAGTCAACCAACCAACCCCCACCTGTCTACACCCTCCTTTCAGGAAGTTGTAAAAAAGTTATAAGGTCTCCCCTGAGCCTCCTTTTTCTCCAAGCTAAGCACCCCTAGCTCCCTCAGCCCCTCTTCACAGAGCTTGTGCTCCAGACCCTTCACCATGTCCATTGCCCTTCTCTGAACTCACTGCTCAATGACCTCCCTGTAGCGAGTGGCCAAAAATGACCCGGTATTCAAGGTATGGCCTTGGCAGCACTAATACAGGGACACAGTCACCTCCCTGGCCCTGCTGGCTGCACTATATGAGCCAGGATTCCAGTGGCCTTCTTGGCCACCCAGGCACCTTGACCACCTGGCCACACACATTTCAAGTCACATTCCCCAACACTTCAGAGAAAGGAGAAAGAGCCCATCATAATGTAAATTAAATAAGTGGGTTTTATTACTCCTGTCACTGGAAAGTGGCAGCAATGACTGAGGGATTTACAGGGAAGAAAATAATTTCCTTGTCCAGAGAAGTCTGGAGTAGCTGTTTGTATGTGCTGGAGGTTACAGAGAAGCAAGGTAAGCAGACATTGAATCACCAAAACAGGGAGTATTAAAAAGGTTGTTAACAAGCCTGTCTGGAGAATATGCAAGCTGGTGTGGAGAAGACCTCTGGGAGTATATTTTGAGGAAGGTTTATACGTGAAGAGTTACTGGTATCTCATGACTTTACAGAAGGACATCTAAAGACAAAGATGACAAAGATGGCTTAAAGACAGAGCTGGAACAAATTCTGACTTAAGGGAAGTGAAAAAAACCTCTAACAAGGGAGGTTAAAAAATTCAAAACTTGTGGAAGCACTAGTGTAGATTGCTCTGGAAAGTGTGAATCTCTGTTGTTGAAGGAAAAAACAGGTTAGACAACATCTGGTACTGATGAGACAAGTCTATCTGATGCTGCTTTGAAGAATGATTCTTCTTCTTATTTTTTTATAAATAACTGCACAGTGATAAAGAGGCCTGGATGTCGGGCTGGTTTTGTTCTGGATCTATTTCAATCATGCCTTCGTAATGGAAAAAGTCAGGTAAAGTCTTTGTCGGACTTAATGTAAAAATGTTTCTTATTCTAGAGCTAAAAACTCATAAACAAACAAGATAATTTTGCAGCTTTACAAAGATTCACAGTTCATGAGGTTGCCCACTCTTAAGAAAAACATTGTACTTTTTCCCAACTTTTGCTCATATCCACTTTTGAGTATGCTATGATCTACCTTCATATTACTTTGGAAGACACATGGGTTAGAAAGTAGGCAAGATGTTTTTCTTACTTCTTTCTGGTATTTCTTCATTTTGGGCCTATCTAGAGAATAACATTCACATCATGAGTGTCTAGAACTCTGTTCAGTGTTGGGAAAATGGGAATAATTAGTTCACTGTTCAGATTCATTCTGAAAGTCCATTCTGTGTGTTTAATTGTTCATGTTCATGACTGTCCAAAATCTGTGTATGATTTCAATCCACTGCTTCTGAGTGGTGCTCATTGCTGAATTTTGAAGCCTGTACAAAGAAAACAGAGTAGGCTGTCAATTCTTATTATGATTCATGTCATTCTAGCTGATTAATTCAGTGAAACATGGCATAATCACACTAGGCTAGACACATGTCAGCAAAACATTTGGGAAAAATACAGGACAGCCCCAGCTTTACCCTATTTTGTAGGGGGGTTGTTTTTGAAGGGGGCTGGGTGAGCTTTCCTAGGAAATAGGAAGATAATTAGCTTCATCACTCTCTCCAGACTGATAATATTTTTAGTGAAAAATATTCATTTCTTACAAATAGCAAATTTTCTTTTAGCTATCTTTTCCTTTTTTCTCAAGGCAAGTACAGGGCACTCCTTTTCCTAAAGCAAATTTTGAACAGGGAAAAATCAAAGAGACTTCAGGAGCCTGCCAGATTCTTTTTCAACATTCTTCTTTCCTTCCTTTCCCCAGCTCACACAAGGAGGATGTCAAAGGTGACAGCTATTGGGATTTTACAATTAAATGCTTGTAATATGGGACCACCTCTTTCATTTCCAACGTAGAAGATGACCATTTTGTTCCGAATTTCAGGGTTCAAAGGAAAATGGTGTTGGAGAATATTGCTGATGTCCGTTAGTTGAAGTCTAACGTTAAAGGTCAAAAAAATCCAGTCCAGAACCCACAGATATTCATTTTTCCCATAGAAAATGATGTAGAAATTGTAGGTTATTTGTTGTTTTATTCTGTATTATGATCTATAATAACCATGTTTGTCCTCATTTTCCTATCTCCTCTACTTTCAAATTTAGTTTTAAAATGTGACCTTTTAAAAACATCAGACACAAAAAACCCATGCCGTTTCTAGTGCTTAGTGCTTTGCTAGGTAAGAATTTTACAACACTTGACTGTCATTTGCCCTGTGTACAGCACAAACAGTAGACAAGCTGTGGCATGCAGCCATTAACATATTCAGGGAACTCTGGGTATGAGGCACTGCAGTGGTCAACAAGGCAATGTTCTTATGGAAATCAGTGACAAGTAGCATCCCTCAGGGGTCTGTGTGAGGATCAGCACTGTTTAATGTCTTCATCAGTGACACAGACAAAGAAATTGAGTGCACCCTGAGCAAGTTTGCAGATGATACAAAACTCTGTGGTGCATTTAATGGATGCCATCCAGAGGGACCTGGACAAGCTGGAGGAGCAGGCCCATGTGAACCTCATGAGGCCCAACAAGGCACAGTGTAAAGTGCTGTACCTAGGTCAGGAAAACCCCTGGTGTTAATAGAGACTGCAGGATGAAGGAACTGAGAGCAGCCCTGCTGAGAAGGACACAGGGCTGCTGGTGGATGAGAAGCCTCATATACAAGTCATGAATTTGCGCTTGCAATGCAGAAAGCCAAACGTGCCCTGGGCTGCACCCAGAGATACATGGCTGATAGGGTGACAGAGGTGATTCTGCCCCTCTGCTCTGCTCTGCTCTGCTCTGCTCTGCTCTGCTCTGCTCTGCTCTGCTCTGGTGAGACTTCACCTGCAGTGCTACATGCAGCTCTGGGATCCCCAGCACAGAAAAGGTGTGGACCTGTTGGAGTGGGTCCAAACAAGGCCACTAAGTTCATTAGAGGGTTGGAGCACCTCTCCTATGAGGAAAAGCTGCCGAAGTTCAGGTTTTTCAGTCTGGAGGAGAGACAGCCCCAGGGAGACTTTCAGTTCTTAGAGGGGGCTTATAAGAAAGATGGGAACAAAAGTTTTAGCAGGGCCTGTTGCAATAGGACAAGGGCTACTGGTTTTAAACTAAAAGGGACTAAATTTAAATTAGATGTGAGAATTTATATTTTTTTTTAAATGAGTACGTTGAAACACTGGAACAGGTTGCCCAGAGGGGTGATGGATGCCCCGCGCCTGGGAAAATTCAAGGTCAGGTTGGATGGGTCTCTTAGCAACCTGATCTAGTCTAAGATGCCCCTGCTGACTGCAGTGGGGATTTGATAAGATGACCTTTAAATGTCCTTTCCAACCCAAATTATTCTATGACTGACTCTCTGATTCTCTGAATGAATCCTGCTTACCTTTTTGATACTATACTAAAGCCATGCTTTATTTCTTCTGGAGTTTTGTTTAAGCAGGTATGTGCTCATTATTTGAGCAAATAATATTTTTTTGATCATTTTTCTGATCATTTTTGTGACTACTTCTTTGCAGGTAACTTTCTGGAGGTAGATGCAACCACAAAGAATGATTTTCAAGGTCCTTGATAATCACTAAAAATTTAAGTTACTGGTAGCAAACTGATGAGATCAGAAGATTTCTTTTTCCTGGGATCTCTTCTTTGTGTACCATGGATACTGAGATATTTTTCTGAGCCCTTGGATTGTTGTACTTCTGCTTACATCTCAGTAGTAGAATTCTGAGGTTGAATTGTTACTTTTTCCAAATATAATATTATTTAAGAAAAAGAAATACATCTGGGTAATATTTTCAAAAGCACATCAGTCACTTTGGAGTCTGAGAGGAAGTATGTCAAAGACTCGAGAGAAATATGGGATACAATTCTCATTAACATTTAACTGGACAGATATTTAACTTTTGTGCCTTCAAAAATATTGCATTAGTTTCACTTTCAGGAGGTCAAGGGGCAGAGGCAAAAGTGAACTAGAACATTGTATTTGCATATTCACCTGCACAGTGTTCCCTGTTCATGGATTCAAGTATTTTCTGTTTAGACTTCCTAAGCGACCCTAGGTGAACCTGTCGTTCAGCTACTCATAAACTAGATGTTTCCAACTAAACTCTTCAGTGACCTCTGCTTTCAAAATTTAGTCTCTGACTTCAGAAATTATTTGCACTAAATTTAATCTCAGAGTTAAAAAAATATTTAAATCCCACGAAGACAAATTCTAGTTTACTTCTACATCTTGGCCAGTTTCAGAGGCATTTCTGTTTTAACAATTAATTTCAGGGAGAGCTTGTAAGCTCCAGGTTTGGTCAAATTTTGACATATGCCATATTGGTTTTGCATGGCCTGGTTTATGGTAGTGGGACACCACAGAGGTGCCTTCTGCGAGAAGCTGCCTGAAGCTTCCACCATGTCCAGCAGAGCCAGTCCCTGATGGCTCCAAAGATGGATGGGCTGCTGGCCAAGGCTGGGCCAATTAGAAATGGTGGTAATGTAGAACATTCTTATATATTTAGGAACATTCTTAAATATGTTATCACAGAGGTGTTCCCAGCATTTCTAACCCCACTACCAAAACCAGGCTTTTCAAAACCAATACATATGCTAAGAATACAATTTAGCTTTGTGGAAGAAAAAGTTACAGACCTTAAACTTTGCTCTGTTAGGTTTTAGTAGCTTTTAAAGACTAGCAGTGGAACATCATAGATCAAAAAATTTCCACAGATTTCAAATACTAATTTAGCTAATTAGCTAAATTAGCTGATTTTCAAACCTTACAACATTTGAAAAGCAATTCTTGTACTTCCTGCTGAGATGCTTGGCATTGTGGCAGGGGTTCTTTCTTACCATCAATGCAACCAGAAAAACCAGCAAACTAAGTTTCAGTGCATTACAATAAAAGTAATAAAGGAAAGAAGGGATTGATTTCTGAGGGGCTTTTTTTAATAAACAGAGCAGGAAGGATGATCTTCATTTAAACTGAAATGGAATCAGGCTGCTGACACTAAAAATAAAGAAGGTCAAATGGAATTTTAAGTTTGAAAGAAAGCTGGAAAGTGAGGGAGATTTTGGAATCCTGCATCCTCTAGATAGAAAGATATAAATGCCTGTATCCTTAAATAAAAGATAGAACAGAAGTTAATACAACTGAAGAAGAAAGCAACAAAGAACAGCTTTAAGTAAAGTATTGTTTAAACAGAGGATGTTAAAACAGACATGCAGGCTAACAAGAAAGTTATAAGATACAAGTCTAACAATGGATTAATTAGCTGAAATACAGAAGGAGAAATTAAGATATTAAAAAAGCAGGTAGAAGGCAGAAACTGGTGAAAGTCACAAGGGTGAAATATTAAGTGCATAATATCAAATCATTCTCAGCAGTCATCGAGCTCAGAGAGTAACAACGATGGTGACGCAGGAGGGAGACACAAGAGGGGCAAGGGAGCCAACAGGACAAAAAGCATGGCAATATCTGCAGAGCTTATTTATGTCCATGTAGCCTGTGTAGGAAAGGTTATGGTGCAGAGACTGGATTTTTTGTAACCCTCCTAGACCAATTAATTAGCAACTGAGAGCAGAAAAGGCAACTCTTGAAGTAGTTCTAAGCAATACAAAGAGGACCAATGAAGGATCCACAGGAGAGGAGGGATAACATTTTTAATTAAAAACCCTTTTTGCAGCAAAACTGGAAGTTTCACAGAATCACAGACCAACTTGGGTTGGAAGATATGCTTGAAAGATATGCTACCCTCTTCAATAGCATTTCATTAAGCTGAGGGCATATCTAAAAATAAAATCAAAAACTTTAATCTAAAAAAGCAAAATGCTTGCATGTTGCATGAAGATTGTTTACTGGCATAATCTCAAGGTGATTGAATAATATCAATCTGAAGAGATTTTTGAACAGTCACACGAAGAGCCTGACTGACCCTACCCTGCAAAATCACCGTATTTAAACAGTAGATGAGAATATTAGAAATTTAAAGAGAGCAGTTGATCCTGCAAAAAGTGAAAGTTGTGTTCAGGTAAGGAAAACCTTAGTGTGTAAGAGTGGGCAAATAAAGCCATAATAAATCAGGTCAGATAATATTTTGCGGAATAGCTAGTTGAGTGGATAATAACTAAGACTACAAACTTTCTCAAATATATCAGAAGCAGAAAGCCTGTCAGACCCTGCCAAATAGGTGATCACAATGTAAAATAAGCACTTGAGAAAGATACAGCCATGGCAAAGTTGCTAAATGAGCTGTTGTATTGATATTCATCACAAAGACCCTCAGGGAGAATCCACACAGCCTTTCTTCAGAAGGGAAGAATTTGAGGCACTATATCAAATCGATGTGTCAGCAGAAGTTTCAAACAAATCTATCCAATAAACAGGAACAAATCACAAGAACCAGATGTTGCTGAACTATGAGATGTACTGTTTAGCTATGTCATCACTTAAGTTCCCCCAACAACAAACTAAATTAAAGGAACAAAAGCCGGCCAATATGTTTCAATTTTTAAACTGGTTTTAGTAAAATTTTAACAAATGTTCCTTCAGCACCAGAAAAAGGGCATGAAAAGATTGAATTAAAATATATTAGAAGCTATCAGAAGAGACTTTGACAAACATTTTGCAGAAAAATCACACCTCTTCTGGCCACTGAAGATTTTGCCAGACTCTATTTTAGAAAAGTTTTGATGGCTTCCACAGTTCAGTGAACTTCCAAAAAGCCTTAACAGTACTTCTCAAAAGAAATTTTTGTAAATGCCATTGGAGGAAGCTAATTCCATTAATTAAAAAGGTAATTAGCAGTTAGGGGACATAGGTATAAGTAAACAGTTAGTCTTCACTACCTGCAGTCTCTACAGAGTTGTAACACAAAGAGGAAAAAATAATGTTCTTGATAAAGTAACTGTGCACTAAAAAGGGCGCTGAAAATAAAAATCTTGGACTTATTTTGATTAGTTCTCCAAAGATATTGGTTCTGTGCCTAAGATGTCTCAAAAAAATCAACACACCCATAGAAACCTCTTGGGAAATTAGGCAAGAATAAAGTGGGAGAACATTATGCTACTATGTTATCATTCTGTGCCAAAAAAATATGAGTACTGTTTACTGTTCTGGGAAGTCTTCTCTAAATATTTATGACATAACTAGAAGAGGCATGGGGACACAATATTGGTCAGAGTATGGAAAGACTTCTATACATGGAGACATTTCTCAGGTTGGGACTTCTAGACCTGGTAAAGAAGAATTTATGCAGGGTGGAGTAGAAATTCAGAGGGTAGTGAAAGGAGAGGATACATAGGAACAGTAATTTTCTCATTTACACCTATTCTAAGAATAATCAGACAAAACTCTCAGACAGCAGATTTAAAACAAACAAGAGGAATATAAAGCTCATAATTACATCACACAGCTCATTGTCCAAGGATGCCTAAAGCACCAAAAGTCTATAAGGTTTCAAAAAGCCCTTAAAAACAAAGTATGATGAAAATACATCATATGGCTCAGGAGTTTCAAACCCACAGATTTCCAAAAGCAATACTCTCATTATTTTCCACAGTCCACACCTTTGGCTCTGTGTTTTGTGAGACCATTGATTAACCCAATGTCCACACACCAGGGTATATTCTTTATTGCCTTCCATCTTTCAGGTGACACTTTCTCACTAGAGGCATTCTGTGTATCTTATAAATCCACAAGTGGGCTTATGTACTATCTTGGCGGAAAACAGAGAAAGGACTCCAAGGTTATTGGCTGCATTTCCAAAAAAGAAATTGATGCTACCATTATAAGTTTATCTTATAAATTCTTTGGAGCAATGGTTGCTTTCTTTCGCTTTTCACTACTTCCATGTAGGGGGAAAGAAGGCACCAAAATAATTCTTTAAGGTTCAGAGGAGAGATGCCTCTGCTCTTTCTCCTCCCAGGTAGCTGTGTGGATCTCTTATGAGCAGAGATCTCCAGGCCTTAGAGCTGTGTCTTCCTGTGCCATGGCCATACTGCTCAATGACTTCAGAGGTTGCCACACAAGCGGAAACATGTGGAGACAAATCTAAAATCAGACACTCCTGAGTATTAGGTTTTGTAAACCTAACGAGCTTTTCTTCTTTTAACCAACCTAATGTGCCTCCATGGGAGTATATTTTTCTGTTTTACGTTCGGCCTCCTTTAGCTGGCTGAACTCCCCCTGATTAAGGCAACTCATTGGAGGGCCAGCATCTTACAGCTTCTGAGACATCCATGTCCAGAAAGTCATGTGTCTTTTCTGCTTGCTCTGACCTTAAAATGAGAGGAGAAGGATTAAAAACAAGCAAATTTCTCCCCTAAGAGAGAAGGGAGGAAATCCAGCTGCTGGCAGGCACAGAGCAGCAGCCGAGCAGGAGGGCGCTCCCCCTGCCTTCACCCTGGGCCCCTGCGTGAACGCTCAGGGTGGTCCCAGGGAGCTGGTGTGGACACCACAGCCCAGGAGAACAAGCTCACTGACTCTCCCACAGGGCTGGCTGCACATGCTCAGCACCAGTGTGGTGACATTACAGGAATGACCATTGTCTTACATGATGGTGATTTTTACCACTGTGTCAAGACACAGCAGAGAGAAACCATTCAAATAATTTAATTAAAGCATTCAGCGCTGAGAACAGGTGAAATTACAGGTTTCGTATTGCCACTTCTGCAAATATGTTAGAGAGAAGGTATTTCTATCTACCTCCACACAAAAAAAAAATCAAAATATAGACTCAATAATTTTGATTTAAATACATCTTCTTTGATTTCCTTATTTAAGGAAGCAACGATAAATCTACAAGACAAATTCTACAAGACTTTGCCAGTACTATCATCTGGGAATATACATATTTGAGTTTGAATCTAACCTTAATTTTTTCTGCCAAATAGGCATTTGGTACTGCTCTTTTAATCAGTTCTTCCAGAAAGACATACACAGGAAAAAAAAATAGTCTTATGTAGATGCACCTGCTTCAATGACTGATGACTTTGTTCCATTGTTTTATCTCTACACTTATCTTTATTGCAGCAATGAAATAATTCTTGCAGAACAAAGTAAATTCTTGAATTGACTAAATATTTACAGTACATAAAACCACTGAGAAATTTACCTGCCGATTATCCCAATCACATACTTCAATACTTCTTTAGATACAACAGGCAAAGATAGATAGAATATAGCTTTTAATTCAAATAAGACATCCAGTGTTTCAAACTGTTTCAAAACTATATTTCTTCTCCAGCAACAACATGCTTTTGTGCCAACTCCTAAATAACCATAAATTTCTTTTTATATAAACCTTAATGAATACTTGGCCAAGATGCTGTTGGCTTCTACCTTTGAGCAGAAATGGAAAAACTGCACACTGAGCAAAATGGAAAAAGAGATCACAGCAAGCCCAATGTTGCATTTTGCATTTAATGTGAAGGAAGCCTTGTTTTCATGGTGTTGCAGTTTTCAGTGTTTTTAATCTTAAAGTGGCTGATCAATTTAAGGTAAGTGGCAGGAATTTGGCCTAGTTCCCAGGCTCTGCTTTCCTCCCAGAAAAGAAAGGATTCAGTCAGACACACAGACAAGGGGCATCATCGGTGGCTCTCACATTCCAAGCATTTTAGCACAGATTAAGTTGGAATGGTTTTACTGTTTACTGAAATCTCCTAGGTGTTGCATTTTATCCCCCTCTGGCTGTGGTTATCCAGGTTGAGCTTCCCAGGTCAGGACCTCCATAATCAAAATGGCTTGTAGAACCTTGAAGGGAAATACAAAGTACAGGTCAAGACTCCTTATTAAAATGCAATTTCAGCAGCTTATTGCAAAATGTTAAGTCCCCAGACAACAGGTAATTTAGCAGTGAACTTTTTTCCTAAAGCTTGCAGCAAGGCAAGAGCTGTTTTACATGCATTCCAGAGGAAAAAGCGAAGATAATCTTCTTAAGAAGAACAAAACCTCAGCACTTTGTGAGTCTGGAAATAGCCAGAAGATAATTAAGTGTTATTTTTAGACTTTTTTTCCCCTATTAGGTGCAATAAAGTGCAGATTTCAGTGTCTAATAACAAATTCAAATTTGGCTTTTTTATGTAATTGTGAAAATTAGTTGTTTTAAGAGCTCCTGTCTACAATCAATAACTTTCAATAAATATATATAAGTTTTATGTTTTAATATAGCCACCCCTTTTTCAGATACTCAGGCTCAGATTTTTTGAGATATTAGGGTGATAAATTAGCTCAGTCTTCCTGGAATTGCATATGCACAAAGGACACTGTGTGGAGAGCTCTCACTATCCATGCCCCTAGGAGTTATCAGATGTTTGCCTGTTTGCAGTCCCAGGGACAGAGGTATAAATGTGAGGCTGCTTTCGTGTTGATAGCTTTAGAAAAAAAAATCCTCAGCTATTCATCTAATTTTTTTTTTCAATCAGCTATGCCTTTAAAATAAATTGATCGCCATATTGAAATGGACAGTATTTCTGCCCAAACGTGAACTGGTAGTTCTGAAAATTTAAGCAGAATAGGAACATGAACTATTTAGGGGCTACACTTCTTTTTTTACAGATGAAGACATTTCTCAGATATACTCCAGCCAATTTGCAAACCGTTTCCCTTGAAAATGTCAGTCGTTCCACAGGTCAGGTTTAATGATCCCTAATTACACATTTGGAGATATCCTACTCCTTGAACCACTTACTGAACACTGATGTTCTAGATGCATACATGAGCATGCATATGCATGTCAGTGATTTAACTGGACTGAACTGACCCTGCTGATGCCTCTGGAATCCCAGTTGCGCAGCAACACTCTGGGAGGTTTCGACACATTGCAGCCAGGTGCCAGTGCCTTACTGGAAAGCATCATTACATAGTCAAAGCTTCCATCATTTATGCCTTTTTTGCCCCAGGTTCAGTATTTAAAAAACAAGGAGTAAATTCAATGGGAAAAGTTACTTGTTTAATCAAGCAAGTTAAATTATAAGAGATTATGCTCAGAGTCTTTAGGTTGGAGATAAAAAATTAGTGGTGCAGTGAGAGTTTGTAAAGCTCAGATAGCCATGGAGAGCAGAGCAATGCCAAGGACAATGAGGAGCCATGTACTGTCCACACCCAGAGTGAGAGGCAGGGAAGGAGTTAACTGCAGCCCCAAGGAGGGGCAGGAAGCTGACCAGCTGTGTGCAATTGCAGCTGCTGCTATAAAAAGGCTTTGCCTTAGAGGACAGGGAGTCACAGTTGAAGGGAAGGAAATTCTTCTTGTGAACTTACAGTTTTAAAGGGAAGGAAGTGGATTCTTGATGACTGGCCACCTGAAATTTGTAGGATCTTGCTAGTGTGTGATGGATAGACTGAGTTTATCCACTTAGTCAACAGCTCTTGCTTGCTGTTAGTGCTTTCTAACCAATGTGCGTCTTAAGCCTTCTTCAATGTTCCCATTTGCCACAACATTGTTGAAAATTGTAAAATGCTGTGTCTCATACTGAATTTTTGTCTGCTGCTCTGCGGAAGCCTGATGCTGACCCTTCTGCAAGGAGAGATGGTTTTATTATGGGACCATTTCTATGAGGTCTTTGAAATAGAGCTATGTCTGGGTAGGTTGGGAGTGGGTGTAAAATGCTAACTGGGTAAATTTGCAGCAACACTCTCCCAGAACAAGGTTACCCTGATAGAGGGTTCAGCTGTAAAGGGAAGGAAGCATCTTCCTGACAATCCTTGAGGAAATGACTTAACCCTCAAGGGGAAGAGAGCAGAGGAAAAAGGCTGCTTTATATAGCCAAATAAATACTTTCATGCATACAAGGATGTTAAAAAAGCAGTTTTGGACTTGATGTTGATTTATTCCACATGTTGCTCTCCTCTTCCTCCTCACAGTATTCATATGAATTTTCCTGTGAGGGATAAGCTTTCCTGAACATGTCCTAGTAATAAAAATGGATTCTTTTTTATAAACCAAATAAAATAGATTAGCATGTTGTCAGAATCTCTAGGTAAGATTTTTCCATCCTTGTTTTTAAGGTGGAGGAATATATGGAGGTCAAGCAAAAACAACCACCATAGCTAAACAAAAAATATTGAACCCTGATGCTGCAGTTCAGTTCAGCTGCTGAAACACTGCAGGTATGGCATGTGGCACACAAACCCCTCAGCCATTCTTGGACAGCAGCTTTCTTCTGCTGGCTCTACAGGCTGGCTGGCTCTTACTTTCCCTTTGGCTGGTCTATGGGAAACAGAGAGGGTTTTATTAACAGGGTTGCACTGCTTGGGAATGGTTTGTAGCTTGCCAAACTAATCACAGCAAAGTGTCACAAGATTAGATTTGTCCTGGCTGACTAATTCAGACTCTTGTGAGACAGCAGGAAAAGAGTAGTAGAAAAGGACAAATAAGATCTAAATAGGAATTAGGGCTGGTTGTGCTGCAGGGTGCAAAAGAAATAGCAAATTCAATTCCCATTTAGGTTTGAGATCCTCTGATACCTGTAGAGGAGAATATAATGGAGTTGAGCACAAATGAGGTGCTGAAGTTTGCCCCCCAGGTTGCTGGGATTTTAAGTGGTTGTGCTAGAGACAGCTTTCCCAGAGAGAGCTAAAGAAGTCTGAGCTCCTTTCTCTTTCATCACATATGACTGCCCAGCAGGTATTGTACCCCTGGTGTCACATGCAGTGGCATTGCTGACCCTGCCTGTAGCAAGGCACAGTGCGAGGGTAAAACTGACTCCAGCTGGTGGTGTGCAGGGGAAATGCTGATTTCATGGGCACCATGAACCACGTGTGGCATGGTGGCCATTACTCAGCAGCTGACTGGTAGTTTTGCTTTCTTCCTCTTCTAGCCCAGATCATCAGATCGTTCAGGCACATTTAAAAGAGGTTTTTGAAGAAGGCTTCTGTGTTTGTTTGCTCAGGATTTGTCTACAAAGAGCTCTGCTATGTCTAAATGGCTTTATGATGACCCATGTATAGTATATGCATGTAAATAAGATGTCATGGAGAAGAAGACATGGATAATCAGTGAAACTGCCACACATCCCACATGAATGCTCTTTATCTACCCCATATATAAAGTATGAATTTTTGGATTTTCTTAATTTAATTTAGTTCAGTTATTAATCTAATTCTGGGCATAAAAAGACCTCTTCTAGTTAAACCTGGTCCTGTCCAAATTACAAGAATATGAGGAAAAATTATATTGCCTTTAATTCAGATCCTTTTTCATATAAATTAATATTCAACTGTGGACCTCCTTGAGAACCTAATATTCCTATATTCCTATATTATAGAATACATTATTACACTTAATAAACAAGGCAGGAGGGGAGGTGTAAACTCTCTTTAAATGGTTTATTTATGTTGATATGGTTTATTATTTATTTATCTACCCAAGCAAGCTATGCTGAGACATCAGGCTGTCTTGCAGACTTCATCTGAAGTTATAGGCTTAGTGAATGATATCAACAAAGCAAACATTAAGTCTGACATGTTTTAATGGTTTGGTTGACAGACTAGCAGCCAAAAGATCTGAAATTAATTCCTAGTTAGGTCATTTATTATTATTTATTTCTCACAAGAACATACTAATGATTATAGAGGAGACTCAACATTTGGATTATACAGCCCAGACACCCATTTGAAGAAAGTAAAAAAATGGGATTGCTGATTGCTAATAACTGAGCTAATCTCCCAAGATGCTGGCATGACAGGCAGTATACTTTAGAGATCATCCAAAATTTGCAACTGGAAAATCCTATGGAAAATCCTATGAAAAATCCCTTTCTCCTGTGAAGTTCATAGGAGCAATGCGCTATGGATTGCACCATTAAATGAGAAGGTCACTTATATATTTACCAAGCTCCTCCATTATTTCAAATTAGTATGTGGAAACTCCCTCAAAGGTAAAATGGAATCAAATATATTGTGTTTGAAATCTATTACCCCTGCACTAACCTCTACCAAATGTTTTAATAATTGCACTCACTCTCACAAAGTCTCTGTGATTAGTCACAAATAATTATACCCATATTTACACCTACCTTTTAGAGGACAGGTTCCTCTTATAGGCAGTTTTCCATTGTTTTAAGGCTGCATAGCCTGACATTTCTTATGCTCCAGGTGATGATGCACACTTTCATAGAAATCTATAAATTGTATTAATAAGACTGCTTTTAGAAATACATATTGACTTTCTGAATATATAGTGGCTAATTAAAAAAAAAATAAAGGTTTCCTATTAGAAAAAGTTTCCAATCAATAGCTGGAAATCCTTGAAATGTTCAGATGATTGACAGTAAATCAAATAGAACAGAATATTTGATAATTAATTTGCCCATCTAAAAGCCATGAGAGGAACTGTGGAATTCAGATGATAGTTCTCTCTCACTGTAACCATACCACACATGGCATCAAATTTTCCAGATAAAATTTAGAAACCAAATTTTAAAATTTTAATTAAAATTTTAATCTGAGCCAAATGTAGCTTAGCTAATTCATTCAATGAAGAATTTCCAAGCAAATCTTTAATCCATCAAAAACATGACAGTGAATTTCTCTAGAGTATTCATAAAATCTTTGGTAGATCTCACCTCTGCTTGTAGGTCCTGGGGCTTTTTAATTATTATTTATTTATGTTTATTTTGTTTGTTTGCTTTTTTTTCTTCCAGATGAGTTTTAACATTTGCCAGGTTTCTAGTTTAATGCAAAATCAGAGCAGAGGAGAAAGGGGAAAAAAGTACTGTGACGACCATTTGATAGATGGTCTAATAAGACAAACCTCATTTTTTCAATAATTTAATTGATCCAAGTAAACTTGTATGTAATTTAATTGACATAAACTTGAAAAGTCACAAAGGATTAAGTCACTATGAAGTGCCATAAAATGACCTTCTTGATTTTTTTTTTACATATCATTTTAATAATATTTCCTTGCTGTTTGTGCAGCATGGAATGCTATCTTTACGTTCACAGCTCTTGCAAGAAGGCAGATAGCTTCTCATTTGTCCCCACATTGATCTAAAATAAATTACAGATGCAGCTGATGGTATCTGGTCCTACCTTCCCTTCCTTTCCCTCTTTTCCTTTTTTTCCTCTTTGTTCTGGGTTATTTTTCCTTCCTTCTCTTTGGCCCTCCTCTAATGATAGCAAAATTCAGAAAACATTGGCATTTTCAAAGTTTTTTTGTTAATCACATAATTTGTAAAAAAATTCAATGTAATTTATTCATAATTTTTCCTGCCTTAGCATTGCAGATTTGTAGAATGCACTCAATAGCTTGCTAGTAAAAAACCTGCATCATAAATGAAAATTTCAAAATTGTCATGTGCTGTTTTTCCTGTAAGTGACATTTTATTGGTTTTTTTGAAAAAGAATCATCTGTTGTGCAGTGTTGGGATTTATCTGGCAGGATAATCTTGGTCAGACAGTCTTTAAAGGAAATGGAGGAAAAAACCTAACCACGAAATGATGGATAATATAGAGACAAACAAAATCTTCAGTTAATAAAACAGGCTGAAAGGTGTTGGTTCAGCCTGTTAGAATAAAGATCCCAATACCCTGCATGAGTGTGTGGTTTAATCTTGTGCAATGCAAATAACTGATTCTCAGTCTCTTGGTGTATCTATAAAAAAAAAAATTTAAAAAAAAGATGTTTTGGTGAAAGTTGAAATGTAGTTGAACACAAGGTATTACATTCAGCACAGGCTGTGTGATACTCACTGTGATGCAGGTAGTGAGAGTAAAAAGATGTGGCTTGTACTAAGAGATCAAACAAAGTCCCTGTACCCCCTTCAGTTGCTAAAGCCTGTAATTAAAGTGTTAGAGCCCAGTTTTGACCAAATGAAAGCAGAGACGAGTCAGAACACAGGATAGCACTCTCAATCAACATTTGGCTAAAAATCAGGTTATTGTGACCCTGTTTTAACTAAATTTCATAGGATTAATGGTCAAGACATCTAGTTCTCTCTAATTCAAAAGATACAGCATATCTCATTTAGCTTTGTCCCAACAGTGAAGAAAAAGGCAGAGAAGCCACCACTGTCTTTCAGCACCATAGCTGGCAGCCTCATGTTTCAGTGTTATCCTAACCTAACTGAAGACTGAGAGCATGTCAATGTGTATAAATTATATAAATAAAGCCAAATTGAGATGTCAGGTAAAACATTTCATATGAATATCAGAGCAGAAAATTCTAGAATAGTACTATCTGCGTACATTTTATCCTAGAAGATGCTCTGGGCAATCAAAAAAAAAGTCAGCTGATATAACTCTCGAGTGGGTAACCTTAAGAAATTAAGTTGTGAAAAAGTTGAGATTTAAACAGTATAAACAATATACTCTTCAGAGTACAAGTTATATCCAGAATCCTAAAAACTACTGCAGTGCTGTTATTGGATGTTTAAAAAATGATCAAAGAAGGGATTTGGAACAACATGTCTACATGGCCTCACCAGAATTCAATGGAAACTGCAAAGTGCAAGTAAACATTGTATAACCTGACAGGATCTAGGGAGGTTATAAATCCATAGATAAAAAACAACGTGGGAGATGTAATTTATGTGGTTTTCAAGAAGTTTTGATAATAAATTAATAAGGAAGTCCAATAATCGTGGATCATTGGGCAAACGGCTTGTTTTTATCTTTTTTTTTTAAATTATAAAATCAAAGTAATAATAAACAGGTGCTCTTTGGGGTGATAAAAAATAATAGTTAGATTTCCCAGTTGCTGCTGTGGGCATGGTGTTGTTAGATACACTTAGAGCTCATGCCTTGAAAGAGGAAGTTTTATTTTGAAAAGATATTGTATGCAAAGTTGAACACCAACTGGAAGAATAGGAGATGTAATTGCATATTAAAAGCATAGTGGCTTTCAAAAGGTTCTGATAACACCTGAAAAAGGAAATAAAATGATCTTCATTTTCCCAGCTGTTTTCTTCATTAGAACAAGATAAAAATGAACAAATATTGTAGGGAACAGCAATTCCTGCTGCACGTTCTCTAGGAATTCTTGTACCATGGCTAAAAGTGTTTGAATACTGGAGAATACAAACATTTTTTGATAAACATATGAGAAATAATATTTTAAAAACATTTTTTTTCTCATTATAAACTTAGATTATTTTTAAAGGAAGATACAGAATTGCAATAAAATGCATTATTATTTCTTGTCAGCAGCTAATGTTAGCAATGGTCATTTGCCTGTGTAGTGGTATTAAATGCAATTCTGTCTTAGCTCATTACAGATTACAGCAAATCTTACCCGTTGTTCAAGATTCAGAACAAAAAAGCTGGAAATTGTATGTTCAGTTCTGCTAAGGTGTCCTTTGTTTATTAACTTACCTTTACAGTCCTCTACCAGAGAGTGAACTGATGGATAACATGGAGGATAGTCTCAGGTACACACAGAGCTTGTAAAGGTGAATAGTACTTTAATCCTAAAGAAATTAAAAATTTTAAAGGTACCTGACTGAAATATTGAGAGTTCTCAGGAAAACCACAGAAACTCTCACAGCTCATCCACTCATCCATCTGCTGTCCCCAGCTGTGCAACGGAAGACCAAAAAAAAAAAAAAAAAAAAAGAGAGAGAGAGAGAGAGAGAGAAATGTAAAAGCAGTGCTTTTCCAAGAAATAAAAGGAAATGTTTTCTTCAGCAGTATGCAGTCAGACTGAAGTTCAGTGGGTAGTTGCAGGAAGTATTTGAAGACTGCAGTTGGATTTTATGAAAGGTTTGTTTATTAGTTGTTTGTTCATTAATATTGTAGCTTTACAAGTCAACTCTGTGAAAAGAGTGCACAAACTTCCCACCTCAGGGCATAGGCACTCAAGATTAAAACTCCCTGCCCACATAGTTTTTGAAAAGTATAGCATCATTTTGGTTGGAAAAGACCTCTAAGGATCATGAAGTCCAACTCTTATCTAGCACCACTGTGTTTACCATTAAACCATGTCTGTAAAAGCCACACCCACATATTTTGAACACCTCCAGAGATGGTGATTCCACCATCTTCCCTGGCAGCCTGTTCCAATGCCTAACTACCCATTCAGTGAAAAAAATATTTCCTGATTTCTGACCTAACCCCTTCCCGTACAGCTTGGGGCCATTTCCTCTCATCTTGTCCCTTGTTACCTGGGAGAAGAGGCCAACCCTCATCTGGCTGCAACGTCCTTTCAGGCAGTTGTAGAGAGTGATAAACTTTCCCTTAGCCTCCTTTTCTCCAGGCTAAACTCCAGCTCCCTCAGCCATTCTTCACAGGACTTGTGCTCCAGACCCTGGAGGTATGTCTATCACAGCAGTGTTCTCTAGGCTGTAACCACAATTTTAAGAGAGAGAAGAAAGCGATATTCTCAATTTAAATAACAAAGAACAGTAAAACACAGCCCTGACATGTTTTAGCTGACAGAAGCTCTGTCCCTTACTCAAACCACAGCAGCATTTATCTGTAGAGGAACCTATAACCTATAAGTATGCCAGTACCCAATACTTGGATTGTGTGAGAGCAGCAAAATCTCAAGATGGCATTGGCAACCCAAAGGAATGAGAATCCTTTTGCAGGTTCTACAGTCCTAGGTTAATGAGCCATCAGCATGAAAATACAATAAGAAGTCATTCATCCCAGTGAGAGAAGATCCAGAATTAAGAGTCTCTTGACTCCAAGACTACATTTCCACCAAATTTCCAAGCCTATTCGAAAACCACAGAGATCCATGAACTTTTCAAACAAAATGAATGATATTTTAATGTGGTTGAAAGCATCAGGCATCCTAGAGATAAGGGGAACTCATACTGCCCATGTTGTAGTTCAACTGTTATAAAACAGCATAGAGATCCTTAGACAGTAGACTTCCTCTTCATAGGCATTGTACACATCTTTTTCAGAGCTGCTGAAATCTAGAAATAAGCAATCTATTATTGCAGCCCTGTTCCATGTTGAAAAACACATATTCATGTGCATCTGCATACAGCACCGGGAAACACAGGTTGAAGAGTTGGGTAAAAGGATAAATATATTGTTTAAAGCTCAGGGATGAAACTTATTTAAGCCAAGAACACTTTGCTCTCAGATCATTAGTAGCAAGCAAATCAGGCAATGCAGAGGGAATCTGCAGTGAAAAGGATCCCTTTCAGTCTATATTTCATGGTTCTCTTTAAGGAGGGGTGTCCTCTTTTCTTTTATTTTGAAATCAGTGTCTTTCATAGCAGTCATTGTGCTCCCTGTCCTCCCCACTGAAATGACAGGATGGGTTTCAGTTTATCCCTGTGGGAGCCCAGCTGCCTGTAAGCCAAGTGGTGGGATGTCTTTGTAACTGCTTGGCAATTCTGATCTAGACAAAAGTTCTCCAGCAGGTTAGAAAGATGGATTCAACAACTACAGGACCAAACCAAACCGAAAAATACTGACCAAATTAATTCCTCAGTATAAGCTATTTATTGTGCAACAGCATGATAAACCCAAGAATTAATCTGGTACCTGATGTCTAGCAGTTCTGGCTTGAAAGAATTCTGACCTGATTTTCAGAGGTACCCACAGCCTATTCTGACTAATGTGGGAGAGTATGCTATACTACCCACCACTCCCCAAAAAACTAGCTAGTGATTAACTGTAAATTTTCCCACAGCATAAGGGGCCTTTTAAAAAGCTTTCTAAGGCACTTTTTTGAATCCTTTAACATTTATCAAATCTGTAAAGAACTTCTTTGGGAAAACACCCAACAGAACATGTGAGCTTGATTGTTCAGCTTCTCTGTTAGTTGAAAAAAGTGACCAGAAACCCAAAACAATATACCATTACTGAAGTCTCTAGCTCTGTATGCATATTATGCCCTTGGGAGGAGAGGAAGAAGGTGCCACATCCAAAACTTCATTTTTCCTGAAGCAGTGACCTGTTTTCTACTTTTTATGACCAGAGGGGGAAAAAAATAGGTATGCCCTAAGCCAAATATGCACCTGTGTTCTGCTGCAGCTTTGTGTCATTCCCTCTCAGTCAGACATGACCACGTCTTTCATTGTGCTTATGTTTGTCAACAATTTCTGAATTCACAGGTTTAATATCTTTTAGGCTTCAAGATAGTTTTTTATAGTCTACTTGAGCTACTGCAGAAAATGGACACCTGTTACTGACAAATGAGTAACAAAAGTTATAGGAGGATATTGGTTTAAGTATTTACTAAATCTAGTACATTACAACTAAAACATTTATCACCTCTTAACATACTGAATATTGTACATTTACTAATAACTGAATAATTTTTAAATTTCTTTTCCCACCACACCTTACAAATACTAAGCTTTACTTAGGATATCAATTTAGTTCTTCAGCAAGAATGGAGTTTCTCTCACTTTCCCAGTATTTCCTCTCTATTTCTTTGAGCGCTGAAGTAATTATTCAGTTAACAGAAACAAATACAATTGCAGCAATTATGCTCATTAGACAGCTACTAGTCCAGAGCCAGAAGAGGGAGCCTAGAGAGCAATTCTCATTCTTCTCTGTTGGCCACTGGCTTCAAGGCTGGGTTGTTGGGGTTTGAGAGTGGTTTTATTGGTTTGTTTTTTTTCTGTACTAGTTTGGTTTATCTTTTTTTAATAATTGTTCCACAATAGAGCCGCACATAGCAATGGGGATAATAACTTTCCTTGTCCAGTTTCTCTGTTAAACAAAATACCATCAAAGAGTAGAACGTACTGATCTTTGATCATCGGATTTGGAAAGGACGTAAAGATGCCATAGTGCCAAGCACAGCTTTTTACTGTGGATCTCAACCACTCCACTTGTCATAATTCCACCTTCTTTTGTATATGCTGACAGGAAATAAAAGTGTTTCTATTAATAATATTAACCTTCCCCAGTCTCATCTCTGAACCCTTATTATAGTGTGTGTTTTTTCTCTCTTTATTGTCCTTTGCCTTATTTGGCCACTTACAGAAATGAGGAGGGGTCCTCCCTGATGCCATGTTTTCTCAGGTGTCCCTATCCTGTTTTATATGGGTTCCAGGGATCACTCTTGTAACAAGCACAGTTCTCCTGCAGTCCCCAACCACCAAGAGGAATTCCCTCAGCTCCTCTGGTTTCCATCAGACATACACAAAGCCCTGAAGCTGTATTTGTGGCTCCAAAGCAACAGACCAGGTATTATTTTGTGCAGTGGAAGACAATGCTCCCTCTTCAGAAACAAGTATCTTTAGACTAGATGTGAAGTTCATTAAAATCAGTTTTCCCTGTATCTTGAGGCTGTTAGGCCATCAATATCAATTAAACATGAAGAAGAGGGAAAGAATCAGCTGACGATTCACAGAAGTGAGATGTATTTTTATAAGACCTGTCAGAAAAAAAGGACAAAGTCTTTCTTTTCACTCATTTTTTTTTCATGAACAAATGCTGCAGGTTGCCTGGTGAGATCATGGGGTTTCCACCCTTTGAGATATTCAGAAGCCATCTGGACATGTCCCAGGCAACTGGCTCTAAGTCACCCCACTTGAGCAGGGGGCTTGGAGGAGATGACTTCCAAAGATACCTTCCAGGTTTGACCATTTTGTAACTCTTCGAATAATAAGCATAATTTAAATTTAATTGAAACTAAAAGGTAATTGCTGTTTTCTCAATTTATGCTGGTTTATGGTTTATACTGTGTTGAAAATATATTCAACTTTCTCTTGCTTTTTGTTGCATTTTTGCTTTCCTACTTCTTCATTTTCTTAGATACCAGATCTCAGAATGCCACAAGAATGATTCTCTAACAATATTCTTGACCTAACTAAAATTGTAGGACATCTAGAAGTCCTTATTTTTTCTATTCTGCAGCAGCATTTCAGGACCAAAAGGACTGAGAAGGAGTCTGGCCCAACTGTATAGCAAAACTCTCCTGGAAAATAGCTTCTTTCCCAAGCTGATTACAGGATGTGTTAACAGCCTCAACAGTAACTCAGATGCTCAAGGAAACTGACCTTAAGGTTAAATAAAAGAGTTTTGCAATTCCTAAGTTGTGTGTTTTAAATTACTACAATACTTTGAAATATCATCAAATTTTGCAAGACTGCCTCTCATCATCAACCATTACCCTGTAAATTGCACTGAAAAAATCCTGATTGAAGGACTTTGTTTTATTCGAAATGTGACACTGACAAAAGCCTTGAATTATGGGCCCTGTGGTTTAAAGACTCTATTTAGATAAATCCTGTTCCAACAAAAAATACCTACAAAACAAAGCAAATAATTCACACAATTATTCTAATTCAGACTTTTTTAAAGAAATGGGTACAAATCAGAAGAGGTTCCCTTCTCATATTAAATGGAGCCAACTTCTGAGTTGTACTCATTCCAACTTTATTGCAGCGAGTGGCTCAACCTAAAATGTAGTCAGCACAGATTTTGCCCATAGAGTGATGATATTCAGCTACCTTTTATGGCACACTTTGAGGCACAGTATTTTTGCTTGTTTTCTAATGTTAATCTCCCATTAATTGATAAAATGAACAAACACAAAAAGAATGGAGAGTCCTGACAGCCATTTCTAAAGGTAGTTAGTGGAACTAGGAGCTAAAAGCAAACCTTTGATAAGAAACAAAACATGCTGATTTAAAAGAATGTTTAATATAATAGTACGTTTCCTGTAATTCACAATCCCCACTTCCTTGAGTCTAAAGTATTTCTTTACTTTTATAATTGTCATTCCCCCTTCTGAAAGAAGATACTTTGTATCATTATTTCCCTTTAATTAAAATCAGAAGCAGTCCAGAATTGAGAGATTTCCGAAAGAGTAAGAGAACAGATCACTACAGAAGGCTTTGGGCACAGGATCCAGAGGCTACCTCAAACAACCTTATTGTAGACCTTTAAAAAAAATATGGTTTTCAGGATGATAATCATGCATGCATCATTTCTTCAAGCTGTGTATTGCCAGCTCTGAAAGTTTTTTCAGACTGAAGCCATTAGAAATATTTTGTTTGTACCAAGATAATAAGAAGTCTTCTTACTTGTCTTTTAAAATTTTCAATGGTCTAAATTCCCTTAAATCTCCTAACCGCAGTCTTAGTTCTGATGCCTCTGCTATTAGAGACCTAGGGTTCACAACCTGAGGATGTGATTCCAAAACTAAACTGCTTAGGTTGATTTCCTGGTTTAAATCCTACCCCTAAAAAGATGAACTTGTTGCTTTTAACTACCACCACCCACTCCATTTGGGAGGGCACAGAGCATTCATGGTGTTTTTTGGTTAGTTCCCTTAAGGAAAGGCTCATTCTCCTACACCAAAGAGGGCATGTATCTCGCCTCCCTTTAGTGATCAAAAAGATAGGTGTTAGGTTTAGAAAGACATAGATACTTAGAGCATGAGTCATCTGGCCTTAAAACAAGATGGTTAAAAGCAGTAGTGTGACTAATTCTCAGGAAGTGCCTAGCCCCGAGTGACTATGGAGGGAAAACAGCTTGTTCGTTTGGATAGCTGTCTAAACTGCAGACAGCTAGAATTCAGAAAGATAGACCTCTCCACAAGGTCTTTCTACTATGGGTGTCTTTCAGCACAGCAACATAAGCAGACAGCTCCCATTACACAATAATCTGCAACTACAGGAAACGTTTTGGAGGTGCCTCTGCCTGATGAAACTGGTGTTTGTTACCATCATAGATATAGACCAGCTCCTGAGTGTACAGCAAGCACAATTGCAGAACCATGGTAAATTCCTCAGTAGCTGGTGTATCTGTAGTGCTGGAACACATCTTAGAGATCCATTCTTGCTCCTTTATGCATCAAAATGCTTATTTAACTCATAATTATATTTATTTACATTATATTTTCAAAACACAAATGGGAAAACTGATGTTTAGGGAAGACAAGTTTGCATTTTTCTGCATTTTTTATTTTTATGCCTTTCCAAAACCTATTTTAAATTAGGACTGTCATATATTTCCAAAGCTACAAGAAAAGTCTGGCCTCTGACTCAGTGGACTTCAACAGAGCTAGTGGAACCTGGCTCTCCAGATCCATTTTTTCTCATATGTTTACCCATGGATTCAGCTTTTGCTGTTACAGGCTTTCAGATACTATTATACAGATCTCCAGTGATTGATATTGTTTCCTATCAGCAGTAATTTGCTCCTGAATGTCTGAGCTGGTACAGATATACTGCAGGAGTCCTTATTAGTTTTCTTTTGCTGTTAAGTTGAATGCTTGAATTCAGAGTAACCTTGCTAATTTTACAGATTCATTGCAATGGATAAATTCAGCAACAACTCACATAAACTTAATCTTTTTCAAGAACAATGTGTATTTTCCTTTCCACTAAAAGACTGAACAACTAAATAAAAACCAATTTCCAAATACCCACCTGGTACCTTCATTTCAAGTTAGTACATAGGTTATTACCCAGCAGTCAAAAGGCAGTTGTGTGCTTAATCTGATGTGTGCACCAATGACAGCTTATTTTGCTGAGTCCAATTTCTTGTTGTGTAGCTGATAAGCAATAACCACAGTTAGAGGTTTTGTTCCTATGTTCTTTTGTGATTAAAAATTAAGGTTGATTAAACATTGAACAGTAAGTCTGTTGCAGCACTCCTAAATTCCCATCTTTTTAATTTGTTCTTTTCGATGATGAACACCAAAAATTTCATTGATGGACAATAAATGAAATTAGTCAGTAATCTTTGCCCTCAGATCTCTTTCTTTTGGTGCATGAATAAGTTCCCAACGTATTATGGAGATATAAAACATGACTTTGGAAGCTGGAGCCTCAAGTTAGACATCTAAATAATAGACCTGTTTTTTTTAAATCTTTAGAGTCCTTGAAAGCCTCTGAGTTCCCAGCAGCTCCCCTGGAAGCTCTTGCAAGCTGCTGGATGGACTTTTGAAAACCAGGCATGCCATTTGCATGCTTTTCTCCCTCAAACCTTAATAGTTTTTTAGAGAAGCTGTCACATCCCATACAAAAAGCTGTCGCTTTTAATGCATCCTGGTGTCTATAGATTTCCAGTCAAGTCTGTGCCTTCTTCCCTTAATATGATGGTTTCTACTTGGGGAAAAAAAAATTAAACATCATAACAACAAATGCAAACAGCCCTGTTAACTAATTGTAGGTTAAGTCTGAAAAGGTATTGAGCTTCTTTTGGTAGTGTGAAAGCCTTGAACTTTCTTTGCCTTCAATGAATGGTAGTTCAGCTCCTCCTTGCAGTCTGAGACTCCCCCTGAGCAGTTTTATGGCAGGTTGGACCCCAACTGTTCAAGAATGATCCCTTTTACCCTACTGTATCATTGCTGGGCCCTGTATAAAGAGCCTGTGACATACACAAGTCCTTTCCTCTACATTACTTGGCACCTTTACTTGTCTTTATACTGTTGCTTCTGATACGTATGGACAACTTGTGTTTGGGGGAGACAATGTACTCCACGCCCAGGAAATCACGTACATAAGCTAGAGGAATGTTAAAACAGCAGCAAGGGAGCACCACGGCTGCAACAGAGGAGGGAATGGCTCTATCAATAATTCTTTTATTCCACAAACCTAGTATAGCACAAAGTGGCAAAAGGGGGGAATGGGTGTGTGTGCAGAGGGGAGGAATGGTGCAGCTCTGTGTCTGTGGCCTCACTGCCTGCTTTGCCTTTGCCAGAAGATGGGGGTGCAATGGCTCTGCTGGTGCCCATGCTGGGCAGGCTGGTCCCAAGCCTACAGGCCTCCAGTGCCTCCGTCCCTCCCCTTCCCCCCTGCAGGGGCAGCTGGATCTAGCTGAAATCGGCAGAGTCCTGTCCTAGCTCGTCCCTTAGCCCTGCCACTCCCTTTTCTGCGGCAGAACAACCCACTTACAGACCAAGATGGCAAAATTTAGTTATTCTTCCATTGTCTCTGCCTTGCACTAGTCTTTTTGGCTCCATTTTCCTATCGCTAAATTTCATGTAATGTCTTTCCTGAGTTTAGCAGTTCTGCAGGGCTTCACAAGGTACATTTAGATTAGGTATGAATGATCATTACCTGGCCCTCAAAACTCACTGTATCTCTACCTAAAAACTTCAAATCTGTGAGCTTTAAGCTGTTTCCAAGTTCTTCAAGAGTTAAGGCAAATTTTTTAATTAACAACACTGAAGGACAACATTGATCTTCTAACTGCTTTCTCAACTGCAATATGGCAAAGAGGTCAGGGAATGCATCCTTCACTGATGCAAAGCATGGTAAGAAAATCATCTGGCAGGTGATCCCAAACTTTACACCATTTTGAGGACAGCAAATGAAATGATTCATCATTTTCTAAGGAGACTGAAGCTGATGGAAGGAACCTTGTCTGAAGTAATATTTTCTGTGGTGCCACATGACTTTTTTTTTTCCTTTAGGCATGGTTTCAAGAGAAAACCCAGTCCTATGCAGCATGTTTGTATTTCAGCTACCGTGTGCTTATGCAATGCAATAAAAGAGGTGAAAAATGCAATAAGATTCTTATCTCGCAACAGAATCCTTTGAATAATTAGTCTCTGATAAACAGTAGTTTAAAGTACTGGGAAACTACTCTATACAATAAATACAAGAGCACCTTTAGCTTTTAACTGCAACTATCTGGTTTTCTCTGAATGGCAGGTGTTATGGCAAAGCTGTTACTCATAACCGTTAAGAGCTTTCAAGGACTGTGGAAATAATATGTAAACGCATACTTGGAAGGAAACCAGTCTAACTTCTGACTTCAGATAGACTTATGAGAAGCCTATTGTTCTTTGAAGAGTTTTTAAATTACTGTCCTAATAACTTTTGTGCTACATTACTACTGTACATTTCTGGAAACAGCTCTGTCCCCAAATGCAGAAACCTGAATTACTCAATTTGGTATGCTTCTGTTTAGGCAATAGGAGAGTGGGAGTTTTTGGAGATGTTATTGCAAATCTGTGATTTGTACACTCAAATTCCTTGTGAGTTTTATTTTGAGGCATTAGTCTTTCCTGGAATGGAGCCATATATAAGAATAAACTGATACATTCAGTCATAGAATTAGTATGGAGAGGTTCACTTTTGAACTGTCAAAGGGTAGAGCTGGTTGATGTTTTCAGCTGTGACATGAAAACAGATCAGTGCAGCAGTGAGATTTAAAAATATTTCAATAGGAGTTACGCTAATAATGGACAGACTGGATGAAGCAGGCTGTGCACACCTATTTCCTTTATTTGCTTCTGCTCTTGCCTTTGGTTTATTTTTTCTCTAAGTACTTAGAAAATATGTGCACTAGATTATGGCAAGGCAAAGCCTTTACAAAACAAAGAAGTACAATATTAAGTATATTGGTTGGGTGTTAGAAATCTCAAAAGCACATCTGAGCTGAGCAGTAGTGAAGAACCCCAGTAAGTTACTGGGTTCTAGTGGAAAGTTTCCACAGTCCTGTCCAGCCCAGAAATCTGAGTTTACCTTCTGCAGAAAAGTGAGGCATAGAGAATAGGGAAAGGAAGAGAGAGAAGGAGCTGTACACACCCCAGTCTTGCCCTGACATGGGAGTACTGCAGCTCTCCCAGGTCTCTCAGCACAGAAGGAGTCCAAGTATTCAGTACAGTTTTGTTCATAACTTTGTCATTTATTAATTCTGATTTCAATATATATACATTATCACAAAATATGCAATTATGGAGCTTAATCATAAGGTAATTATTTTGCCTTTTAGTCACATCTCTTTTGAATACCTGGTGAGGTTTTGTCAGCGATGTTAGATCTTGTCCAGGGGAAAATATTTGAGCTGTGTGTATACATGTATGTGCACCTATATACACCCACGCTTGAAAGGTGATGCAATTTTCCATTAAAGTTCAGAATATTCTTAGCTAGGGAGAGGTAAATAATGGTTTTACTTACCTGTCATAAATAATGACAATGACTAATGACAGTGCTCTCTTGTGAAGGACCTTCAAAGTCTTCACACTGTGAAACAGGGATAGGGGATTCATATAAGCAGTGGCTGGATTGGTGCACACACTGTTTCTTATTTGGTCAGCTTTATGTGCTAAAGGCAGAGGCAAGGCCAGGGGGTTTAACCCCTAGTTCTAGGTATCAGACAATTTCCTTTATCTTGAAAGTGTTAATAGTAGAGTAGGGAAATTAGAGTACTGTGCTTATTAACCACTGTCAGGGATCCGGGGATCTACAGAGATCTTTGTTCTGACCCTGCTACTTTTTTTTTTTCTTTTTTTTTTTTTTAATTTAGCTGCTGCCATTATCTGGTATCTGAAATCCCATGTTTACCTGCTTGGTTGAGAAATTAGAAATGTAACATCCTGACGTCAATGTTGGCTTTTAATAACCACAGCACATTGTTCGCATCAGGCATGAGAACAAAAAATAAATTTTCTAAAGCAGCTTCATGAAGGCCAGAATAGACACTCAGAACAGACCATTCTATAACAGTGGTCATATAAGTAGGGAATATTGGCTGCCATCCATTGTACATAATCTACTGCATAATTATATTTGATAGAAGCTTTCTAGTATGTGTGGATAATAAGCTCATGTATCTATGAATCTGGAATGTTCCTAAAATGAGTTAGTGCATGCTCAACATTAGTTTCCCAAGTTTTTTCATACTGCAATATTATATTACATTTACTAAATAGATTAAACTCTATTGCAGCCTTAAGGGACACAGTATTCCAGTGGACAAACAAGAGGATTTATGGTAGGAACGCTGATTGATTTTAATAGAAGTTACGTGTGTAAATCTATGTGCGATGAGATCACATCATATGCTAAAGAACACCAGTAGAAGTGTTTTTATCCTGAAAACACAGCTGCCCATATTTGCAAAGCCTAATTTACCTTAAAAACAGTAGACAGCAACATTTTATGCCCACTATGGTTATCTACATGACTTCAGCATGCATTGCATTTTGTGCCTACTCTAGAAATATTGAGGTCTAACCAAATTTTTGTGGTATAATAAAATCAATAACAGTTACAATTTGTATTCAATTACACTGTATTTCTAAGTCTCTGTTATGGACAATATTTAAGAATTCTTTACCAGAAGCTATCTGTTCCTACCCTATGGCACCATGGTGATATGAATAATCCTCAACAGCATCCATTCAATTAAAAAAGATAATTATTTTTCAACATTGTACAAGTTGAAGAGCTGAGAAGGGATTCACAGTTATAATATAGTAATTTTTTTAGGCAATGTAACAAATGTAATGTAGAAAAATATATCTTTAATAGAGTTTCTAATGTAAACTGCATGGCAATTTGAGATTAAAAGAGTCATTACTGGATACCCAACATGGGCAAATCACACTGGCTGGTATAATTTGTGGTCATTACTACTAATTTGGATTTTTCCAAAAGTTTTATCTTCTTTTATATCCCACTTTTTAATCCATTGAATTGTGTAAGGCAGACTGCGTTTTCCCCTTTGGAAATCATTGCTATGTATTTACCAAGTAACTATAAAAAACAGAGGTGGGTGCACTGATGTGACACCCTAGACAGAATGAATACACAGCATTAAACACTTGCTATTAAATGCCAGAGAGCAGTTAGCTACAGGGTCTCCACATTCACAGTGCTTTTCCAGAATACGTAAAATTAAAAACCTTATTCTGCCATGGCTGTTGTTGAAGATTAAATGCTCTTGTTGTGTCTGTACTCAGAAACACATACAGCTGTTATCAGAAACACATACAGCTAGAGGGGAGACGATCTCAGAATGACCTAGTCCACCCCAGTTCTCAGGAGCAGAATTAGATCATTCCCAAAAGATGTTTAACTCCTGTGGTTGCCTGACCCTACACTAGAATACTTGTACTTAACTTGTCTTTAAAAGGTGTTTCTTAATGCCTGTGCTGTAAATTAAGTCAATTGTTTCTGATATGGATCAATAACCAGCACAGATCTGATAGTCAGGTTGGATGGGGCTTTGAACAACCCGGTCTAGTGGGAGGTGTCCCCACCCATGGCAGGGGAGGTTGGGACTAGATGATCTTTAAGGTCCATTCCAACCCCTAAAACTTCTGTGATTCTGTGGCAGATCAGCATAAATCAATCAATGAGACAATGTAACCCTCAGTTATTTCTACCCAAGAAAACACTGCTCCCTGTTGCAGCTGCTGAGGGACAGCCATTCCTCATCCGCTCCATCACCTGACTGACAGGACACGATGCTGCTTCAGAGGTTTAGACTTCAGTGTCTTACCAGCTCCCGGCAGTTTCACACCATTCATTTCTTCTGCAGTCAAATGCTACATAGTTTCAACTTAATATTCATTACATTTATATTTGCTGACTGACACAAGAGATCATATGTGGTCATATTTCTGTTTAATTTTTTGGCTTAATATTCATTAATTTACAGTGGCACCATACTTTGGGCAGGTTCTTTTCCCATACACCATGCTATGAAAAATGCTACTACATTTTTCATTAAACAGAAGCAAACAAGCCATTTCTCTCCAAAATGGGACAATATAGGTGGCATGCCGGGGGTCTGGGTGAACTGGCAATTTCCAGATCAAGTTTACCTAATTTCCAAGTGCAACACAAGAAAGGCTTATTGGCTATCCACCACACAAACACCATGTGGACTCTGGGGTAAGGTAGGTTCTTTCTGCATGACAGAAGGAAGCCCACACGTGGAACATGCTTAAGAACCTGGTTTATGCATTATCTGCATTCAAAGTCTACTCCCTTTCTCTGAAACACTGACAGAAGAAAAATACATAAAATCTTGTTTTAGTCACTGTTATCAGCAGATAAGACTAAGCTTATTTGGCACCAGATCAGCTGAGTAAAGTCCTGTTTTCTGTGACCAACTTTCCTGATTATAGCTACATTCTAAACTAAGTCATATTCTGAGTCATTTCTTAAGATGCGAGTGATGTAAAGGGTTTAGGATTAGGGCATACAAATCAAAGAGGGTGTTCTTTGAAAGCTTCCACAGACAACATCAGTTTTCACAGCAAAAACTCTGCTTCTTTTCTATACTGAATAGAAAACAGAGATTGAGTAAGCATTCTGAAAATGGCATGAAGAAAGAAAGCATGCAATGAGTATATAGACACATGTAAATACATTTACCTGAGCAGATGTAAAAGTCACTAAAACAAACAGAGCTGGAAGGAAGAGGGAAGAACGTCACCCATGCCACCTCACTTCCATAAAGAAGTGTAGAATATAACACCAATGAGGAACAGCTGCAAATTAGGAAAAACACTTGGAAGCAAATAAAATGCAGGTCCCTTCTCCACCATGTCCCTCAATTGTTGGCTATTGCCAGCCTCAGGGTGGCTGATATTTCTGCCCCAATGAGCCGTCTTTCAAAAAAATCCAAATGTTGAGGCCAAGACAGATACCCTTTCAGCTCTGGGCTGAAAGGAAGAGTGCTAGCAAGAGACCACAGATGGGAGATGGCATCAGCTCCTTGGGAGTTCCTCCTCATGCTTCATGCCACAGGATCCCAGGATGAACTGGCAGTGCCCCCATTTCAACAGACTCTGCTGGCTTGTTTCCCCAGTGCCACTCCTGTTAGGGATTTGGATTACCTAGCAGCTTCCACAGTGGCACAGCCTGGCTGCCAGCCCTGTGGCATAAAACATGCCACCAGGACCCCACTGCCTTTGAAACAGTCTGCAGCGTATATACTGTATCTACCTCTGTGCAAGATCGCAGCATCAGGACTGCAGATGAAGATCCATCTTCTTGCTGTTCTCTTCCACTATTGTCCTGCAGTGTGATTTGCAGTGAATCTGTTCTTCTCTGTCCTTCCATTTCCCCGGCTCTGACTGCAAGCTGTGTGGTGCAGGCTGCCTTTCAGAATGAAGCTGCACAGTGTGGAGCCAGCCCAAGACGGGACCCAGTTCTGAGCTAAAGCTTCAGGGAACGAGGCAAATACATATAGCAAGCTGTTTCTTTGCACTAGGGATACATTTTGCATTTGATCATCCATTGCGCTATAATCCCCAAAAGTCAACTTTCTGAAGAGAGTCAAAGAAATTCACTGGCTCTTGCCTTAAGAGCTGGATGGCAAAATACAGATGATGGATTCTCTTAGGTGCATTCCTAGGAGTACACAGACTATTGGAGCAAACAGGCTTTTGTTAGTTGTAGGCATGCTCTTCACATGGCAACTTTCTTGGCCATTTCTGCCACCAGTAATTACTGAAGCATATACAAACAAATATGGGGAAATATGTGTATTCTTAAACCCTGACATTATGTTATAGTTCTTTGTACTAAGAAACAATAGCCCCACGGTATAGCTTATTACTGTAAAAACAGAAAGATACAATTTGTAAAACAAAATTATCTGCTATAAACAAAGGCTCTGATTGAAAGAAAAATAAATGAAACAATCATACTGTAATTGGCTTAGATGCCTTAATCAGTGCCAATTATGCTGTGGCTTCTATGTTTTACATAGATTAGACAGTACTTTCTCTCACTTAGATTAGTTAAAACATTGTGTGAATGTTAATGACTTAGTTATGTCAGTTAGTTAGTTAAAAAGTAATGACTTATATGTTAGTAAAAATGTTAGAATTTTTATGTGTTCAACTAAGAAGTTATATATGAAAAATATTTTGATATTTCACATTGGAATTAATTCTTAGTGTTCAGTTATATCATCTTTCTCATTATGCTGATGCTTCACTAGAAGTAGCTTTAAAATACGTAGTACATATTTATAATCCATTTTCACACAGCTATAACAAGCCTAATGACAGGTGAGAATAATTATTTCCCAAGTTTGGTATTAGATGCCTAAAATATATTTTCAGGAATAATTTTCTATGCAGTATAATTATGACTTTTTTGTTTAGAGAATCTATTTTGGCTTGCTAAAGGGAACTTCTAAAAAGTCATAATTTATGCTAACATTTTAAAACAAATTCTAAATATCCAAATTCACAATAATTGACTGATGTATCTCTACTACAACAATAGTTTGTCTCTCATCAGTTCTGATGTTTTCTTGAGGATAAATGCCTAGAAAAATGAGTCAAAACTATTTTAGCTGTGAATGAAGATGCAAGTTAATAAACAAAACCTGACAATAACTCCCTAATAAAAGCAAACTATTTTTCAAAACCTTTATCAAAATCTGTTTTTTGAAAAGGAAGTTTCATGTTGTTCTGCAGAATACTTCTTATAAGATCAAACTGTGAATCCCCAGCAGAACCTTAGCTGTTCCAGAAATACAGATAAAATGCACAAAGCAAAACAATACATTGTGTCTCATCCCTTCTGAAAGTTTTGGTCTATTCATCACAATTCTTGGTACTGCCCACCACTACCAGCTTCTTTTAATCAACTGCTTTATACTCATTCTGGTAATTGCTTGTTATCCATTTCCACACCACTGGCTTATTCATTGTTTCCAGCAAAACAGTACAGACTTCATTTTATGAGAGCAATTTGTATACAGCACATTACATAATTTATTTTAAATTTTAATGGAGTTTGATTAAAGTTTAATTTAAATTCAAATAATACATTAGAATTTTCCTTTCTAAATTCATTTCAGTATAAACGGATTATCACTTTCTTGATTTCTTTGAAATTATAGTGATTTAAAAATCAATTGGAATTAAAAATACTGAAATTGAAAAATGTTGAAAAACATAATTTCACAAAGAAAAAATTGATGTAAAATCAGAAAACAGTGATGCAGAAAGAAATTTCTTCCTCTTCCAATACATATTCCCAAATTTTTCCATTTCTAGAAGAAAAAATACTTTAGAACTTCATAACTGTAGAAAGAGCTACAAATGGTAATCAGAATTCATTTCATAACAATATTTAATAAGGTTCTTAAAACATTAATTTCAAAAAATAGCTATGAATTTCAAAAAATTAAAATATTGTCAATTTTAAAAATAAATAAGGGATTTCTTAATTTCTGTATGGAAAAATTCCCGTTGTTGATAAAAAGTAAATTTATACTTACCTCTTCTAAATCAGAAATGTTACAAGAAGCATGTTGTTTTCGCAAACACAAAAGATTTAAACTTTTTAAAGGTTGTTATGAAAGTATCTATAATTCACAGTGTGCTTTTTCTGATTTATAACTATTCTAGAATGTATATTGTTTGAACCATCTCCTTGATTTTGATCTTTGAAACAAATGTAGTAGAATTTATATTTTCAAAGAACTCTAGAAATTCAGGTAAGCAATTTCATCCTCTACAACAAATTGTTTTTAATATCACATGTTTTAGCTTGTGTTTATATTTAATCATGCTTGGAAATTTCTTCCTGAAATCACTTAACTTGTAAAAAATGAGAAAATTGGTTTAGATAATTGGTTTAGATAATTTTAGAGATTTGTATAGCTTTTTTATACTTTGGGAGACAGAGTAGTTTGACTAATTCAGATCGGGAGGAAAAAAAATAGTCACATCATTTTTTTTAAGTCCCTCAAGAAACTCTGAGGAGCATATAAAGCCACATTAACTATGTGGCACTTTTCCGTTATAAATTCATTCAGTTTGAAAGCATGAGCATACAATCTCCCATGGCAATGTCCCCTGACATAACTACACAGAAAGCTAGAACACTTTTAAAGGACAGAACAATTACATATGCTCCCCAAAAATACTGGGAGAATTTGGGATGAGAAGGTGATCCTGCATTGAACACTATTTAGTAGAAGAATAATAAAGCAGCACATTTGAGCACAGAGGTAAATGTCAGGGTGCTGCAGAAATCTCTTTTCTACCTTTACCCTGAATGTGAGGCTGTATATTTATCTGGCCAAAGGAGCCAGTGCCCCTCAGCCCCTCCTTGGGAACTGCACAGTTAATAGAGCCTGACGGGAGTTTAAAGATCCAGAGATCTTCAAGGGGAGACACCAACCAAGGCTTCACTTCTCCCTCCCGAAGTGAAACCTATTGCATGTGAAGTGAGGGAAAAAATGCCTTTGGAACCTGGGGAGGGTTTTGTACCAAGCTTGTTACAGCTGCCTAAATATTAGGGAGAGGGATGGGGAGAGGGAGGGAAAGAAAGGAAAGGAAAGGAAAGGAAAGGAAAGGAAAGGAAAGGAAAGGAAAGGAAAGGAAAGGAAAGGAAA
>JANRGV010000001.1:23128606-23164538 GCA_024734035.1 Alethe castanea | reverse complement strand
ACGCGCGGCACCGCTGCCCGCCGCTGGGGGGCGCCCTGCCCGCGGCGCGGGGCGGAAGGGGGCGCAGGCGGCCGCGCCGGGGTCGGGGTGGGCAGGGGTTCCCCACACACCGGGCTCGGCTCGGGCAGGGATCCCCCGCACAGCCGGCTCGGCTCGGGCAGGGATCCCCCGCACAGCCGGCTCGGCTCGGGCAGGGATCCCCCGCACAGCCGGCTCGGGGCGGGCAGGGATCCCCCGCACAGCCGGCTCGGTGCGGGCAGGGATCCCCCGCGCAGCCGGCTCGGTTCGGGCAGGGATCCCCCGCGCAGCCGGCTCGGTTCGGGCAGGGATCCCCCACACACCCCACTCGGGGCGGGCAGGGATCCCCCACACACCGGGCTCGGTGCGGGCAGGGATCCCCCGCACAGCCGGCTCGGGGCGGGCAGGGATCCCCCACACACCCCACTCGGGGCGGGCAGGGATCCCCCACACACCCCACTCGGGGCGGGCAGGGATCCCCCGCACAGCCGGCTCGGGGCGGGCAGGGATCCCCCGCACAGCCGGCTCGGGCAGGGGTGCCCCTCACGCCGGGCTCGGGGCGGCCCCCCGCGGCGGCCCGCGCTCGGTGTGCCCGGTGATTCTGCTGGCGGGGGGCGCGGGGCGGCCAGGGCGGTGCGGTGCCGTGGCAGCTGTGCTGGGAGCTGCAGCCGGCGAGGCACGAGCCGCCTCTGGCTGCAGCCGAGGAGAAGGGATGAGCAGTGGGCACAGGTTTTCTTCAGATTGCGATTTTCACCTCCAGCTAAGGTTTAAGATGAGCGTAAGTGTGCGGAATAGCTCTGGCGCTTTGTGCTTGAGTTCCACTTAAGGGGTCCCCGACTCACCTATCTGGGACTCGTTCATCCTAGCACGGTAAAAATGTGGTGTAGGAGAGGGCTACAGTCCTGGAGGTCACTATCACTGTGTTAGAAAGGGTCATGGCGAAGGGAGGAATTGATGTGGAGCTTTGCGAGGGAAGAGGATTTGCCCAGTCCTGCAGAAAGTGGATGAAACTGGATGCACAATGAAGTGCTTCAGCTCTCCAGCCTCATGCACTCTGCAGGAGAGCATGGTGTTCCTGAGGATACCTTTGACCATGCTCCTTTGCAAAGAGCTACCAATGGGACATGTAGCAGTATCCACGGCCAACACCCTTGCTTGTTAATAGACTTGCTAAAGTGCCTATTTCTGAATCTGCTTCAGCACACAGTGCTTCATAATGTACTGTTGTCATCTAAATAGGCGTGTTTTTCACCTCTCCACAGGCGTGTTGTTTCTTGCAATGTGATCATGATCTGTTCATGAAGGACTTAGCATAGGAGAGAGCAGACCAAGGCAGAAACCTCCAAATGCTATTATTTACAAGCAAGTGACAGTAATATAGCAAAATACATATCCAGGCTCCACCACATTCAATGAAGTAAACTTTTGAGTCCTGAAATCCTGACATAAGTTCTTGGGTGTACACTTCCTCTCACACATGCCTAGTTAGCTCTGCCATCCCCATCACCCATGTGTCACAGGATCATCACCTTTAGCCCATTCTCAGTAAAACCCCTCCGCATGCTGCTGCTCTGTAGCCGAGTGCCTAGCCCTCTGCGCAGACCGTGATAACTTTGTAGTGTATCAGGCACTTGGGGACATTGATACATATGTCACCCTCACGGTTCACGTCTTCCCTTCCACCACGATTTTGCTTTGCGTATCTGTATTAGCTTAATTTTAGCAGGTTTTGAACAATGCAAAGTCATGAAGTAAAGTAAACTAAACTCACTTTTCTTGCTTGGTTTGTCCTCCAGATTTGTTTGGCTTTACGCAGGCTGTGCTCCCAAAGACTGTATGATAATTCCTGGTGGCCGAAAGAGGAGGCACGTTGTGGCCAGGACAGAAAAGGAACAAGAACAGGAGGGCAAGAGCTTCCTACTGCCTCTCTGGCAGAGGTACCAAGTGCCTGTCTGCACCCAAGCAAAGTTTTCAGAAAGTAAGTGAGACTGAGAGCTGCCTTGAGGCACTTGGAGAGGGGGAAGAGGACTGGTGCCAACATGGATAAGGACGGCACAAACCTGGCTGACCAGCAGTATGAATGTGTGGCTGAGATTGGGGAAGGAGCCTACGGGAAGGTGCTCAAAGCCCGAGACTTGAAGAACGGAGGTCGCTTTGTTGCGCTGAAGCGGGTACGGGTGCAGACCAGCGAGGAGGGGATGCCGCTGTCCGCTATCCGAGAGGTGGCAGTTTTGAGGCACCTGGAGACATTCGAGCACCCCAACGTGGTCAGGTGAGGAAGTGGGACCCCTGTTCTGATCAGTGGGGTCCTGGGTTTAGTATGTGAATTGGGCGAGCGAGAGTTTGAGGGGCATAAATGGAATGGACAGTAGTTTGGGTTTGTGGCTGAAGTGAGCGCTAAACTGTGTGCATGAAGTGTGGTTTGAGGTTTCAACAGGCCATGGTGCTGCCTGCCAGACCTCACCTCATCCCTGTGCGTTGCCTCCCACACACACAAACACCCATCTCCAGAGGCATAGGTGTGTGATTTAAGTGTTGGAATGGATGGGCAGGGAGCCCTATATATATACTATTTCCTCAGGCATGAGAGAAAATTTTAAAAACCCCAACCTCTCCCTGGTTTTGTCTGAATTATTAGTACTGCCAGCTGCTTTAGCAGTCTTTAGCAGCTCTGTTCATTATAGAAATGGCAAGAATTAGAGCAGTAGTTGAATGTGCATTCTGCCCTTTTAGATGCTTTTATAGAGAGCTATAGATGATTGTGTTAAAGAGAGGCAACAGCTTAAGACTTCAAGCTTTTCAGGCAGCCTTATGGTTGAGTACTGTTTGGTACTAATTTTCACCACGAGCTGCTGATCATGCTACCAAGAGGGCAAAAATACAGGTGTCAGACCTTACTCACAAAATGGTGGCAGTGTCCCCAGGATGTCCTTTCTGTTGTGTCAATAGCATAAATCCTGGATAAGTGGCCTGTGCCCTCAATGATAATGCTAGCCCTACTGTAACCTCCTACATTTTTCTGTAGCTAGAAACCTTCAACAGCCTGTGAGCGTCTTTTATTAAAATTATGGACTTCAAGAAGTAAGTTTCACTTTGCAGATACCCAGATTGAAACTGGTCAGCATCTTGCTGGTGGTGTTGTATTAGCAAGAATGTTTCCCATTCTTTGTGTTACTTATGCACATATTACACAGCAAAAGGAAAACATTTTTGTACTTCACACCAAGAGTCTTTCTGTCCTAGAGAAATAGATACTCTGAACTTATAGGTGAATTTCAAATTGCATTGCACTTATAATCACCCTTTCTTGTAAGGTCTGAGATCAGGGGGTGTTTATTACGTGCAAGAGGAAAGATGAGACAGAATAATATTTAAATTACAAGAGTCAGTCGCTAGAGATGAATTAACTTTTGTTCATTTCAAGGCAGTGTAATGTGACAGACTCCTTTATGTCAAAACTGAATAGGCAAAGTGAAATGCTGATCATGGAGTGCATGTCATCGGTCTCACTTTAGTGAGCAGTGGGACACGTACAGGCTGCAGCTCACACTTCCATTGCTCATCAAGCAAATCCACAGTTCAGTTAACAACCATTATTTTAGCTGGCACCTAGTAATGCCAGAGGCTTAGTCAGTATGCTCCAAAACTGGGCATCATATGTTTAATCACTGAATCAATTAGCTTGGTTAAGAGGAGCACACACAAAGTACTGGCTTGGCAGTAGAGGGATAATGGGGAGTTGTGAAAATCTTTGAAATTCAACCCATTAGTTTATGGGAGAAAATGAGAATTTTGTTGTCCAGTTTTAGATATTTATATATTTGAAAGCTATATCTTGTTTTGGAATAATTGAACGTAATACTTATCTTTTTTTCTACCACTGACATCTTTCCACATGATGTAAAAGATCTTTTTAAGAGCTTTCTAATCTTGAATGCAGCTAAATAATGAAAATAGAATTCTTGTTTTCCAAAGAGCTATTTGATCAACTGACTATGCAATTGCAGGCTTCTTCTGCTTGATTTAAGTGCAGTTGAATCTCAACAGAGCATTGCATAAATACATTGAAGCTTCAAATATTGTTACAAGCTTGAATGAAAACTAATTCTCTGCAAAGCAGTGAGTATTTCAGCCCGCAATATGAGAATGTAATTTCAGTATAAAAATCTCTGAAAGTGTTCCAGGTCCTCATAGTGGTGTTGTGAAGCCTGTACCTTTAACATACCTGTTGTGAAGCCTGTACCATAAACAACATTTCAGACACAAGGGGCTGGTTGGTAATGTGTCAGGGTGCCTGGGATATTGGTTGCACATCTTTTTCCACAAAAAGGCAGAAGATAAGCAATTTCAAACATTATATCTTCTAAGATGTAAGGAATGCTCTTCAAAAATTCACATCTTCTGTCAATATTTTTAATCTGTAGAGAGGATTAGGAGCCCTCTGGAGTGACCAGAATCATATCCTTCAAATGGAAAAAGTACTTGAAAACATTTAAATGGCCTAGTTCTCTTACAAAATATGGTAGAAGGGTTTGCAATTTATTGAAATCAAACATCTATTTTTGTATTATGTAAATATACTCAGAAAAGGAAATACTGTAAAAGAAGTTCTGCAATTTTAAGCTGCTGATCTAACTGTACTTACTTATTGAACATACTATGCTCAAAATATTTTAATTGTTTGGGCATACATTCTGGAAACTGCCATCATGGCCAGGCTAATAAATAAAAACAATTCCAAATGCATTGTCTGCATACTGGATTAAAATGTACATTGTTTGCACAGCACTGGGATAACAGCACAAATATTTAAAACCAAATATTTTTGATTTGGAAAGGACATTTAGTTTTTTTCTGAATATTACAAGTAACTAGCCTGAGCGAACCATGTTGGAACTGCGAGTAATGTGTTGTATCTGTTACCTCTGAGTAGGGGCATGTGTGATCCGTGAATTACTCAATGCAAACCAGCAGCTATTCAGTGAGTCAGAGTTCAGACAGACTTCGTACAGATGAGCTGCACAGGCCCTGAGCTCCTCTGTGCTACTCAGGCATCTGCTAACAGCAGAGATCACAGACCACATGAACTTAAGATGAGTGTCATTTTCAACTCAAATGGTAGCTCTAGGCTTCTTCAGAGAGTGCAGTAAGAGGCCCAGGGCTTCTCTGTTGCCACAAAGTGTTGCTAAACGTGAAGAACAGTTTGGTAAGGAAAGACTCAGTACTTTCTAGGCATAGGTAGAGCTCCATGGCTTTGCTTGTGATAGAACCGGGATTCAGGACTAGCATTGCCACTCCAGCCCAGGATTGTCTTAACAATTGTAGATTCACTTACTCTGAGAAATAGTGCCAAAATTGGTTTCCAGTGCTTGGCACTAGGGTTGGAAGAGAGTTTTTTTCATAAGGAAGAGATGTCTAAATAGCATAGAATAATTTTAAACATAATATTTATCATATTTTTCCATGCTACTGCTTGCTAATTATGAAAGTTTTGTTTTGTGTTCCTTTGTTCCAAGTCTGTAATTTCCGTATTTGTACAGTGAAGAGATGCATTTTTCACAGCACAGTTGCTTTTCCAAAGATAATGAAATTAGATAAGACTTCACTGCAGAATAAAGCAACACAGGGTGCAAGAAAAGAATCAAAGGGAAATATAATCTTCATCAGAACAGTGATGGTAATGAAAATCTCTGTATTGTAGTGGGAAAAAGGAGGGCTGATCTCAATTTTTTTAAGACTGTTAAGAAAGGTATGGGGGAAAAGCAGTTATGATAATTGCTATGTGCTTAAAATCCTTTGCTGTTTGCATTTGCCCTTTTTAAAGAGCTCCTCTCTGCCGGGACACCTTACTCTATTCTATTTATTTTTACAGAACAAAGTTAATAATAGAATCTTCAAGAGTAAAGCTTACTGTAAATGAATCTGAAAATAACTATGTCGTGGGCTTGGAAAAGTCCCTTGTAGCTGGTAGGATGATCAAGGTGCTCCTCTAATTCACCTTTCAGATAATAAGATGTAATGCTTTAATAAAACTTTAATACATACTGTAGGTAAATATGGCAAAACTTGGTCCGGCACTTAGTGCTGTTCTAGTTGGGAAAAATGAAATATATGTAGATAAAGAACAGACTTTGCCAGGAATAAGTGACATATTAGATTCAGGAAATTCCTGTGTGTAAAACCCTGCTGCAAGATATCTGTAAAAATTCTTCTTGTGCTCATAATGCTAAATTCAGCTGTATCTTGCATTCATTTTATCCCTCTCCTGCTGGTAATCAAATGAATCATTTTCACCATCTTCATCATCATCAAACTGTGAATTTGCACTCTGGGAAGGTGATATGCAAGACAGACTGCTGTAGTTCTTGGCATGCTTGTTTTCTATCATATTTGTATTTAACAGTTTAAATAGCACTAAACCTTAAGCAAATTGAACAAAAATGCAAAGCTGTATATTTTTGTTTCCTATCTCATAACTTTTCTTTTATAAATACAACTTCTTTAGTGTTTTCATGGTTTAGTAACTATTTAATTTTAAAATAACTACAATTATTGAATATGGCCTATTAAAATATAATCTAGTCTGGGTTGTTATTTCAAAGGTGTCAGAGATCTTGCCATTCAAAGTGCTCATAACCATGTAAGAATTAAAAATCTTGATTCTCCCCTTCCTGTTACTTTGCAGAGTATGTCCCCAGCTGATTGACTTAGGTTCAACAGAATGATCCACCTAGCTAGACATCTAAATCTATTCCTCATTCTTTTCTGTATACAAATCAGTGGGGGTGGGAGAGCACAGTAATTATGACTATTTGCACAGTTATGCCATGTTCAAGTTTTTACGTTATTTTATATCCATTGAACTATAAATGGCACTGTAAACTGCTGTGTGTGGTGCAGCAGTCATGCCATGCCATGCTGCTTTTTCCGTGCCTTTGCAGTCCAGTGGTCCATGCTGTTGTCTCTTGTTTTGCACTTGAGTGCTTGGTGGAGCTGATGAACTGATTGCCTTGGCAAGGCCGTCTGAGTGCTGGGGAGAGAGGCTGGTGCACAGGTCACTCTCCCATCCCTGCATATGCTGAAGTAAAGACCAGCACTTTTTTGACTTGCTCAGAGGTCCCAGAAGTATTTAATTGGCTTGGGGCTTAAAATTTCCTTGTTCTTAGAAGGTCTTTTTATAAGTGTCTTAAAGTTCCGTGTCTAGCAGATCATCAATACCTAGTTAACCTTTTGGAAGACAATTTGAACATGTATTTGTTTTGCTTTTTTGTGTTTGTTAAACTGAAATAATGGGGAAGCATACAGAGGGGAAAAAAATTCAAGAGGCTGTAGCTAGTTTTATTTCTCTTTTTAATTTTTGGTGATGCTGATGTTGGCTTCTGACTTTATTGCTGTACTGTTAATAAGTTGAAAGGATGATCTTCCCAAAATCATTGAGATGTTCCATCCTGTCAAGTGAAACATTTCTATTTTAGGGGGTGTTTGTCTCTAGAGAATTCTGCTTCCTTCCTTCATTTCTCTGCCAAGCTAATGTTAAACTTCTAGTCTGTGAGGTCATTCTTGCACATCAGCAGTGTGCTGTATTGTGTGATACAATTTATTTTTGTGTAGCATCACTCAATATGGCACCTGGCAAGCCCCTAGAGACAAAGAAATGGTGATCTTTGCATTGCTAGTTAGAAAGATTGTCTTGCACACAGAAAGAGTAAAATAAGATACATGGAGTGGAGCAGAAGAAACTGAACTTGAAACTTGCTGTGTATTTGTGTGGCAGATGAATCTCAGCTGAGGTAGAAATGGTGGATGAGTAATGGGAAGGAAAAACTGAATGAGCTTCAGAGTCAGTTTTAGTCTCAAACAAACAGGATGGTCTTCAAGGCAGATGTGAAGACGGAAGTGTCTTGGCAAGGGAAAGGCATTTCCAGGCTGCAGAGCAATTTTGGTCAGAAGGCAGGGGAGATCGTCCCTGCACTGACTGGCCACTGTGAGGGACACTGCTGAGGTCTTGGGGAGGAAGGGCTGCCTGCCTGGAAATACTGGCTTCTCTGGTGGCTGGAGGGCAAAGGGGAATGATGTGGCTGCCACTGAGCAGGGCACATAGGACTTGGAGAAATTTGTCAAGGGGTCAGAGGACACTGGGTAGAGAGTGGGCATGAATGCTGGCCTGTCATCATCTGCTTGCAGCCTTACAGTACACAGAATGAGCATGTACAGGGAAAACAAGGATATTGTTGCCAATCATGATTTGTTTGTTAGTTATGGATGTGATAGTTTAGTTTTAATATATGATCTGGCAGAAACTGGACAAGATAAGGGGATTTCAGGAAGGAAGGGTTGAGTATGGAATGGACTTCTGAGCCTTAGGAAATTCAGTTTCAGGAGTGAGTACAAGACATTTAGAAAAAGTATTTTATCTCATTCTAAATCTAAGTTTTTTACAAACAACATGTTTCCAGTCTTTGTATGAGTAAATATTAGTCATTTTAGATTATGTCTAGTTCTCTCTTCCTTCTTTAAATCTGTGGATGGTCATGTCTGTGCTGTTCTTGAGGACATTTAGCCTTCCTGGGTCATGCCTGGAATGGAAAACCAACTTCTTTCACAATAACCATTGCTGATGGCAGGCTGTGACTTCCAGGCAAGTGGGATCCAGGATTCAAAACTGAGCCTTGAAAAGGTTTAGATGCCAGGAGAGTGGATGGTACTCACTTCTGACTGAAGTGTGGAACAGAGCAGGGAGAAGAAAAGTTGCTTGCTTTCTCAGGGTTTAAAAGAGAGCAGGCTGGACCTGAACTCTGTGACTTAGCAAAGCACTAAGTCACTCAGGTGGGCTTGGTAGGATTTAAGCCATTGTTTGAAGCTTAGCACAGGTCTAAGTGCATTATCAAGTAGAAATAGCTATGATACTAAGAGTGCACTGAATTTTAAAACATCTCTCTGGATAGAGTTCAGGGACAATATACATCAGAATATGAATCACAGATACTGATTCTTATTCACGTGTTAGATTAAAGCCTTATTTCTCAAGAATATTTCTATTAAAAATGAATCATGTGGAATAAGTAATATAACTATCCTGACAGAGTAGTAACATGAATTTGATATCAGGAGTGGTTATCATCACTACAGGTGAGGTTCTGTAGTTTAAAAAGTATTCTATAAAGTTTTGTAACAGTGAATAAAATAGAAGTTGCAGTTCATTCTGAAACTTTACTGTATATAAAGGATTTAGTTTGCTTGGTATGAAGTCTAGTTATTTTCCAGTATTGCTGAACAAGTTTCTTCTTAATGATCTGATAAATTATCAGAAGGTACTTGTGCCCATATACATACATAACTAAGCTGTGTTTTTTCTTACAAAGGAGAGAAGATTTCTCCACATATACCTGTTCTTCATATCTTCTTATATTCTGAAAAATACTTCTAATTATGCAGGCATAATTATTCAACAGGTATACCTTTAAACTCTAAAGAATTTGTATTTAATAAATAAACCACTTCAGAATTTTCCAAGGAGTACTTTTTCTGATCGTGTCCTTTGACATTTTCCACTTGGGAAACTGCCATTTAGGAAGCTTTTGATGAAATGATTGTCAGAGAGTGGAAATGTGACTGTTGATTTCTGAACTCTTTTTAAAATACCTCATTGCATCCAAATTATTGTATTGACTTTTGCATTTATTTATTTACCCTTTACCTTTGAAAATCTGTCCCATCATTAGAACAAAAAAGTAAATAGTCTTCTAAATAATCCCTTTAAAATCAGACCTTAAATTTCTAACAACACAGTTGTGTTTTCTTTAGGCAGAATAAAGATCATTTTATATAAGTAGTAAGTAACTTATTCATATGACGCTTTAGATGTTTTTTTAAGGTTTCAGAAGAAGATGGGTTTCTATGGGTTTTTATCTGAAGTATCTTGCCTAATTTTTGGGATGAGGTGAACATTTCACACACCTATATACAAGGTATGCCAATTTGCTGGTATTGGTAGAGTTATGCTTGCGTGGATTTCCCATGACATACCTAGTAAATTATCTATGAGCTTATCAAAAAGTTCTGTACTGTTTTAAAAGGGTTCATACCAACACTGACTGCTTATTACTCTGGATTATCATTCACAGCTGACCAATCTTCTCTTAATAAAAGAAAATAAAAAACTAACTCAGACATGAATTCATCTTTACAGGAATTTCCCATATTTAATGATAGCAAACTCAGTTCTAGTGTAGATGAATCATACTAAGTGAAACCTATTGAGTTTGGACTTTTGAAACATTAGTCAGTGCAGCATATTACATATTTTGATAGAAACAGAGAAATGAAATGAGAAATAGAATGGAAAAGCCTGTGTGATTTTTTTTTCTCTCTTTTATGTGAAACTTTGGCTAGTCTTTTAATATCTATTTGAAGTGTGGTCAGTGTGATAAATTGCTGTTTAACAATGCCAGAGAACTCCCTTTTCCCTGAAATAAATTAATTATAAACTGGAAATTTCAGTACTTTGTTCACTGTTTCTTAAGTTAGCATATTTCTGGGAGCTTTCTGTGATCGTAATTCCTAGCTGTACTGTTGCTTTTGTTTCTCTTCATCTGTGGAGCCAGGGCTCTACTGTAAGGATAGAATTCTATCACTTTTTTTTTCCACATTTGATGTGGTATTTTGCATACAGCTGCAGAGTAGACAGTTACCTTTGAAAAGAACATTTGGCTGGTTTAATTTGATTAGAGCAAACCACCTCAATCATTACTGAACTAAGACCGTTTTCACTTCAACTTGGCTGTAGGAGTTGGGAATGTACTGACTGTGCTTAGATGTTTGGGGGAGGACTCGTTTGGATACACAGCTACCACTGAAGTGAAACAACCTTAGAGGACCTTGCATACTCTGCTCTTTCCCAATAAGAAGGGAGGGCTGTGAAGCCATTGAATGTCACATTTAACTTTCCTTCATTGTGACAAGGAATTGAATCCTTTTTCTACAAAAAAATTTGAAATGTTTAATGCATGGAAATACAGGAGCATACATTTTTAAAAAAAACACCGTGGTACTAAAAAACATGCATAGGATAGGAAAGTCTTACATTTACAACAGGTGTAAAACATGCCTAGCAATAGTATTTTGAATAAAGTTGTAATAAAATCCAACATATAAATACAAATATGGTGGGATTCTTATAGATACATTATATCCAAGTTAAAATTGAATCCCTTTTATTAAGTCTCAGTAAGATTCACTCTTTTGGAGTTTTGATTTTCTATGCTTTTCCTCATTATATAAATATATTGGGGTGTTTTTTTATTTAGCATATTGAAGATCAAATTAGATACTTAAGATTCACATAGAATACTATGTATTCTGTATGATTTTTGCTTTTCAGTTTTCCTCACTGATGATCACACAATTTTTCTAGAAAAACTCTAATGGTTGTCTAGAATATATATATGTCTCATGATAAATTACAGACCTTCAATAAATTGTAGTCATCTAGTGTTCTCTAGAAAATACAATTCTGATCTTTAAGTGCCCTGAATTTGTGGTAGTACATCATCATATATACAGTATTTTAACCAGAGGACTACAGCCAAAGGAAGAGTTTTTACTTCTTCTTGCATTATGTTCCAGAAAGCAATATGCATAGTTAACTGCCCATCTGTGTCATCAGTCTAACACTTGCTGCTAATGGCAGAATTGCTTACACATCTTCCAGCTAATCCAAGAATCGAGTTGCAGATTTAGGGCTTGAGTTTCCACTGGGGAACTGAAAGAGCTACACTGATTCAAACAGCTTCGGTTGTTCAAATCATGGGGTCCTAATGTTAAGATGAACAACAATGCATTAACACAGGCAGACTGTGCAGAGGTGTCCCATCAAAACTGCATATTTGAGACTTCACCGTTTACAGTTTAGATGCTGCAACTATTGAGTTCACCAAACTGGGGTATAAAAATTCATTAGTTTTTCGCTGAAGTAGATTTAGCATTTCTGTTTCAGTCCTAGTTACGCTCCCTTTTTGCACCACAAATAATTCGTCTCTAACTCAGTATGTATCCTCTGAAATATTCTATGTCTGCTTCTGTGTGGTCAGCTAAGCATCTTGTACAGTCTTATCTCTTGAACTCCAGGTTGCATCACGGACACAGTGATTTCAGTGCAGTGTACGTCTCCTTCTTCAAGGGCAAATTCTTCTAGTGCAAATGCTTCTACAGCTACAGTTAGAGACTTTGCTGTATAGTATTGAAATTTATGTCTAATGTTACTCACTCACACAGCATTAGAACCTTTATTACTGATTTCCAGGTTCCTTCAGGACAGTGAAAGTCAATGACCTGTATTACTTCTCTGTGCTAGGAAGTAGATTATAAAGTGAATCTCGTTTTGCCGACTTTATCTATCAGCATACTTTGTGAACTTTATGACATAGAGATTAGGTAACATCTACAGTTTAATTAGTATGTTGTTTATCCTTAGATAACCTTCTAGATTGTTAATGGAGATAGGCCTACCCACTGATCTTTGTGGTTTCCTCGCAGACATCTCTAATCAATTTGTTGCCTCACTGTTTATCTCTGCTTTTTATAAAATGCTGCGCAACAAGTTTTGATCGAAGCAGTAATACCCATATCCAGACAGGTTGGAATCAATGACTGTAGTCTGAAAATTAGAATGATAGGTCTCATTACACTTAAGGCATGGCCTAGACAAGTTAATACTTTTGCAGAACAGAGTACCTCTTATCTCTTCATTGCATAGAATCCCATTCATCATACTGCCTTTATGTTTGTAGCATCATTTAAAACAAAAAAGGTGTTACCTGGCATTTCTTAATTCTCTGTTGCTTATTACTCATATTGCCTCTATTCTTAAGAACTCAAGAAGGTTTTATTACTTTTAATTTTTATTTTGTCAGATTAAAACATCATTTAGAGATGTCAGTTATTTCAGAAGCAAATATTTGTGCAGAAGTGAAAAAATACAAACAGAAATGAGTCTGCAACTGAGGATTATGTCAGTACAAGAACAAAAATAGGATTTAGGATTTGCACAGAAGAGACAGGTAATCCATTTGACTAAAAATGAAAGGTAATTGTGGATATAGATAAATGGCAGACAGGTGAATGATGCTGATGAGGGAGTTTTCTTAGAAGACATTTAAAGTATTCTGACATATCCCAAATCAAAAGGGTATTGTGATATTTGTAAGAAAATAAGTTCAAAGACTGCTTGGTTTCCAGTTAGCCAAAGTTGAGAGTGAGCAGACTATTCTGCAGAAGCAAAGCCTTAGTCATGAAAAGCAAATAATCTTTTGCTGTCCTGTACATCAACGAAAGGATATCGAGCCTATGATCCTGGAAGAAGTTCACGAACATACTCATAAAGCGCAGTTTAACTACTGTTCATGGTAGACAGGTTTTAAAGTCAAGTAGACAAGGTTTAAAGACAAAAGTTATGTATGAAATCAATGAAGTAGCTCTTCCTCTTTCCACAAAATAGAGAGATCACTCTTTGCATAGCCTGAAGTAACTTGCAACAGCTGATTTAAGAAATTCTAATAGTCAAGACGCACAGTCATAGTGGCCACAATAATTGTCTGACATTTTTGGAAAAGGGATGGTTCCCAAACTTGGCATAGTAACAATAGGCTTTAGAAAAGAGAGATTAAGAAACAAGTAATCAAAAATTTAGCAGTCAAGAGAAATGATATGAAAAGGCATAGATTTGAAATGGTGGATACTTAAAACAAAAGCACAGTTTTTGTCACTTGGGTTATACACCGTTCGCTGACATCATGCTCTCTCTAGTCACTGAAATCCTGGCTGCTCTTTTGATCTATATCCTCTTCCTGGGTGCTAGATGCAGCAGGACAATTTAGGAGTGTTGGATTCTTAAACTCTGAAGGAATGGGAGATATTCAAGGGAGACAACAGACTTTCTTCGCCCATTTTATGGCTGTGCTCCAGTATATCATGATGGATTCACAGAAGCTACGCATAGCCATGCATAACAAGATAGGGATGTGAGGTAATTGTGAGCAGACACTTTAATCATCTGAATATTAAGAGTATACTCCATCCTAGTAATTTAGGGTCCTCCCATAGTGAGTGCAGAGCGAGCATGTGCTTTAGGAGACTGATTCATCCCACTCACTCTTGGTGCCCATGCTGGAATACAGTGAAATGCTCTCTGGAAATGCTCATTTTGACTGTAGAGGGAGCCCAGGTGGACAAGCTTGAGAAAGTGGGCCCATTGGAGTTTCATGAAGTTTACAAGACCAAGTGCTGGTCCTGCACGTGGGTCAGGGCAACCCCCAATATCAACACAGTCTGGTGGTGAAGGGATGTGGAGCAGCCTGTGGAGAAGGACCTGGGGGTGCTGGTGGATGAGAGGCTGGACATGACCCAGCCATGGCACTCACAGCCCAGAGAGCCAAACGTGTCCTGGGCTGCATCGAAAGCAGTGGGGCAGGGGAGGGGTTTCTGCCCCTCTGCTCTGCTCTGGTGAGAGAGACCTCACCTAGAACACAGCACCCAGCTCTGGGGTGCCAGCTCAGGAACGACATGGACCCGTTGGAGCAAGTCCAAAGCAGGGCCCGGAAGATGGTCAGAAGGATGGAGCACCTTTCCTGTGAGAGAAGGCTGAGAGATTTGTGTTTGTTCAGCCTAGAAAAAAGGAGGCTTTGGGATGACCTACTTGTGGCCTTCCAGTACCTGAAGGGAGCCTACAAGAATAAAGAGGGACTTTTTACAAGGGCTTGTAGTGACAGAACAAGAGGGAATGGCTTCAAACTGAAAGAGGGTAGGTTTAGATTAGATACTAGAAAAGAATTCTTTACTGTGAGGGTGGGTGAGTCACTGAAGAGGTTTCCAAGAAAAGTGGTGGGTGCCCCATCCATGGAAGTGTTCAAGGGCAGACTGGATGTAGCTGAGCAACCTGGTCTAGTGAAGGGTGCAGGGCAGGGGAATTAGATGATCTTTGCGATCCCTTCCATCCCAAACTATTCTGATTCTAATGTAGAGTGGCCACCTAACTGTAACTTGCTCCATCTCAATGAAATTAATGCCAGTCAGTAAGGTTTGAAGGTGAAAAGTGCTAGTAGAATAGGGGAAGTGCTAGTAGAGAGTTTGTACAGTAAATAACAGATGTCATAAAATCAAATAGGAAATTATTTTGGGTGTGGCAGAACGAAAAGTTAGGACTGAAATCAGAGGGTACTTGTACTTCGAGAATTTAGATGGAAGAAAAAGTGAGTATTATAGGGGAAATTATTTTTTAACCCAAGTCTGTCGTACGTGGATTGTTGGTAATCAATCAAGGCTTGTTCAAGGCACTTGTTTTTATCACTTGGCAAAAATTACGCACGTTCTCTAATAGAATGTGGGTTTCTGTGAAATTTACTGGCTTCAGACAATCTGCTTTTAGTTTGTGTTTGGCATTAAAGTGCTAAAGGGAACTGATAGTAGCTGGGAGGGATGGGCATTGCCTGCTTACCTGGTACTCAGTTTTAAGCTGCAGCAGAAGCCATGTTGGTCAAAAATGGTTCATATTTCACAAGAGGAAAAATAACTGACTGTGTGTGTTACAGATGGCTGTTCATGCAGTCTACAAGTAGTTTAAGGCACCTTTCAAAGCTTTCACAGTTATGGTTTCTCTTTTTGTCATAGCTCTTCACTCTGCCATACTGATCTCAAACAGGATTTGCCCCTAAGTGGGTTTATTATGTCATTACTGAAAAAAATTTGATGTTGCACATAGTTTCATTGCCTCAGTTTAATTTTGGGCAAATTGCATAATTGTACAATTGTAAATAGTTGGAAAGCTTTGGTGTCTAACTTACATTTCAGTCTTAATTATCCAAGACTTGAGTTTTTGTAAAGGAGGGGTGCTACGCCTTTATCTCAGAATAATTTTGGGGGAATTTTTATTTTTCAAAACACGTCAGCCCACATTGCTAAGCAACAGCTTTCAAAATTAAAATCAGACAGTCAATACTGCTAAAAGATACTGCTCCATGATTTTTTATGTTAAGTGTCTGTTTTATAATTTGACATAACGGGTTTGAAAACCGTTTTATTATGGAACTACTGAGACAGTATAGTAGTAGTAAAGTAAATAATCTGCTCTATTAAGCTGTTTGGATATGCATATTACACGTGGGTATATGTGGAAAATCATGAAAATGTCAAGATTTGACTGCATTTAGCTTCAGAATTACTATTTTGTAACATGGATTAGTATTGTTAGACATATAGGACTGCAGTTAGTTTATTGTCTTTGCTTTAAAAATGTGTAAGCGGTTTTCTATTTAAAAGTTCAGAAAAAATGGAAAGGGTATGAGAACAAGTCAGGAAACAAACCATCCCAAAAGCTAATGGTTTTTAAAAAGTTGCATGACATTGAAAATTGGAAGATGAAACTGAAACTCCATCTCACTCTTAAGTATAATAAAATAGTACATTTTATTAAATGTATTCTGGAAAGAGTAAATAAAAATTATAAATCCTGAGGCCAGTGGCAAAGAGCCCAGGCATCTTTTGGCATCTATTGGCTTAACCTCACCTGGGCAGCAGGTAACTGAACAGGGAATGTCAATGTCTAAAAGCAGCACAACCAGTTTTTTTTGGTAGATGGCTTTTTTCTCCTTTTGTTTGTAGTACAAGTATATATTTTTAAGGGCTTTAGAGAATATTTAGGTGATGTGAGTATGTGTCTCCTGTGTTGATTTTTTTTTTAATTTTCAGATCTTGCAAAATTCAAGGTCACTTTAATCTTTCTTCTTTCAAGCATGAAATTGCCATCCCTAATCAGCAATAGTCAGTTCAAGAACTGTCATCCCAGAGAACATCCTTTATACAAAAATATTGCAATGACATTTGTCAGCTTTTAAATGGAGGGTTTATTTGAAGTCTGTTGAATTCTTGAAATAAAACTAGAATCTTCTGAATGGACATGGGTTATCATGGCTTTTCTAATATGCTGATCACTGTTATTTTCACAAGCCTGAAAAAGTGTTCTTTTGCTATGAAAGATCTAAATCCGTGTTACTTCTCTGCCTTCTGTGGTGAAATTGTGTGAACTATACTGAGTTTATATCCTTAGTCTACACCATAAGTGCTTGTATACAGAGGCATCCATAGAAATGAGGACTGCTGTGTCTACCTGGATTTAGCAAAGAATAAAGCTCTACTGTGTATGTTTCTTCCAATGGGCTTGAGACAGCTATTGGTCAGTCAAATATTTTCATAATCGAGACACAGATTCTTATATTGGAACATCTAGATGCCAGCTGTGATGTTTGAAAACCAAGATATGCCTGCATAAAAAGTAGGTAAGGGAAATCACTGGATAGTTTGTCCTTCTTCACAGAAAGTTACTTCAATTCTGCGATAACTCAAGAAAGCAGCTGAATGGACCTTTATAAAATATGTGAACTAAGTCACTTCTAAGTGGAGACAGCTGGGGTCTATTTAATATCCTGTGTAAAATGGTAGAGGTCAGCTTCCTGGAATAACTTAGGAGTTTTATTTCACGAATATCCTACTGCTTCAGGGACCTGGGTGATGGTAAGGCTCTCAAACAAGTGTGCGCCATAAGGAGAAGCTCCAGGGCTGGAGCCTTCCTAGCTCTGCATTTGCTGTGGAAGAATGGGAAGCATCTTGTGGCCTGCAGTATCTACACGTTCTCAATGTAAATGTCTCTTGTGAGAGTGCTTATTAATGCAGGCAGCTAGTCTCAGTTTTTTCTTCCAGTCGTATATTGTGATTTAGACTTTAGGATACTAATCGAAAAATCATTGAGAAGTCATTGAGAATCTTCGAGACTTTGGACAATGAGTGATTCCCAAATGTACTGATTACCCTAAATACATAGATTATTTTGTAATTTGGGACATTTGTTCGTAAATCACTTAACTTACCTTGAAAGTTTTATGATTTTTTTCCTCCATGCAATTAATGGAGCCACGTCTTTACTATCTAAGATCGTACATTCCCTTAATATGTTCCCTGTATCTATTCCATTTAGTTAGTCCTTGAGTTTAGAATCTGATTTTATTTCCTGTCTCCTTCTATTCTATTGTGTGTTGGACATGTCAGTAAAAGAAATTACCTTTTTAGGCCAGTATCACTAGTAACTGTTCACTCATACAAAAATTCAGAATTTATATGATACAGCGATTGATAACATTGGCAGTTCAGTGACACCATAATTAGATACCTGTGGTGCAGTAAGCCTGAAGGTTCACATGAAAAACTGATGATATCCAATATGGTTGGATACTTTCCATATTTGTGACAATTTCCTTGACTACTTTTTAAAGTTGAAGATAAACAGAAGCACTGAACTAGAAGTAAGAGGAGTAGGTGTTTCTGTTAGATGGGGAAAAGGTGAAGATTAGGAAAAAAACGTAGTATGTCGCTGGAATGGGCAGGCTGACCACAGTAAAGTCTTTTGTAGACTGTGGTGGTTCTGTGGGGCATGTATGGTGTGTACCATTGCCTGTTTAGTCAACTCTACAAAGGCTCAAGGCCATCAGCTGTGGTATTTTTGTGCTATTTCTCCCAGCAGAGGTAAATAGGGTGGTTGTGGAGTTTTAGGATGGAATATAGAAAATAAAGAGGAGCAACTCCTCCAGCCTTCATTGTCTCTTGACTCATTCTTGAAATGAAAATATTTACATTATTAAAACAATTAATATATGGCTTATAAAGGGTTAGAACAATTTCTGTCTCACCCAGTATTTAAATTCTGAAGTGAGAAAGGTAGTTCATGGTGTACAGAATAGTGTAAGAGCGGGACAGATCTGAAGTGGTAATTCCTGGCAAGTTAAGGCTCTCCCTGACTTCTCTATGATCTTAAGTAATCCATGTCCACTGCTTTCTAAGTCCTTGCAGCATTTGCAAGCAGATGGGATTCAGCCCTGCCTCCCTCCCAGGCAGATGCCTCCCGACTCCGCTGATCTTGTGAGCTGGCTGACAGCCATGAAGCCATGCTAGCCCCCAGAGCCTCAGCCATTGGCTCTGCGGTGCTCAGGCCTCCCTCAGCTCTGTCTGCCTGGGCATCACAGAGCACATTCTGCTTTGCTCGCACCACCTGCATACATGGACCTTGTTTTCATTTGCCTACGTATAAAAATGTTTTAGCACTCCAGGAAACAGACCTTGTTTTGCAAGACTTATTAAAGTTTGCTCATTTCTTTCAGAATGTGAAAGATGATGTATGCAAAACAATAAAAATGCAGTTTTGCCATGTGTTTACATCTGATGTAAACTGTAATTTACAAAATGCTGAATTTATTTCAAAACTACCCATACACTAAAAAGTAAACCTTCATCTCATGCTGCTGAAAGATGCCCCAAAAGAAATAGTTGCCTTTGCCCTGTAGTAATAAAACAGTCAAATAAAATTTATTACCAGCTCAAAATGCTACTAACACCTAATTTTCATTGCCAAACTCTTCAAATAATCTTTAATTTGTTTGCTTTTACATATGTGTGCAAGAGTTTAAAGGAAATACTTAAAGAGCTGTATAGCCTGTGGAATACTTCATGTGCATTAGTCTTCAAATGGTTCGCTTACTGTGCCATGTAAACTGGCTAGAAAGGAAGGAAGCTTGTATCAGACATCAACTTAAGAACTGGAGGATAACAGCACCTGAGAATCTTAAAAAAAATAGGAATTATTTGTTTACTTTACATATGCTATGAATTAATTTTAAAAAAAAAAAAGATGGCTTGATAGAAGAGGTGACAGTACAGGCAAGGAGCCTGTGTGGCCAGATATGAGTGGCCGTGAATGGGAAAAGACCACCTCTTAACACACTTGCAAGATGTAGTTCTGATGAAACATGTAAGGAATTTGTATGCTAATAGAAAAAAGGATCCCTTTTTATGTATCGAGTGTTAAAGAGCAATTGCCCCCAGCTAAATTTATTAAGCTAGAAGAATCTTGTAAATTTCTATTGAAGATTTATTAGTCCCATTTGTTTCTGTTCTTCAAACCAGGAATATTAAACTCAATCCTGCAAGTTTGTCACAGGTGAAACTCCCTTTCAAATTAAAGGAAATCCTGGACCTGCGCCAAAGCAGTTAAATACATATATTGACTTCATGAGGCCTAGGTAAAGGCTCTTGTATGCTGAGCTATGTAGGATTTATCCATGTCTTTGAGGGTTGGGTGGATAAGGCAGAGGTGGTTTTAGTATATGTTTGGTTTTTTTTTTCTTTTGACTTCTCTCTCATTTTGTTTTGACTTCTACATGGAAGAAATATTTTAAAATAACTTCAGAAATTAACTGAACAGAATCTGTAATCTAACCAAGTAAAACTGATCAGTTGCAATCTTTCTCAGGAAGAGTAATCTCTTCTAAATTCAGTTGAATTAAAGCATCTTGTCTAAGGTAGTCATTTGGGCATCTTCCATAGCAAGCAGGGAGAGACAGTATCCTCCCCCAAGTGATTCAGTCAACTTACTTCTTTCCCCTGAATAAGTGACGACCTACATGACCCGTTCAAACCAACCACCAATCGCTCAGTAGCTCCGTTACAGGGGTTGTATCTCTTCCATGGAAGCTGAGAGGAGAACTCGTTGCTTCACAAGCTGTGCAGGGCTGTGGTACAGATGGATGGCATTTGACCTGCCTGATGATGGGAAGCCAAAGACTCCTGTGTTTAATGAAGTTGATAGTTTTCTTGCAAGCCTTAAATCTGCTTTCTGTTGATTTTAGGTACTTTGTAGTCCCATAGTTTTGATAATTTGGTTTTAGAATAAATATAGTGTCATACTTTGCTTTTTCTCTTCAAGGTATCTATTACTCTGCCACTCAGTTTTTAGTTTACAATGCAACCTAAAAAGAGGGCAATGTTTATGTGTGTAGATCTGGTTTCTTCACAAAACCTGGCCAGATCCTGTTTGTTTTTCTTACCCGTAAGAGCAATTGCCTTTGTCTTTTGATTTTTGGAAATCAGCTGAGTGCTGTTTACTTTTGGGCAGATGGGATGTCATTCATAGCACGTGGAGTAGTGGTGACAGGACACACTACAGTGCTGCTGGAAGGTTGCTTGAGTTCACAGTGCTCCCTTCCAGGTTTTGCTGAAGTAAATGAGGAATTCCCTTTGTCTGAAGTTCATGGTGCCGCTAGCATCATGGCACACAGGAGTATTACTGGGAATACATTTGGCATCAAAGCCTGATCTAAGTCACTCTCCTTACCATGTGTATACAAAAGGCATTGTGAACTGCATTTCTGTTTTTATGTGATATAACCTCATGCACGACAAATTTGTGGAAAGCAGCACACAGGTGTAAGACACCTTTTGGATTTTCACTTAACTTTGTCCTGAATGTGGCAACTGCATTCACCACCTAACCACTTGTGTTGAAAGTGGACAGATATGTCTGATCCATTTTCAGAAAATTCTGAGCAGTTCTAGTGAATCCATAAATAGATTCTTTCAACAGATGTAGACTTCTTTTAAAGTTGTTTTCATGCAGTTTAAGTATCTGGTGTTAAATTGCTGTTTCCATTTTTAAGATAACATGAACTATCTACATCTATTGCTGTTTTCTAGTCCTCCTGGTTAAGATTGCGAAAACAGTCCACAGTTTGTTCATTTCAGAATTTGAGGACAATAAAATCCTGTGATGAATGCCTTAGAATACATCATGACCATAGCTTTCAGAGAATAATCACATTCATAACCATATTCAGGAATTGAGTACTTAAGGGTAACTAAAAAGTTAGGAAGGAGAGATTGTGGTATAGATAAGGATTCTTAAGTGCAGTAAGGGATCATGTTGGGCCCCAAGTTGTAGAGTTCTCAGTGCATGGCTAGAAACCAGATAGGGGTTTAAATGGAAGACATTGTTCTATCCACGTAATGAGTGGCTGAGTATGAGAAAGAGGAAAGATACTAGGCAGATAAGGCAGGTGAAGCTGTAGCTGATGTGTATACTTAAAAATGACCCAGGTGTTTTGCATGCTGCAAGTTTAGTGCAGTGTAAGTTCTTTGGTAGTTCAGGGCTGGTGGATCATGCAAGGTCAAGATCTATGACTGGTTTTACTCTGCACACTGGTAGTCTGACTTCAAAAATGCATTCTCCTACTGACAGGTCTACAAAAATTTCATACAGTACTGCTCAAAGCTTGTGTTGTCTTGTCAACTGACCAAGCTGTCACAGCAATAAACAGACTGGTAGAAGTTTGCACCCTGTTTCCCAGTGATGTTGGTTTCATTCTCTTACCAAGGATTTCCTTTTTATAATGTAATTTAGAGAGACAAGAACGTTTTACTTAAGAAATGATACATAATAATAAACCCAGATATAAAGAAATGGACATGAGAGTGAACCATGCACTATTTTACTGTGATTTACTCCCTTGTTTGCTAATTGCTTTCTGTTTCATGCATGAATATATAGCATGTTGCATTAAAAGGTCTATAGATTCCCTTAGTAATGGTATTCCCTCAATACATTAGAACAACACAATTCAAATAATTTAAAAGAATTTAATTTTATTTTCTTATTAACATCTCTTTTTACTTACATATATGCTGCTTATTTACTTTGTGCAGGTTTACTATTATCAACTGCAGCCAATTTAACCTTTTGTTTTTCTTAAGGCTTTTTTTTTCTTCTGTTTTGTGCTCTTTTGCTTTATCAATGGAATTCATGGTACTGTTAAACTGTGGAAGTTTTCCCCTTCTAAAAGTCATCTCTTGATCATTCTTTGGTAAAGATAAACTGTTTGATCCCAGCTCTACCTGTGAAGCACAGAAATGTATTTTCTTATAAGGCTTTAATGTGTCAGTTTCTCACTAATCATTACAACAATACTTGATGCCAGTAACAGAACCACAGCAAAGTATTCTTAATCTACTGCTCTGTCTCCCCTCCTCTTCACCATCACCATCACAGCTTTGAACTCCTTTCAAGTGCTGCCACTGCTGGTCTGTCCTGGGAAGTGGTAGCAACATCATCAGTGCTCAGATGTATTTGCAGCCTTTAGCAAGGCCCCTTGCCTTGCATTTTCAGTGTCTGACAGCTAGGCCATTCAGAATTCCTCTCAGGCTGCTGCTTTTCAGGTTGCTTGTATTCCCAAGGGCTTGGCCTATGCTGGGTGGTTAATCAGGGCTCAAACAGCACATGAGTTTTCAGTGCATCCAGAATAATTGTGGCTGTAGAGTAACTGGAGATCTTTCAGGAACAGCAGCCCCTGGATTGATGATAAGCATCAAAACAGAGGACTTCTTCTGTCACCTTTTACAAGCAGCTGCTTTGTTATTCTTAGGTTCTCCCTTGAATCTGTAAGAAGCAAGAATTTGTGCTCAAATTTGCATTGGAATTATATACAACTTTTAAAAAGCTGAATTAAATACCTCAGGAACTGCTGTGATGTTGCAATAGTTTAAAAACTATATAAGATTGTACAGATTATCAAACAGTACATTTTGATTTCTTGCAGTGAATATTTTTTATGTAGTGTGAAGGGTTATTATTTCTTTTGTTATTTTTGATTTGTTGGCATAATGATTAAATCTCATGTGTAGATAGATTAGATTATTAAACCACTGAAGAATGAATGATAATTTATACTGTGGTAAAGTATAAATTTCGAAGATGAGTTTTTTTTACTTAAACTTAGAAGAGTGATGTTCATCTTAGATTTAGATCCTGTAGGTCTGGCACAAGCATGAATTCAAAATGTAAACTGAAATGTGGAGTCTGTAGCAAGCAGTTTGTGAGCTACAGTAAAGAATGGCTCATCTTGCACCATGTGTAGCTGGAAGTCCAGAATAACATCTGGGCTCCTTTCATTTGAATTAAACAAAATCAATATTCAGGCATAAGTTTTACTTGCATGTTGAGCAAATTAGGGAATCTGAAAAGGAATACAGCTGTTCCCTGAGGAAGGTATTATAAAGAAAATCTAAAAAACTTAGCAACAGATGCAAACACACTGCCAATGAATGGTAGCATCTTTAATTTGTACTTTGAACTGGAAGCTTACGGAAGCTCACTGGAAGCTCACAGCACTGTATAGCGGCAGTGTACATGACTTTGAAAGGCAGTGTACATTTGCTTGTTGAAGGATCACATGAGAGCACTATGAATAGGTCAGACAGCTATTGCTGATCCTAAACAATCTGTCAACGACTGTCTTCATAACAGGCCGTGTTATTTTTCTGATTTGGGGGTGACTTGGCGTGTCCCTTGCCAGCCCTCGGTCAAAGTGTTTGCTACGGCAGCACACAGACGTGTGCTCAGGCACCACCCAGCTGGTGTTTTCCCTCCATAATGTCAAGAGCACAGTGTGTGACCAGTTTGGATAAAATCAGTTGCAGTGAGGTTGTTCATGGACTGGTGAGGAATTAAGCATTTTAAACACTGGTGAACTGTAGGAGAAGTCCTGCAGTGGAGTTCTGCAAGGCAGGATATAGTTTGAACTACAGAGTCTTACGAGATCCTTTTCTGGGCCGTGTCTGTTAATCTCCCTCTGCAAAGAAGGCGAAAGAGAAATGACAATGTGAGGGCTAAAATAGACAGCATGCTAGTATAAACAAAGAAAGGTGTAAAGAACATCTTGTCAGGCCTATTTTTCCTTGAAGTAAAACTCTTAACAACTGCATCTTTTAGTGGCTTGGGTGGCACACTGAGAAAACGTATTTGGCTTTTTCATCCTTTGGGCACAAATCTTAGTTTCTGTTGAAAATGAAAACTAGTTTTGGTGGTTTCATTGGAGCAGACATTTGTCTGCATCACAAAACCATTCAGTCTGGCACCAGAGCTTGTCACTGCTTGAGTGGGGCCCAGCACAGGAGAGCAGGGGTGTTGCAGGTCAGGGCTGCAGTCAGGACTGAGCGTTGAACGCTTGCCCAGTCAGCCCACTCTATCGGACTTTAGCCAGTGCTATTTACTTCGCTTTCACGAGCATCTATTTCTCTCTGTCACTTTCTCTGTCTCTCTTCCTCACGCACACTTAAAGAACAAAAACCTCTTTTATACAGCTAAGCATTTAAAATAATTTTTCCAAGTCAGAAAGGGAGAGAGACTGGAAAAAATTACAGCCCAAAGCTCAGCTTGCAGATGAACGATTGCCTTGTCACCCTAATGTCCCCCTTCATTCCCTTAAACCTCACTGGTGAGTGGGCTGTAAGCAGCAGTATTGGCTGGGCTCTGCTGGAGTAGGTCTCCAGAACAAGACTTTCTGCTGTCTTTCTTTCATTGTACAGTTGCTTTTCTATGGTAGCTCTTTCTGCTTTGTGCACAGCAGATAATGAGTGAGTGACTTCAGAGTTACAGAACATCTATCTGTCCTAGATAAATTAATTTGTTTTACCTGATCTTAAGTTCTGCCTTTACTGCTGTTTGCCTGAAAGAGATTTCTCCTGGAGACATAAGGTGCTACTCTTTCCTGGAAGGGTAGCATAGCAGGAGAAATGTTCACTCCAAACTCCAAGAACCCAGTGGAAAGTAGAGAATAAGGATTTAAGACATAAAGTTGCCATGAACACTATAGAGGTACCCAAGCCTGTTTTATTCAATTGAGTTTGGCTCTGGGCATCTGGCTGCTGCTGGCTGGAGCTGACTCTGGGCTTGCTGGCTGTGCTGCAGGCAGTGCTGTGCCCTCACACTGTATGTTTCCAGTACCAAGGTGGTTCTGTTGGGCACAGTCAAAGTCTGTGTTATGTTGCAGTGTGCTGTGAAGGAATACCTTAAGCATTGATAGACGCTGGGGCAACTGCAGCTGGAGTTACAAGTACATTGTGAAGCTCTTGAAGACCCGATGTACTTCTGAAAATGGAACTTAGGTCTTGCATTCCTATATGGTTCTACAGATGTTATCCCAGGAAAAATACAATTTATATTCTTTGAATTTAGTAGCCTGTTCATCTTTTTTCCCATCTAAAAGTGCTTTACTAAAGCTCCTTTGAGCAAGAAAACTCTACGTCTGAAATACCAGCTTTTAGAGGTGTGGAGAAGTGGGTGATTGCTGATTAAAATGAGACAAAGCAGTATGTCCTGAACAGAGGGAAAGACCTCTGTCATATGTTTTAGAGTGGGAAGCTCTATTTCCTGTTTTGCTACGTGGGACTTGGTTCTCCTAATGCACATGTTCCACTGCAGTTGCCCAGCTATTGTCTTCTTCATCTGAAAGATGACCCCTTTGTTCCAATACATTGGATATTTGTGATTCCAAATAGAGACTGGTTTCTATCAGCAGTCTTTTTTTGCATCAAAGTCAAGAAATGAAAAAGTAGCTAATATTAAAGTAGGGGTAAAACTGGGGGTTTTTTAAGGAGTACCTGGTTTCTAAAGTTGGGATGAACAAATGGCTTGCTGCTGAGTGAGTTCCTGAGAATACAAGAGTCCAAGGCTGCTGCTGAAATTTGGACTAAAAGGACAACCAACTGTTGTTCTTTAATACTTCTAGGTATGAGAAGCAGAAATTTTCTGTATTTAGGAACTTCCAGGATTAACCTGACCCAAAGACTGTAAAAGCAGAAGTTGTTCACGTCCTCCTCCCCTTATTTGTCAATAAATCTCAGTCGTGGCCTGTGATAGTCTTGGTATTGCAATCTCACAGTATTTACAAATACACTGTCAACACAGAAGTTCTGTGCTGGTTTTCTGTCATGCAGATAAATATGTTTCAGAGTTAGGTTGAGGCCACCATACTCTTTTCATCTGTATTTTTACTCAGACTTGTGAAATCCTAAAACCGTAGTGTATTATTGTGTCACTATTTACCTAACCACAGTCTTCTAAAGCTTTTCTCCTACACATAATCAAAAGCTCCAGTTCTCTTCCTCAGTTATGCATAAGCTAGGAAGTCTTCTTCTTTCAAGGAAGACACTGTTCCAAAGAAGATGAAAGTTAAATCCATGTTATTAGAAATCTTCAGGAGGTGAGGACTGGTTTCATTCAGTGCTGAGAGTGACTGTACAGGGATAGATATGTGTTCATGCTGGATTAGTCCTACTGCTGCAAAAATAATAGTGAGCCCTTGGACGCATTGGCAGCAAGAATCTAGTTCTTGATCTTCCTTTTGACTATGATCCAGTTAATTTTCCAAATGCACCTACTCATCTGTTTGACAATAGCCAAGAGAAATTATGTCCTACAGTTTTTTCAGGTCTTACAGTCAGATCTGTCTTTCAGTATTTCTTGCAGGTGGTTTGGGATGATGAACCTAATATCCATTGCTGTTTTCTCAATTTGCTTAGGAAAAAATGTTTATGCTACTTGAAAGCTTGAAATTTCATAGCAATTCTCAGAGCATCTCAAAAGCAAGTCTGGTAACTTTTAGGGGCTTTCTGGGATCAGTTAAAATCTACCAGTCAGTAGATGCAAGAGTTTTCAAAGTAATAACTGTCTTTCCTTTAAAAGCATTAGGTATTCATATTGTAAAATGAAGGTGAGCTGAGGTTGCATTTGTCAGATTTTGTGTTGTAAGAAGCTATGGAGACTTCAAGGTTCATCATCTGGTTTTCTGCATGCAAAAAATGCCAAAGTATTTTTGTAGGAAGGCAGGTATTCTGCTGGATTATAGGAAGATCCACTAGGTACTAAACACATAAAATAAAACAGAGATGGAGATTTGTAGCTGATAAGCTTCTGCTTTAGTAAATTAACTTGAAAAAATGTCTGCATTAAAACCCAGGTTCTCCGTTAGTGTCTCTTCAACAGTGTCCCAGTTCAGATCGACACGTTGGGCGGTGTATGACTCCCAGCCAAACATCTTGTTAAATACTTGCAGGATTTCCCACAGCGGATCTTACTTTAATCAAATAATTCAAATGTTTCTTTTGTAAGTACAATAGAAGGGCAGGGCTTGTGTTTACAAAGTATTCAGTATGGAAATCCTGTATTAATTGAGGTACATTTACTTCACTTAGGACACTGTCCACGTAATAATTCTTTAAATAAAAGGCCTTTTGCTGTTGTCTATTCCAGAGAGGCAATCATGTTAACCCATCGTATACAGAAAATCATGAGGAAATAGCTTCAGAGATGTGCAGTGTAGGCAGCAGAGATGTTCCTAATTAACAATTTTATGGGTAATGTTCTCACAGTGAATATAAAAGAGTATAATTTGCAAAAACTAGTTTTATCCCTGTGGAAACTACTAAAAAAAGAGACTGTGTCATTCTCTGTCTATTTCAAGAATGATTAGCAGGAGCAATACCAGATGCCGTTTTTTTGTAATATGGATTCGTATAACCTGTGATTTAAATTATTGTCTTTCTAAGGTAGCAGTTGTATTTTCTGTGAGTAGACACAGTGTACTTCTACCCAGCCCTGTGCACAATCTGGAGGTTTTATGATTAACAGTAAAGCATTTAGAGTTTCACATAATGAGTATATAAAAAAGATAATATTATTACTCGATGATAATATTACTACTCAGTAAAAGGTAACCAGAATTGTCCTTCTCTGAATTCCTTATTTTGTTGTGCCAGAAAATGCCAGCATCGAAATAACACACATACAGAAGAATTAACAGAGAGTCAACATTTTCCTCCACAGCGAGTTGGAAATTACATGTTGTTTCTAAGTTTAATACAGTGAAATCTTTTTTCCTTTTTTTATTGAATTATAACTCTGCTATAGTTGAAAATATATTTCTGCCAGTGTATGAAATACCTGGCAAAAGGGGTGTTCTAGAACATTTTAGGTGAATGTAGGTCAATACAAAGAATTATACAGATGGAAATATTTTCCAGTGTTTATGTTCAGATGTTGAGACCTGTCTGGCTCCTCTCTATTTGCATGTGTTGGGGTTATAGGCAGTCCAGCTACATTCCACGTTGATTTAGATAAATATATTGCAGATTATTAACCTCCAGCCAAATACCAGCAAATTTCACTTTTCAGGAAGGTTTGGGACTTTTCACGGAGCTTATTTACTGTGTACAGGGCATATACACCCCATTAAGGGAATCTTAGAAAACAGTATTTGTTGTTACAAGAGATGTGCCAACACATTTTCTCTTACAGTCTCTGTGTTACCATAATAATTAATGTTTGTTTGTTCAGGTGATGATTAGAGATGAAGTACAGATTAGGCTTCAAGTAGAGGTAGGATGACAGTCGTTCCATATTCTGGAAGTCTGGTTCCTTACTTATTACTCACTGAAAAGCTTCCTTAACCTAAAATGAATGTGCATGTATACATTTTCAAAATATGGTGGCTAATAAACAATTTTTCAGTCTCAGACCAAAGATTATTTAAGAAATGCTGTCAAATGAGAGCACAGCCTTACCATGGTAGATGTCAAGTGAAAGACTACTCTCTTAAACCTGGATTACATTCTTCCCAGGTGGTTATGCCAATTCAGGTGTTTCATTCTCTTGTGCAATACATTGAGATTTAAGGTAGGAACTAAAATTTCAGTGTAAAATCTCATGCACATGTTGTCCTTCTCTGTCAGACGTCCTCTGGGAAAAGGAAGAGACCGCCAAGGCTTTGTATGTGGTCAGTTTTCTTCAGATCTTACATATAAAGCTTTTAGTCCTTGAACAAACAACAGAAGTATTACTTGATAATGTTACCAGAAATTCTGCACTTCTTAATTCTAAGAAAGTAATTCTAAGGAAGAGTACAAAAGATGAAAGTAATACGACAGCATCACTACTGATATGATGTTGGAAAAAGTAAGCCGTAGTATCAATACTAGTTTGATCTGTTATCAATAAGAGATTCTTCAGTTTAACTGTCTAGACTTTTTTTCTCAGTAACTCCATTCATTTTGTAAATCTAATGTCACCTGGTAAAAGTAATGATTCATTTTTCTGCCTCTCCTCAGAGAGAAATGTGATCTGATCTTGTAATATAAAATTAAATGAATAAGCACATGAGTAAAGTATGTGAGCAGGGAAGAAATGTCCTTCTGGCTGTTTAGATAGTTTCCTGTTAGGATTTTGTAGAAGTGGGACTTGAGGAAGGATAGTGAAAATCACTGGTAGGACTGTAGGTGTGAAGCAAAGAAGGACAGGCAGATGTTTTTGAAAAAGGTAAAACTGTGGTTAAAGCTGGCATGGTAGATGAAGTGGAGAGGATGAGAGAAACCCAATTTAAAAAGAGAAAACAATAGAAAACAGAGTAATCAGATAGGAATGTGGTATTATGAAGAGCTTTTCGTGTTGTGCAACAAGGTGAAATGGTAAAGAAGTTCCAGTAAAAGAATGACCAAAACTGAAGAAAGTAGTGATGAAAGTAGTGATGAAAGTAGTGACTTCTTGTGCACAAAGCTTTTTTTCCGAACCGTATGCTGAGTCTGAAAGTATTCCTTGTGTCCAGGAATTTGCAAGAGGAATGAGTGAAAAAATTCTGTTTCTGCTGAAGGAGATCTAATTATAAAGCTGTGTGGTGGTATATGTGGGAATTACGTGGAAGAAAACTGCAAGCTGCAAACACTGTGTATTTTTTTTCAAAAATATTTCCTGTTGGTTTGTTTTGGTTTTTTTCTAACAACAATAAGTACCAGAGCCTAGAATGTGGATAAATATCACATAATTTTCTGTATTAACTCAGGTTTTTGTGTCAAAAAAATAAATTCTTTTCATGTAATTATTTTACATTCAACAGCTGATGAGTTCTTAATAATTAATCCTATTTCAGAAATCACAAGTGAAAGACTGAGATGATAATTTTGATATATCAGCTGTTACCTGATGAATCAAGAGCTCAAAGACTGGTCTACCTTTGGATGGCTCTTTTCCATTCTATATACTGTAAGGAATTTAAATAGACATGCTTGAGATGCAAGGTATGTCTGTACTGGTGTCTGTATACTTACCTCTTCTGTTCTTTTCCTCTTCTCAGATTGTTTGATGTGTGCACCGTGTCACGAACAGACAGAGAGACAAAGTTAACATTAGTGTTTGAACATGTGGATCAAGACTTGGCTACTTACTTGGATAAAGTTCCAGAGCCTGGAGTGCCTACTGAAACTATAAAGGTATTTAAGGAGAAAAAATTTAGGAGATAATATTTCAGAGATAAATTGGAGAGACAAACTGTGTTGTGATCCCATAGGATTTGATTTGCATCAAAATTGAGTAGTGCTCACTTGGGACATGAACTGCAGCACAAAGTAACAGATATAATCTCTTTTTGAAAAAGCTGCACTTGTGGTTTTATTCCTCTTTCAGAATTCTAAATTTACTGAATCTCTACTGTTCCACCAAATGTAGCATTCAAGCACAGGAAGGACAGGGACCTGTTCCAGCAGGTTTGGAGCAGGGTCGCCAAGTTTATTACGGAGATGGAGCACTTATCTTAGGAGGAAAGGCTGAGAGAATTGGGATTGTTCATTCTGGAAAAGAGAAGGCTCAGAGGTGACCTAATTGCAGCCTTCCAGTACCTGAAGGGAGCCTACAGGAAATATGGAAAGAGACTATTAACAGGAGCATGTAGTGACAGGAAAAGGGGGAGTGGTTTAAAACTGAAAGAGTATGTTTAGATTAGGTGTTAGGGAAGAATTCTTTACTGTGAGGGTGTTGAGGCACTGGAACAGGTTGCCCAGAGAAGTCATGACTGCCTCACCCCTGGAAATGTTCAAGAACAGGTTGAAAAGTGCTCTAAGCTACCTGGTCTAGTGAAAGGTGCATGGCAGTGGGATTTTTAAGGTGTTATACCAGTAATGCCATTCTGTGATTTCATGATTCTGTGAAATCATTAAGAATGACCTTTGCTTCCAGCTGCAGGCAGATGGTTCTGTTACTGTTTAGGCAGAGACTACTTGAACCTTCCCTTAAAGGTGAAGTGCTGGATATTGTTAGAATGGATAAAATAAATCCTGTGCTCCTTATCCCTTTTCCTTTTCCTTTTATTTTCCCAAGAGACTGCTTTTGTTTTATGTTCTTCTTGCCAAGAGAGTTTGTGTACATTCTGAGGGCAAGAAATGTTCATTGTGGACCTGTGGTATGCTCTGCTGGGAATGGGCTGAAGGGTGGAGAGAGTCATAACCAGTTGTTACAGAAGCTGGGAGGCTCTCAGTAACTGAGAGGACAAAAAAGAACGTTTATTGTCATGTTATCTCATATTCTGCATCTATAAGGGAGGATCCCTACCCTAGGATAGAATGTGCTTGCATTATTGTTAATAAAATGCATATACCAACTCCTCTGCTTTTCTGGGAATTTCACAGCAAAGTGCCACATTGAGGATCATAGGTTGAGGTGTTTGACAAAAAGTTTATAACTGGGAAGAGAAGCAGAGGGATTGATATTGCTACATTTTGATTGTGTCTGTTTACCATTTCTTTCGATTTTTTGATTTTTGTGAGGAGAAATATTTTATGCTTTCAGCAATGCATTATCTTTTACTTATATAAGTACTTTCTGGAAGTATGTTGTATCATCTTAGTCTGGCAAAAGTCCCCAGGGAGGAAAAGAAAACATGAAAACTATTGAAAATTTAGTTGATTTAATAACTTTTTTAACAGCTTCAAACTTAGGAGGTGTTTGATCTTTCAGTAAAATTAGAACTAAAGTGGATAAAGATCTATTCACTGGTGTCATAGTCCCATATGTATAATATCATTCATTTCCAGCAACCATGTTTTTAACCAACCGTAGTAGAGAAAATAAAATTTTTGAGAAATGGATGCAGCTNNNNAGTTAGGAGAAGACTGGAATGTATCTATCATATTGTAGCACTATTTTATTATAATGCTATTAAGGTTCTATTTTCCTCCTAGGACTTTGAAGCTTCTTACATGAACTGTATTTCACCTTAAATAACATTGTGAAAAAAAGGTGCAGGGTGACTGGCATATTATCTAACTAAATATATTGAAATTGGTGGGAACCGAAAGACCAAGGCTCTGAAGTCTCAGTTTGAAGTATCTTTTGATCTATGTTTCATTTAAAGGAAATGCAAGTCATGAGCACTGTACTAAAGTATTTGTGATTTCCAGAAATTCTGTTCTGAAATTGCACTATGAGACTGTCAAATATATGTTTGAATATACATTTCATGGAGATTAGATACTGATGAAGGAAATCATTGTGCTTACCTTCGAAAAGCACTATTCTGCATGCATGGTTTGCTAGTTAACCCAGTTGCTATATCTGATAGTTTGGCACAATAAAGTAGAAAAGCCACACAGAGACAAAGAGGAGCAATTTTGGTCTTTTATGTACAGTGGAAGTTCCACTGCAACCAGTAAAATTAGTAACTGTAAAATTGAACTTATCGTACATAATCGCTTTTTAAATGGGTGAGGAAAAATGTAAAATTGCTGCTTACTTGGTCATCACTGTTGATTTCAACATTTTCACAGTAGCTGATGTTTTTTTTCTTGAATCGTGTTTGGCACAGGAAAAGAGAGAGATTCGGTTAACTTAAGTTGCACCCTGTTGCTTCATGTTTGTGTCAAAACACCCAGTTTATGGAGGTACTTTTGCTGATAGTCAGGGCTGATCACATGAGGAGGGGTCTCAAGGTTTATTTTTAGTATATTTCAATACCTTTGTAATTATACAATCTTTATGAATATTCCTGATATAAATTGAAGCAAAACATACTTCTGGCTGCAGGGAAATATTACAATTTTGTAGCACCTCAGCATTTAACCTAGAGCACATACATCCTTAAATGACTAATCTGACTTTTTATAGTTTGGCTTTTGAGGTTAATATGGATTTGTACTTCATTTATTTTCCAAAATTGCAGACAGTTTGTGTAGAGTATTTCCCCTCACCACCGGCACAGTACAAAACAGCCTCCAGTATTGTAAGACCATCTGTTAAAGTTCTGCATGTGTCAGCAGCACAGAAGTGCCAAATGAGCCAAGCTCTGGATAGCTTGAAGTTGAAGGATCTAATATACCTCTTTGGCACTGTGGTGTAAAATCAACAGTTGTTAGTGGACCTTGAAGGACATAAAATTAGTATGAGAGAGGTGTCAACCCCAAAGATCTTTTCTGTGTGAATTGACTACCATCATTACATAACATTTAGGGAAGGGAGGCTCAGCTTTTGCTGGTTTGGGTCGTGCTGGGGTTTTTGGTTACCAGCTGTCAAGAGATAAAAGTGACACTGGTACTATTTTAAGGGCTTCCTTTATGTTTTGCAGGCAATCATCAGACTGTAGCAGTTCAGAGAAATTAACCATATTGATCACTTAAACACAACTAGAACTTTTTTCTTAGTGCTGCTCAGCAATGCCTTTCTAATGCGTAAGGCCCTGCAGTAGGAGTCACCCCAGAGGGTGTTTTAGGACGATACAGACTGGTGTCCATAACATGATATCCTATGAGACATTGTCTGGCAATGGGAATACACATCCAGGATGTAGAGCAGACATGCTCACTTCCCTTTCTGTCACTGGGAGTGTGAATGCTCTTGTCCATTTCTTTGGCTCTGGCTTCTGAGTTCTAGGTTATTCTGGACAGAGGAGTTTTAAATCTTTTCTGCTGAAGCCCTTCCATTATTATTTAATGGAGTCTACTTGGAGCTAGAGGGATGATGAACGCTACTCCAAATACTTTTGGACATAGTGTTCACTTTTGAAAGAGAACTATATTCAGCCTCTAATCTAATTAATAAACCTTTGAAACTGCTGGATTGTAGTCACACTCACACTTACTGGCTCCCTCTGTCAGACCCGATGAATGTATGTTCCACACGGCATGAATCAGAATCAGGAATGACAACATCTTCCTTCTTTTCTCTCTACCTGTCGTCTCATCCCTTGTTTTCTTCCAGGGATCCTCTATAACTTTAGGGCAATTTATGTGGAAATTGAAGGTATGAGTTCAGTTTCCTTTGGACACAGCTGTTAGTCATGCGCGAGTCTTTGGTGACGTTAATGGTCTTAGCAGTTGAGCCTCTGAGAGATTTGGCTCATTGGGAGCTTTTGCTAGTTACATTTGAGTATTGGAAGTGGGAATGACACGTCTGCCACAGAAAGATGATTTTCTTTTAAACAGTTAACAGACCGCTAAAGCATTTTGAAGTCTCAGCCTTTAGGACTGTAGCATGTTTAAGCTGTGTTGTCACATTTTGTTCTGATGCTTGTGAGACCGGCATGGTTGTTTTGCTTCTAAGTAATTTTGATGTGGATATGGTTGTTATAACACTAACTACATTTTTCTTGTGGAAATCATGCATATGCAACCAAGATGGTGTTTATTAAGATACTGCAACATATTTAATAATACTTAGCTTTAGATTAATCTATGCATCTGATGGCTTAGTATATAAAGCAGTACATTAAATAATTACAGAATGGTTCTTTGAAGTTCCTTCCTGGGGTTCTTTAATTTTAGTGATGAATAAAATTAACTTTGCTAGGTAATGTCATTATAAGTAGACTTGTGGCTTCTTGCAGTAGTTTTCTTACAGAAATTTAGAATTTAGGCTACATGTGCTAAGTGGGCTGTGTGTGTTTCAATTTGACAGTCACCACAGGAGGGAACAGAACAAAGGTTTCCAGTATAGCAGGTGCATATGTTACCTATCATGGAATGTTGCAAAAGCTGGGAATGTCCTTCTACCTAGGTCTATGATTCCTGAATCTTCATGGTATTCCTTCCAGCGTTGAACAGGGCAGACAAATCACAGAGTGAACAGGGTTCAATGTATATGCTTTTCTCTCTTCTGTCCTGGTTCTGTGGATATTTTTTGGATACTTAGTTATTTGCTTAGAAAGCCAATATACCCATCTGATTTGGGTATACAGATTTTGGTATTCAGATGCCTAAAATTTAGAAAGTACAGCATTGAACCTAATTCCCTTTTCTGGGCTTATCAGATAGTAGCCCATAAATTGAATTTTTAAATATTAGCCTCAGTCATGGAATACATGTTATTGTTGCATCCCTGTGCATGTCCTTAGCTTATATTACCTGTTCTTAAAACAGACAGACTGGTCACATCTTTGCAAGACTCTTAGAAAATTAA
>JANRGV010000001.1:23101541-23124935 GCA_024734035.1 Alethe castanea | reverse complement strand
CCCTGTGGATACCAGAGCAGACACGGTTCCTCCCTGCTTCCTGTCCTCGGGCCATCAGGCATGAAACTGCAGAGAAGCACCCGCCAGGGGCATCAGCCAGCTACATTCAGCTGTTGGAGCAACCAAAGCCAAAACCTCTTGACACTCAGAGCTGCTTTCAGTGATTTCAACTTCATGTTCTCTGCCTGTGAAATTCCTGGTTTTTGATCCCTTTTCTCTTTTCGTTCTTCTCTTTCACCTTAATTTTTTCACCTCACTTTCACTCTGTATTTACACAGTAAAGTACTCTTCTGTTCTTTCTCTTCCTCTAGATTTTTTCTCTCCATCTCTTTTCTTTTTATGTTGCCTCTGTCCTCCTGACTACTCCTATGATAACGTAGCGTCATGGAACTGTCTCACTATTTCTCCACCTGGGGTCTGTCTTGTCCATTTTATTTGTGAGCTTTTAATGGGAGAGGCTGTGTGAAAAGCCTTGACTTTGGTGCCCACCATAATAGGTCCTCCTTTCTGACTGATCTTTACACAATACCTTGCTGAACATGAGTCATGATAGATGCTACAACAGCATTATTTGTGTGAAACAGTGCTTCTCCGCTGCATTGCTGTTTCCCCACCACAGTCACTTCACACATTTATACAACTGCTTCCTTTATATATCAGTGCTCTTTAATCAGCGTATGGTTCATGTTACAGGTTTCTCAGGTTTCAAAGTGAAATAAAATGAGCTTCCTTCCATTTTGAGAATATCCTTTTTAAGAGGTCCAAACAAAAGACACACATTATTGGTAAATTCGCAAGCAGCTGCCAGAAGACAGAAAATTCAGAATGGAAACGCAAGTGAAATAACAGAAATACCATTTGTTGTTTGTTCTTGGTGCAACAGCAAGGGAAAATATTTAGAAATTTTAATGATTAATTTATTGTAGTTTTAATAAATCAGATGTGGTTTTGTAGCATTTGCCAATGCCGGTACTCCAAGCACAAATCCTTCACAGAGGGTCAAATCTTTCTGTGTGTAACTGTGGGTTTCTCGGGGTTTTCCTCTAGGAGCAAGTGTGGGGCAATGCTGTTAGCAGCAGTGGGCAAACAGTCTTGCATTTGTTTTGCAAAGCCTGAATCTGTCCTTCATTTTTGGATTGGAAACCTTATCCAAAGACTTATAAACATCACTATTTTAGGTTCTTTTTACTTCTGCTTTAGTGTTACAGCTATACAGTACTAACCTACCTGTACGCAGCAAACATTTAAAATCATGCTGGGACGTACTATTGCACTTTCTGGTTCAACTTCAATCCCAAAGGAAAAAGCCCCAAAGGGAGCAGAGGCTCTGCTTCAGCAAAACTTTTAGGTTTCTGCTTAATTTTATGTCAACAGGTTGCTGCACTATTAAAAATGAGGTTGAAAGACTGAATTAGGGGAGCTAATTGAGGAGAATCAGTTGTTATCCTGTGCTACTGACCTGGTGAATTCTAAGGTTAGAACAAAGAAGAATTGAAACCATTGTTTCCTTAGTCTCAGATTAGTCATAAAACATGTGTTTTGCTTGTGTTTAAATGCTTTGTCAGAGTGAAGAAGTAGTCTTCCCTCAAAACTTAAGTGTAAGCAGTGTCTGTGCATTTGGAACCACACTCCTGACTATTCACAAAAATGTGTCATAGCTGGTCAGCATGGTAAATTGACTCAGTAATAGCAAAGGGCTCCAAGGAACACAAGGTTTGGTGGACTGTTTGTTTGTATCTGTTTCTCATTAATATCATAGCTGTTGTGGCCACAGAGTATCCTATTTTCCTCCTTTGGAAATAATGACCCTTGAGAATCCCGATTTCCAGGAAGAAGCTGTATTTTACTATTGTGACCAATTCAACAAATGCCATCGCATTCTGTCTTTATTAATGTTGAGCAGTGTCTTATACCTTAAAGGGTCCTTTGAAATTAGTGGCTTAATTGTAAATAAATTTACTGCTTAACAGTTTTCACTGTTGCTAAATATGTGACTTTACAGACAACACTGTAAAAATTGTAAGTATTCTAAAATGTCCTACTTCTTTTGTCTATACGATAAGAAGCATTGCACTGTAACTTTAAAATACCAAAAATTACTAAGAGGACATGTTAACCATCTCTTAAGAGTGCTTAATTTCCAAGCCAATACACTCAGCTGCTGAATTTTTGTCCTTTGTTTTAGGCTGTGATAGTTCTTTTGCATAACTACAATTAGGAAACTTCAGAACACTCCAAGATGTTACAATATTTTGTGGATGGAAATGCAAGGTTGTATTTAATTTAGTTTTACAACAGGGAAGGGATATTGGAATGGCAGTCTGTTACCTTTTTTTAAGATCTAGTTTATGATTCATTCTAAAATATTCTTTTATTTGAATTCACTTCAGATATTCCTGTTCTGACTAGCAGGGTAAATATTTTATCAAGGACTTTTTAGAGAGAAATTTTGACAGTAACATACTCCTCCCTTAGTGTTACAAAGTAAATACTTGCTATCCAAACCCAAAGTTGGCATTTTAATGGAAATGGTTCCAAAAGAATACATAGAATATTACAAATGTAAAATGCAGTTAATAAAAGAGTATACAGATATCTTCCACGCATTTAAATAAAAATGTATAAATTGAGTTCTGAAAATGTCAACAGTGATCTCTGAGCCATATGCTTGTTACTATAATAGTATGCTGTGTATAGCTGTCATTCAGTGAGAAACAACACAGACCAAAAAGGCAAAATACTTACAAAAACATTAAGTTGGAGGAGATACCATGTAAGAAAGCATTTTTTATTATGTTTTTGCCCTGCTAAGAAGATACCACTTTTTCTTGCTTTTTGTTTGCTCACATAATTCCTGCTGATGTCTAAAACACTTACTGAAGACATAGGAAAAGGAGAATAGAGGCCAAGCTGCGTGGGCTATAGCAAACCAAAACTGCAGAGATGCATGCTTCACAGAGAGTTTAATATGAAAATAAACCACAGTTTCTTTGCTTGGTTTCTGGAGCAGAAAGTCACAAAACAAGCAGAAAACTTTTGGTTCTTGATGAAATGGTTAGTTTAGCTTCCTTGCGTCATCTACTCTGAATGTTTCAGACCTTAACTTCTGTTTCAGTTAAAAGAATTTACACCTAGCTTGACTTAGGTTTATCTCTGTGAATCTGGGACCTTGGAAAATATTTTAGAAGTAGTTTGCATTTTGTTCTTCTTTTGTTCTTCTGCAAATGTGGTAGAGGTAGCCTTGATTTGCTAATTAGTGGAGTCACGCTTTATTGTGACAGAAAACTAAGAACAGTCCTTCAGTGAAAATAACAAAGACCTACCCCATGGTGATTGATGAGAACGTTGTACAAGTGAAATGAGCTGGAAAGTCATCATCTTGTCTTTTCCTTTGCCACAGGAAAAACATAACAGAGAGATTTCTTTTCTTGTGGTCCTGATAAGGAATCTAACGAAGCATAAGGAGAGGTTACAGAGCATGGAAATGTGTCACACTCAGCTGCTCACTAGCTTGCAAAACTGCAGTAAATAATACAGTTGCTATTTAATAAACAAAAGAAAACAGAAGTCCTTTGATACTGATCCCTAGCCTCTCTCATTTGCCCTTCTCATTGCCCTTAATTGACTGTAGTTTTGGAATAACATAGAGTTTGATATTGGATTGTATGATTTGTAATTATTTTGTTGTTGTTGAAAGGGAAAACAAAAGGCTTAGGTTTCTAGGACCTGATTCAGGCATACATAGTCCAGGTTGTCTGGATCGTAGCTACTTTTTTTCTCATAGGTTGTCCATGAATAATTCAGTAAAGACACACAGGAATACATGTAGTTTTATTTTCCAAATTACATAGTTAATAGCATACTTTACTGCTTGTCACAGGTTACCCTTTTGAGAAGCAATGTTGCATTTACCACAAGCTGCATTTCTCAGGTGCATCATTTGCCACACTTCACTTTCAAAAGACATATCTTCGAGGAGGCAGTTTGTTCCATTCATTGGATCTTTTTGCGCACTAGCCTCTGACATACGAGTGGCTTTTTATTAAAAATGTCTTAAGAGTTTGTTTTGTTTAGTATTTGGGGAGGTAAAGGAAGGAAATATCCTCTGCCTGTGAAACATTGGAGGCCATCTTCTCCCCTGACAAGAAGACTGTCAGCTCTCACATTGCACCTTTCCTCTCACCCCCAAAGTGGAGCTGATTCTTGTCTATTGTGTTAACATTAGGAAATAAGTAGGCTCATCGCTCATTGTGTCACCGTAAGTTGAAGATATCTGCTTTTTTTTAGAATCAGTCAAGTGCTCAAAAGAAAACAAGGCAAGGTTTACACTGATGTGTGCTAATGTAAATCAGTGTCTTTTTGTTCAGAACTGGAGGGGCTGTGGTGCATGTCACTTTATGGAGGCTCAGCAGATGTGTGGGACCATCTCCCACCACTGCAGTCACAGCAGACATCACAGTCACATCACTGCCTGCTGCAGTTTGTTTTGTCTGAAATCCAGAGATGGGCTGCTGAGGAATGCTTGTAGCTGGCATCTTCCAGTGACCTAACTTGCCTAGTTATCACCTGGGCTGTGGGAGGCTGCAACCCAAGGAGGTGGAGTAGGGCCGCAGGCCCTATGAGTGAGTGTGAAGTGAAACAGGGTGCAGTGCAGGCATGACAAGAAGGGTCAGAAGTGGAATGGGGAAGGAAGGGGCAACAGGACTCCTGAATGGAGGAAAGAGAAATGTAGAGGAAAAGGTGAGAAATAAGAAAGGAGAAAGTGATAGACTATGTAAATGCAGTATAATGGGTAGCCGTTCCCCTAGTCTGGTGCTAACAGCAAACTTCTCATTCTTTCAGTGAAAACAAAAGTCTTTGTGTATATGCTCTATTCCTCTTGCAGAATGTCTTCTCTTTGCCTTGTCTGTAGGATGAGGGGCTTGCCTATTTCCTTTTTAAGGCTGTTGGTTTGGGAGCCATTAATTCAAGTTAATAGAATTGCAAATTAATTGCTGCTGTAAACATGGAGAGCAACTCGATCTGCTGAGTGCTTCCAAGAAACTATTTTCTTGTTTCCTACTTTTGACTTAGGTGTAGTAAGGCATCAGTAAGATGCTTATGCTGAAGACTATTTCGAGAGCTCAAACAATACTGTGACAGCATTGCGAAACTATATTTAAAGGTCTTAGATGGGAATCCTGGGCAAGCTGATTCCAGTAGGCCACTGCTCCCCCTCAGGTTTTTTTTTTGAAGCCTGTTTTTTCCTGTGCATTATATAAAAATAAAATCTTTCCTCTTCTATATATCTTTGATTTTCTTCAAGCTTGTTAAGCCTTTTAACTGGAAGCAAAATGTAGTTCTTTGGTGTATTTAACAAACATTAACTAGATAATCTTTGCAACGCTCATGAATTAGTTAACCATTATCCCTGAATTTATAATATGGAGCAAAAGAGGCAGCAAAGTTAAATGTACTCCTGTGACTAGAGCTGGGGTAGTAATAGACCCCAGTGTTGAACCATTTTACAGTACTTAGGAGCATCAGGATTCTTCTGCTGTGCCAAGTACTCTACAAGCAAAAAAAAAAAAAAAAAAAATTGAAGTGGCTTTCTAAAAGTCACAGAGTTGAGCTTTATTTATTATGTATCCCCTGGAGAGATTAGGAGGGGATTGTCTTCCTACTTTCCTCTATGTTCGCATCTTTAATAAAAGCTGTTAACTATTAAAGGAGTGTCTGACTTTGGAGAATAGTAGTATTTTGATGCCTGGTGTCATGCTGACATTTTTGTCTTAGTGAACTTAGGTTGCATCTCTCTGAAGACGCTGTTGGTTCCAGTGACTGTGGGAGGAAAATGGAAATAATAAAAAGCAGTGAGACCGGCTTAGGTCTTTGAAAATTGATGGGTAGAGTCACAGTAACTTCATTGGACTTCATTGTGCCTAATATGAGGCCATCTTCTTCCTCAGCATGCAAGTGCCGTTCATAACTACGCTGAATTCCTCAAAGTTTCTATGATGGAAGGCCACAAAATTAGGTCCAAACTGTTCAGTAACCTGAGTTTCTAATCTGAGAAAGTGACTCTGCTGTCCAGCCACCTCCTTTTACCATGCCTTGAGCCCTGATGTATCTGTATAAACCACTATATATATATATATATCTCCTTATATATCAGGAGATTGATCAGGCCTGTGTTATCGTAAGTTTAAACAAGATTTTCATCAAACAAAAACCCTGGAATGAGTTTGTAAGTGTGAAGGAGCCTAGAAATTAAGTGTCCAAGTCTTGCTGATTTTAAATGATGGTTGTGTTCCCAATCTCTAGGATCCTATTGCCTGCTTTTTTCTCAGTTTTAAAAAAGCATTACTTGTTTTCTTGTTGCCATCAGATGTTTCATCAAGAGCGTATGCACTTTCAGTGGCTACTATTTAAAAAAGCAACTGAAGAGAGAAAATAAAGGAACAATCTTGAGCCTTTTGTGTCTAGCCAAGAATCTGACAGTTTTCAAAGAAGTCTGGGCTGCAAGGTACAAAGCTGCCTTGGGTGTATGTCATCTGATCGTCCAGATCCCTTGGGATGCTTCTAAAGGCTCATCCTTTGTTGTTATGTATCAGCGTATAAACAAATCAGTATAAACACTGCAGACAGGTTCAATGAGACTTTCTGCAGAAATGTCAGTAATGATGCCAAGGTGTTGATAGACTGTTAGGAAGAGTAGTCTGTCATAAATCTTTTTATATTTACACAATTTGAGTGCTCCTTTGGACCAGAATCCATGTGGTCTGAGCTGTTTGCACATGATTTCGAGCACATCAAGATGTTAGTCTTTGTTCTGAGGTTAGTCCTTCTTGCACTTAGGTGACAACATAGGCCAGTCATCTTCCAGGGCCTTCTGCATTATTTCTAATGTTATCTTAAGTTAACAGTCCCTAAGATAAATTTACAGGTTTACTCTACTAAGATGCTTTACCACCTGAGTCCAAAGCTGCTTGTAAAGCATTTTTCTTGATGTATGTGCACAGCGTTGTTTGAGCTTTCTAATCACTGACCAGCTGGCTTGTTAGTGAATAGAGCTGTGGGCCCCTTGCCACATTTCATGTGAGGTCTTGGCTGGGTGGCCAAGCAGGCAGCCTGCAGCCAATGTCAAAGCAATTCAAGAGGTATTGGCACAGCAGTGTCCCCATTAATTTCTGCTTGTCACATGCTGTCATGCAAGTTACACCAGAGAGGAAATGACCGTTAAAAAAAAAAAAGTACGCTTGTGGCACTTGGTCCCCTCCAGACGTTATCCCCGAGGTTAAACAAGTGGATACAATTAGCTGCTGTCCACAGACAGCTGCAGGGAAGGAGAAGCTGAGATCTGGGCCCCACAGCAACATGTCCTTCCTGTTAGCAAGGAGCGTCATCTGTCAGCATATGCCATATTTTAACCCTTCCTGGAGTTTGAGGAAATTAGGAAGAGCTGTTATGGCCAATGGCATCAGGAAGGTGCTGGTAAAGAGCTGTAGTGCTACTGGAGCAGCATTCTTCCTAGAGAAGAAGGTTACCTTTCCTCATAAGGACTGGTGTGAGAGACACGGGAGGACAATCAACTCATCGGTGATTGATAATTTACTGTAGTTGTAGATTGTGGCAGGGAGTGAGACAGTGATTTCTGTGCACTCCTCCCCAAAGCATACTGAAGTAGTTTAAGGGAGTCACATCCAGCTTCATGGATTTTCGGGGTTGACTGATTTCTCTGATTATATCAGGAGAGCTTCCACAAGGATGGCAAGTGGTGGTGTCCCAAAATACAGATGGGTAGTAATGCAGAAACAAAGACTGAAGAGGAAATGGCAATGATATCCCACAATGAGAGAAGGAAATACATACTATTAGGAGGAATCAAAAATCTGTTTTTAAAAACTAAAAGCACTAGGATGATAGAGATAGGGATGTATAGACAATGTTCCGGAACAGATTGACTTGGTCAACCTAAAGTCTGGATTTTACCTCAGAAGAAAGAGGCTTACAGCATCAGCTGAAGGAAAAATGTGACTTAGCCTGTTGAGAAACATGGTTAAAGAAGCTGTCATTATATGAAAAGTGTGCTCCAGAATTCAAACTGCAGTGTGACCTGCTGTGATGCTTAGATACCACATTTGTGCAGGTGTCACTTGCTAGACATGTGCTAGAAGTGTCTTCACAGCCTATGCATACAAATCACAAGTGCTATTTCAAGTCATTTGTATGGAACTTTACCAGCTGGGTGAGGCAGTACAGAATTTGGGGGATTTCATGGTACATTTTAGTCCTCATCTCTTTTTCAGATTGTATGAGGAATAAAAGAACAGAGTAGTAACAACTTGTCAAATCAGGAAGCTCTGTGAGAAACTGCTATTTCCAATACAGTTATGAAAAGCTTGTAATAAAAGAAAGGAAGTTTCCCAGAAGGTATTTGGGGATGTACAAAACTGTGATTTCATCATCCAGAGATAAAAGAAAGAAACATGAGTGTTTTGCTTATCCAGGCTCAGATCCATAAATCCTGTTAAAAGCTGTGCCTTGGGTTTTTCCTGCAGGGCACAAAGAGTGGAAGGGTTTGAGCACTGAAAAAGACTGTTAATCACAAAGTTACATTTACCTGCTGGAAAATTTTCCCATATGGGACAAGTCTTGCTAACAGTGCCACATTTGCCAGTTTCTGCCAGAATGTTAAAACAAACTTCCCCTCTGTTCAATTCTCATGTATTTTATCTGACAAATACCAGTAGCAAGATGGGAAATGCTGTGTCTTTCATTTGCATGTCTGGTAATTCCACTTTGTCAGGAATTTTTGGTACACTGAATGACGGAACATAAGTAGAGCAATAATTGTTGTTTTAGGTTTCTTTTCAGTCATGCATATTTTTCTCATCAAATATGAAAAACAGCAGATGGAAAAGTAAAACCTGAAAGATCTAGATTTCAAACTGCCTTGACAGGTGTTGAGCTATAAAACTAGAAATTGGTGTGGAAGGATTATATAAACTTAAATAAAATGCATCCACTTGTGTGCTCAGGCATGTGTATGGACATATGTCCCCCAGAGATGTTAAGTAGACGTGTTATATACTGAATTTGGTTTTTGGTTCACAGCTACTGAGATCTGAGATACTGAATCTGTCAGCATTAAGGTTCTGGTAAAACAGACATGTACTTAGATTGAAACTTCTGCAAACCCGTAGAATATGAATCCAGGTCCTTATTTTAAGGAGGGGAGATAGAAGGAACAACTCAGAGCAGTTCCTTGAGCACAGTCAGGTGCATCTGTTGTTGTAGTCTAGTTCTACCTAGGCTGCCATTGCTGCTGGTGAGCTCTGGTGTTTGAGGAATGTTTGGAGCGCTCCAAAATATGTTCTCCTGTGGCAGTACAAATTCAGCAGTTCTGATTTTCTAACTCAGAAGAAACAGTTGGCAAGTTTAAGCAGAGGGACTAGAACACGTTAGGCCTGCTGTGATGTTAGGCCTGAATTCAGTCTATGTACAGGTGCACAACAATCTCATGCACAGTTGCAGTACTTTTGATTGGGGCTGACATATAATGTTCATAATATACAGACAAGTCTGTGCATAGTAGTTAATATCTGCCATTTTTACTAGGCTGGCTCTAAACTAATTGACCAACTAATGTATTTCAAAGTAATTTATTTAGGACTTTCTAATCTTGATTCCCTTGCTACTTCCAATAGCAACCAAAACAGCGTTTAAAACAGTGTTCTATAGACTCCACTCCTTCAGGTATTTTATCTTTTAAATTGCTATACAAATAATTCTAGCCATTAAAAAAGTAAAAGAAAACCCAAAAAACCACAGAACACCAACAAAACACAAAACCAAGCAACGCAACTATATTCATTTCAGTGTTTATTGCAGTGGACTACTATAGATAGCATTGTCTTCAATGGCACTATTCAAAATATTAAAATGTGTGTATACATCCGTGCATACTTTTGTGAGAAAATGAATATCTTATCTTGTATAGTAAGGCTTGATTAATAAGGCTAAGTGAATAGATAATTCGAATTTATTGTTTTCTTATCAAAACAGTAAACATATTTAAATTGAACATGCTATGAAGTTCACATTCTCCTAGTTAATTGACAGGAGTATCACAGCGGTCTTCTCTTCTGAGGAATGACCCCTACCCTGTGAATACTTTTATGGAAAGCAATAGGATTACTCTGAGATAAATAGTTACCCAGTGTAAGAAAGATGAAGAGCTCTATGTCCTGTATATATTTGGTTGGGTCATGGATGAGTGGCTAAGAGAAGGCAAAGACAGTCTCCTCATCCCCTTTCTGAATGCCCTGCAGGGAGACTGATCAGAATAGCTTTCTTCTGAGAAAAGGAGCAGGGCACAAGGGCAGGGATCTGTCTGCCTCTTACTGTGTCCCAGCCCCTGCATCCAGCCAGCTGCATGGAGAAGAGTATCCTGCAGCTCCACAGACAGTGGCAAATTGCATCTGCCCCCACCATCACAGTCATGGCATTCTAGATAGGCTGGTGATGGGTTCCCAGCCCAGTGTGAGGACAAAAATGAAAAAAGAAAATCACTGCATTTAACAGGGAATCACTACATTATTGCTAATGCCTTTGGGATTCAGTGTAACAACATTAATCATGTCTTTTGCTATTCATGTATCTGTACTGTGTAATTCCTCAGGAATGCCATTGTTTTTTTGGCATTAATTAATGTTGACTGTTTGTTACAAAGTATAACCATAGAAGGGCTGTAATTATTCTGCTTCAAAAATAGGCCTCAGAGAATGGGACAGCTCTTTAAACTTTCATTCTAGCATGTGTAAAATCACCCTTTAAATTGAAAGCAATTCAGTGGTTGTGGATTCTATATAACTGAATAGGACATGAAAGAAACCTCATCCTGCTCCCCTTCTGCTCTAAGAAGGTCCTATTCCAATGAGAGGCAGTGAGCCTTTTAATGAAACTACCTTGACTGATTCATCACATTGCTGTCTAAAACTCATCCCCTTTGTTTACACTTGTGGTTGCCTTTTACGCAAACACTCCTACAGGAAATGTTCAGGATGAGTATTCCAACACCTGCCATGTAAAATAGGGACATTCCATTCTGCTCAGCAAAAGAAAAATGAGTTGTAGATACACAGAAACTCTGGGTGAAGGATCCAAGTTGTGAAGGTGCATGAGATACTCACGAAGAGTAGGAGAAGTGTTAGGAAATGCCAAAGGATTGTTGTGCTTTGCAAAATGTTACCATAGAAATAGAGCAGGAAAAGGAAAACAGGCAGGTTTGAAAAACCCCAAAAACATATAAAACCTGTGTATTAGTACAAATTTAGGGTCTCTTGTAGTTTGCAAGGCTTTGTAATGTGTTGCTTTTGTTTAGTGACACACCTGAGTATTTGTGGGCTTCCACTGAAGTACTCTCTTTGGTATTAGGAAGTCCTATCACTGTAACGAAGGCCAACCTGTTTCAAGGTTTTTCTGTCTCCACACTGTAGCCAGTAGAAGAAAAGCATGAGCTTCGTATGATGAGCAGCCAGTTGTAAGTGTGTGCTATCTCAGGGTGCATGTGTTCTCTGAAGATACATTACACTTGGTGTTTTCCTTCAGGTTACATCTCACTGTGTTCCCCTTTACCGAGACAAAACCTAGCATCCATACTTTACCATGGTGGTAGGTTAGCCTAATCCAGCAGTCAGACTCCCATCCAGGCACTCACTGACTTCTTCCATCTCAGCTACAGAAAGTAGAGAGCACCAAGGAGCAAGAAAGATCATGGGCTGACATAAGAGAGGAAGATTGCTTACCAAGTACTGTCATGAGCGAAATAGATTTATCCTGGGGAAAGTCAACTTAGTCTAAAGCCAGTCAAGGTAGATACTTGCTAGTTCAAGTGGTGGGCTTAGTAAAAAGTAGATACACCTTCTCCTGCCTTTTTCCAGGCTGTACATCACTTCTGACTCTTCCCAGCCTAAGCAGCATAGGAGCAGCTCCTCTCTCCTGCTCCTTCCTCCTTACACTTTGTGCCTTCTCTGTCCTAGGCCATCTCCACAGGCTGCAGTTCCTTTAGGAATATCTGCCTGCTTCATGAACTGCAGTGTGGATAACCCCCTCCAGCAAGGACTACCTTCTCTTTCTCCTCTCTTCTCTTCCTCCTCTCTCGCCTTAGTGTTTCCTGTGGAGTTTCTCACTCCTTTTGTTCACTTCTCCTCTTTCCCTGCAGCCTTTTCTGCCCTTGTACTTATCTCCATGGCGGCGCCACCGTGCTGGCTGCCGGGCGCAGCCGTGCGCTGCGGTGGGTCTGTCGGAGCCGGCTGGAGCTGAGTGTGTCTGGCAGGGCACAGCCTGGTGTCCCCTGGCTGAGGCCCCTGCAGTCCTGGCTGCTGGTGCCTAGGCACCACCACTGAAACCAACTCCATGGCTTCTTTTGTCTTCAAGTTGATACTTGAATGTCTTGGTTGACAGCCATGCCATCCTCTTTCGGATTAGGCAGGCGGAGTCCTCCAGAGAATCTGGCAGGTCTTAAATAAGCAGTAAGTTGCTGCAGATAATTGACAGATATTTTTATTGGGAATCAAGATGCTGGGTGACTCTTAAAGTATCAGGGTGGTATTTGAAAGCCAATGGCTTGGAAGGAATTTATGGATCAGATGCTGGAGGAGGGTTAAGAGGGGTCAGTGAAGCATAGTGTCAAGAGGGGATAGGACAGGGTGGAGACAAAAATGTATAGGAAATCAGGGCTTTCTGTTCCTGGTGCATGAGTCGGAAAATGTGAGCCATGAATACTGCCTTTGGCACAGGCAGCAGGAGCAGCTGCTCAGCCTAGCCCAAGCCCAGCCCCATCCTCACTGATGACAGAGGAGGAATATGCAGGATATATTTCTGTGTGTTATTGAGACTCATGACATAATATGGTGTCGCTTGAAAAGTTCATCATAATTTGGTCCTGACATTCAGAGCTGATAAATTCAGTAAATGTCAGACTGAGCAATCATCATCAATACCTTATATGGTAGAACAAGCAAAGATGCAGCATTTCCATAACAAATTTTGCTCCTGTTTTCATTATGAGACTTTTACAAAATTAAAACGATGTTTTCCTCTAAAGAAAGTGTAGTTGTTCATTGCATCCCAAAATAGTTCCATTTTCAGTTGAGTTACAGGTAAATATTTTATATTTGCACATAGATGCTATTGAAAATGCATCCTGAAAGGAAAAAAAAATGTAAAGTTGTGATTGTCTGAAAGTAATTGCAGTGGGATAATGTGTGCATGTATCTTCAGCTTGAGCAACAGCCAGCTATCATAGGTTTTGTGATACTAGAGCATGGCAGAAATCTCTAATCTGAAACAACAGGCACATTCTGCGTCTTTGTTTGCAAACATACAATATCCAAAGAACACTGATAGACATCAGTAGAGGTTTGGTCAGGACTCATTAGAGCTTGTTCCTTCAATCTCCTAAGACAAAAAGGTTCTTATTTGTTAAATAGAATTGATAATTTTTCTATTAACTTTGGAAATACGATTCTCTCTGTAATTCCGAAGTGTGATATGCCTATCTACCACAGAAAATTTCTCAGGGAAAAGCAGAGATGGAAAAAACTAATCCTTGAGGCACATGAAATCTCTTGCAGTGATTTCTAGAACTGGTAATTGAGATAATACTGGGTATTCGTCACTAATAAAAATGGATGCATTTCCGTTAGATGAGTGAAATTATCCTGATTTAATTAGGTAGTGATCTGGCTTGTGCATGTTTACAGCCTTTATCCAATTTGCTAGCAAAGGTTAGTATCTTCTGATGTTAGTTACAGTGTCAAAGAAAGCACAGAGCCCAGACCCTGCCTTATGTTTCTTGCAACTGGCTGACCAAGTGAATGAAATCATTTTCCGAAAGCAAGGCCTAATGGTTTTTTACTAGCTTACGTGCAGCACAAAATTTTAAGCTGCCACATTTGTTATTCTGTACTTGAAGTTCATAATAATAAGCCTATGTTGTGGTTTTAGCTTCTGCTCTTTTTCTAACTTGCTGCAAATTTAAAAACGGGGCAATAATGAACCACAAATACCAAACAGTCTTTTTACATCCAAATGCCCTTCTTTACACACATGAAACTTTGGGCTGTTCTTCCAGATAATTTTTAGCTGAAATCTGTTAATACCTATCATAGTAAGTAATAAGAGTAATCAACAGTCCAACCTGAATACTAGAAGATGGCTGAATTTCCAGGAAGAGGAGATAGAGCGCTTTTTTCCCTCTAGTTGCTCTTCTTCTTTCTCACACCTTTTAAATTTGCACTTTCCCAGTACACTTTTCTGCAGCAAAAATTATTTTTGTGTGTGTATGAAAAGAAGTTCAATAAATGATTTTCATCTTTTGAGTTTGATGGATAGAAAGGAGGATATACCGGTTTCCAGTTTCAGATATTTTCTTTTTTTATCTGTGGCTGGAAGAAGACTCTGAATTTAGAACCTGAAGACATTACTTGCAACTCAAAATAAGCAGAGCAGAATTGTGTTATACTGAGCTTGAGGAAGAAAGTTGAAACAAAACCAGCATCAGTTGTTGGAAAAAAATATTCTTGATATGTTTGGTAACTGCCTGAATGAGTTTACAGAGTTGATAAATGAATAGGATACATAAATGTCACCAAAAAGGGACTTGCCAGGGTCTTCTGACTAATACTTCAGTTCTTTAAATAATTTTCTTATTTGATACTATGTGAACCTGGAATAAAAAAGAAAAAATAGACCCAAATTCAGTGAAACAAGTAAGTTCATATTTAAAACCATGTAACCATATGTGTAGTGTTGCTGGCATGTTCTTCACATCTGCAAGATTGATCCAAAGACTTTTGGGATTTGGTAAAAGTTGAAATGGCACAGAGTGACCAGATGTGACATATATTAATTCTACTGATGACTGAAACCTGCAGAGCTGGTAGCCCAAGTTCTTGCAAACTTCTGAACTGCAAAAAAAATTATATAAATACAAGATACAATACAATATACTTTGTGTATTTCTTTTAAAGGTCCAGACCTATTATACCAGTTGTCAAAATGACCAGTTCCCAAATTTTTCTGGGGAAGCAAAGGAAATAAAAGGTATTAGCTAGCAGGAAATGGGGTTATCAGTTCACCGCCTTCCATCAGAGGTCATAACATCCATAATTTCATGGTAAAATCTCCATCATTGGGATCTTCAAATAAAAGCTGATTGCTTTATGAGCTGGCTGTATACATAAATGGCCTTGTCTTACCAGAGGTCAGGTGAAAGCTTCCAAACTTAATATCTATATATTTTATAATATTTTCTATATAAATGACCAGGAAACACTACAAGAAAATAATAATTTTGTATTAAATTATTTAGCAGTATCTCTGAAGCCTACCTTAAAAATGCATCCAACTTAACCAATATTATCAAGCTGAATGTTTTGAGCTATTTTTACACCCATGTTCAGATATAATTCCTTTCAGAAGTGTGCCTTGAATATTTACTTGCAACGTGCCCAAGTCCATAGAAAAGAACAAAAGCGACCAACCTCAAGTTATCCTCCTTCCCTTTTCTTTTTCATGCCATGCCCTTCTCCAAGATCATTTTTGTTGCTAACAACAGGGCTGGAGGACACTTTGCTGCAAGGATTATGGAAAGGGAATATGTCACCAGCATGCACAGAACTGCAGTTTCACGAGCTCAAGTCAATTGCGTGCAGAAAATAAACTTCTTTATCCATTTTTTTTCTTCCTTGTTGCAGCATCTTCTTGTAACTGCCTGTTTGGCAAATAAAATTTTCAAGTTGACAGTATCCTTCTAATTTGGAATGCAGGGGATTTCTCGTATTTGGTTTTGAGTCTGCTGGTTCATTCTTTTCACATTACTAAGATTGTCAAAACATGAGTACAGATAAAATAGTTTCTTCAGCTGTGGAAATGTTGTAGAAGATTGTATCACTATAACAAAATAGAAAGAAGAATCAGAATTATGATTATTACACTGTTTTAGTGCTAAATTTTAATCTATAGGTAGTTTCAGTCCTATTCAGTAAATTCTGTACAGCAGGTTTTGCCAAGTGAACCTTTTCCCTCTATAGCATTAAATAAAATTAAATTTGTCATTTAACCAGTTTTTCTGTTTGAAACAGATCCTTGTGCCTGTTAAAATGAATGATAAAATTTCACTTCACCATAGCAGGACAAAGCATAAGCTAGTGAGAATGCAAAGTGGTGTGTGGTTTAGAGAGCAAAAATGCTATGTATTTTTCTTACTTGGATAGCGTTCTTTTGAAGTTGCCCAGGGATTTAGAGACATACTTCTGATATTTTTTAAATTATATTGATTAATCTTTATACTACTGTTAATCAACCTCACATAATTCAACTATAAACTGTACATGAACTCGATAAGGACATTGGTTCAGTTCCATTCGTTCTTGCAACATCCTGTCCATTTTGTATTAATAGTTGGTTTTATCTCCTGTGCACATATTTAAGTCAATGTTTACTAAATTAGTTTTTCGTATTATGACGGGGATTTACTTGCTTGCCTGCCACCTTGTCTTGATAACTGCATATTGATTTCTTCTTTATGTATAGGATATGATGCTTCAGCTATTTCGGGGACTGGATTTTCTGCATTCGCATCGTGTGGTGCATCGGGATCTGAAACCCCAAAATATCCTTGTAACCAGCAACGGGCAGATAAAACTGGCTGACTTCGGCCTTGCACGAATCTACAGTTTTCAGATGGCTCTTACCTCAGTGGTAAGTTTCTGAAGGCTTCTGTTTTTCTGTTAGTATAGCAGTGTGAACCATGCCTACAACTGAAGTTACTTGTGTCTCTGAGAACAATTTGCTTTCCAGCAAGGATTGAAGGTATGGTGATTTACACTGTACAAGTAATCAGTTACTGACTAGTGGCTCTAGATTAAATTGTGACTGATTACAGAGGTATAAGTATATGCTAGTTTTCTGAAACTCCTGTCAGTCAGGCTTCTGTAGTGGTACTGGCTTCCTTTGTAAATTAAGTCAGACAGGTGTGGTTAAAGTTTCTGAAGTATCCATTTTAAGATAAAGGTCTTTCTGAATCCCAGGTATTTTGCCTGAAAAAAACCCCACAGATACTTGCAAAAATGCCACACCATTGTGCTCTGATTTTCCACCTCTGTGAATATGCATTCAGTGGTTCCTTCCATATGTTTCTGAGTGATTCCAAATACGATTGTGCTAGAGGAAGCTTAGGTGGACCTGACAGCCAAAATCAGAGCTGTTTTCCCTAGACAGCTGTTAAAGAGCATCCCCAATATCACCAGGTCTCCTGCAACTGTTTCCCCTCTCCCACAAGCTCTCCTGGTTGTCCTTGGCTCAGACATGAGCTCACTTGCAGATTTAGCTCTCTCTTCCATTAATGCTGGAGAAACCCTGCCAGCTTCTTGCTTTTTGACCCCATTTCCACGCTTTCTGGCTCTGCCCCCAGAATCAGCTGCTGTAGCTTGGCACAGCATCTCTGGAGCATATTGAGGAGCTGCCATGCTGTGTGCATGTTTGGTATCTTTGGGTTTTGTTGCCTGCTCGTGATTTTTTTGTTTCCTTTTTCTATTCTGAGTATCCAAACTGCCATGACAGTAACTCTTCCGATAAAGACAGAAAAGGCAGAACTGCTGAAAAGAGAAACTGAAAGGATCCACTTTGCATTTTACACCATATTGTAAAAATTAACCTGGCTCATTGATAAGAAGCAATTAATTTTTATTATTAGTTTGTGCAAGGGTCTTCCCATTGTTGTGTGATGTAACTATGGACATCTGGCTTCAGAGTGAATGAAGGCAGGAAACAACAGAAAATTATATCATCTTGCTAAACATAGGGAAGCATCCTTATTACATAAAACATATGTAAACCTGTGTTTTAAGGCTAATTTTTTCACTATCTGTTGTCTAGTCCAAAGGTGAAAGAATTTGGCTGCTGAGATCAGGTAAGAAGAAAAGGAGAGAAAGGTTCTTCCTGACTTGCTCTTATTTTGTTTCCCAGCTACCGGTCAGTAGCAGCTTCAATGAGTGTTTCTGTTGATCCATAAAATCATTTAAGCTAAAATTGCAAAATCTTACAAGGTTTCCAACAGGACATGTTTAAAAAGTTCTACATGAAATGGGGAAAAAATATCTACAGAACTGAGGAGAAGTTTTTCCATGACTATGTAGCCTTCTTAGGAAGGAAGTTTAAAACACCCAGAAATATACCACAGCAAAACAGAACATGGCCAGCATTGCTTTGTGAAGTACATACATTTGCTTAAGTATCTAATACTTCCATGCTAGAAATCATGTGTTAAAACCCATGAGCTGGTACTCTTGGCACTGCTGTGAGCAAGAGGTGTTCAGCTTAAGGGATTATCCACTTGCAAGTTTGTAGTGTGTTCAGATAAGCATCCAAGCATCATTGCAGCTAAGCTAAAGAGTATTAAAATAGTTGAAAATTATCCTGTGATCAAGGATAAAACAAGTATATGGGCATAGATGTAAGTAATGGCTTTGACACCTAAAACTTAGTGTGCATTTTATTTTAAAAAAACCCCAAAACCAGCTATGAACATGGCCTTTTTAAGTTAAAAAATTAATTTAAAAAGTTTAAAAGTCAAATTAAAAGTTAATAAATGTTTTTAAACAGTTTGCAATATCTTTGGAGTAAACTTGTGTCTGGGTATGTAAGGAGTGTGTTGCTCAGAATGTGGTATGGTTTTAAATGTCAGTGTTCCCTGCTCCTACATACTGATTGCAGGTTAGAAGCTTTCATTAAATGTGTTTTAGCTATCAATTTTCCTTTTCTGATTTTAACTTCTCCCTTTGGCTAGCTACTTAGGTGTACAAGTGCTGCTTTTTTTTTACCTCCATTGAACCTTAGTACAGGAAACACAGCTAAACAAAACAGCTCCAAACCCCCAAACTTCTGTTTTTTGAACATAAAGACATTCTTGACTTTAAAAGCCCAAAAATAGTCTAAATTGCAGTTATTCACCAGGCAGTGAGTAAACTTTCATGGACTTCAGCAAGACCAGCTTGTTTTGAAGCGTTTGTAGAAAAAAAGTGTTGCATTATAAAAGACAGAATATCTATACATGTATCGATTAATAAAAGTCACAGCTTGCAAAGATTTGCTTTGGATAGTGATAGTGCAGACAGCCCAGTGATAAAAGACTATCATTGTGATCAATACAAGGGCTCTGCAGCATTTCCTTCAGAGGAGAAGCTTACTGCAAGATAAACTACAAGAACCATCTTTTGAAGTATCAGACCATTCCCAAGATGCATCCTCATTCATTGCTCACAAAGAAACTCTTCAGATGGGACAAAAAGAGCTTGCCATGAATGTAGCCCTGTAAAAACTGATCCAGCCCAAGTGCTGTGGGTGCTGCAAATGGTAACTTCAAAGCAGTCTCTCTCTAACAGCTGGTTATTTACACAATGCTGAAGAATCCTTCTGGCAGACCAGTAGTCCAGGCATCTTGCTGTCATTTAAATAAACCTCTTGATATTTCTGTCAGTGAATGAATGAATGAATGAAAGATTCAAACTAATGTCGCTCAGGCTGGGGGGCAGGGTGGAGATCACTGCTCCCAGCTGTGTTCAAACTGAGACCTGATACAAGTCTGAAATAAGAGCACTAGGAAGAATGAGGTTGGGTGGAGGAGTCTGAGATGGTGGGTAGTAAGGCATGCTTTTGGTTTGTGCATTTAAACTCTTTACCAAGTGTTGGTCCTGGCTCTTGGGGAAATTTTGAATAAGCTTTGTAATAACAGAGATGCTCCATAGGACAGAGGAGGTAGATTGATATGATTGTAATTTTAGAGTTGGATAGCAAAAGCTAATGAACTGTCACATTTTTCCTGATGCAGAATAATGGGCACTCAGTTCTAACTTTCTCTGAGCAGAGGAGCAATGGGATGTCTGGAGAATCTGAAGTTGTGTTATCAAAAATGATTAATCCATTTATCTATTTCTGATGACTCTTGACTGCATTAAAGAAAGGAAATGAAGCTGAATCATGGCATACAAGAATGTTAAGTGAGATAAGTGCATGCAGTTGTGATCAGAGCATCTAGGTGGAGCTGAGACTATCCAGCTCTTAAAACCTGGCCTGCATCAGAATCTTGAGTAGAACTGGCAAAATGTTAGTGTTTGTAACACACTTATAATACTTTCTTTGAAAATATGTGTGCTTTACTTTAGATGTTAGCACTATTGAGGGGGTTTTTTTCCCCCATGAAATGCCAATAAAATAGGTTTAAGTCTTCCTTTTTAAAAAAAAAAACACTTGTTTTCAGATATGCTCAACACAGAAGGGAAAACACGTCACTTTCTCTTCTGACGCTGTAAGTTGTTGAGTACTAGACCCAACTAAATAGATTTTCTGAAAAGAGAGGATACAAAATATTCTGCAGTTACTTTCAGTAAATAAATTCAGATTATGCTAGCATTTTATTTGAGTATTTCTTCAGGATAAGAACTTTCCATCCATTTCTGGCAGTCACTTCAGCGCAAATGGTTTACATGTCACATCATGCAAGAATTTGGATTTCATTTTGTTGGTGTAGTAGCAAGGAAGCATAAAATAATTTTCACTAACAGGGCTTACTTTGTAAAAACAAATATGTAAGTTAGTTACAGCAACAAAAACAAAACCAAAAATGACAGAAAAACTCTCTTCCAAAGAGGAATGGGTACTTCTCTGTTTCCTGCCCACTCTTGCATTGTAATTTTCCAGTAAATGTTCCCCGTTAGTAAATACTGTACATATAAATGCTTGTATGAGGCACTGTGATTGATGAGAACCTAGACAAAGAAAGTTTTTTGCTTTGCCTTGTTTTTTGTAGTTTTTTTCCAGTTTTTTTAATGGCCACCTCTTCTAAGTCTGTTGCAGTGCAGCTTTAACCTGAGATTCATTGAGGATCCCTAAATGGACCTGGTTCAGCAATCTGTTTAAAGCTCACAGTTACCATCAGACATCAGAGGAGACCTATGGAAATTAAGCAGCCACCTGCCACTGGCTAAACTAAGTGTTAAAGAGTGTCCTAATGACATCAGGACAAATCAGTACAGTGATACTTGATTTTATCTCATGCGTGATTTCAGAAGAGCATAACTCTTCCTCCTCTGACAGGTGGAAGTTGCACTGTTTTGGTATGTTCTTCATTGTTGTGAGGAAGCAGGTCCCCTGAGATCTGGGCCCTCATCTCCAGTTCTTTCAGTATGGTGCATTTTTCTACTCCACCCAAATGTCCCTGAAAAAGAAAATGAGATGCAGACAGACATCCAGTAGATCAAAATATGTGAGTTTGAGCTTGTCAGTGCTGCTGCTGAGATTTTGTGGCTATTTAGAAGCGCAGTAAGATCAAAATTGTTGGCTTATTTAAGGAAAAACTGTCTTCCCTACTAATACACAGTTCTGCGTAAAAAGTCCATGTGTCTGGCTTTGTGGAAAAATTAGTGAATTTTTCTGATATTTTAACATCTAGTGGGATCATTATTGGATCCTCCCAGTACCCTCTAGGAAGGTTATTTCCATCACATAAAATGAGTCATTTATCTCTAGAGTCATCTTAAGAACAAAAATGATTATCAGCATGTTGACTGTAAGGTCTGCAGATGACTAAAAACATTATAAGATATATGTATGATGACTTGACTCAGATGAGATCAGATTTATATGAAAATAATGATGACAAAATAGATCATTCCATATCACAATATTAATTAAAGGGCAGTGTGGAAATACACATTAACAAAATTAGGAAATTAGAAGTTTCTTGTTCATCTACATTACAATCATATAAGACATTTTTCAAAACCAACTTAATTTTTGTTGCCCATCATAATAACCTTTAAATTTTTAAGGCTTGTCTGGAAGAGTTGTACTAGCTGCTCTCACAGAGACAGAGGATTTATGACAAGGTTGTTACTTCTAGAGACGTGTTCTATAAATAATCTACAGGTGCTGTTTCACATACATGCATAAGTAGATGTAACATTTTTACTGCTGCTGAAAGAGTGGTCCTGCTTTTGACTGCACACTTCCATCGCTTCTCTTTTTTTGGCATTAGTGGTTGCTCCCTTGCAGTCTGACTGAGAATGAACCCTGTATAAAATAGTTGCTAATTTTCAGGTGGCTTAGTAGATGCAAATCACTGTGTGGCCACATGACTGAAAGCACTGACACACCGGGGAGGGTGAGCAGAAAGATGGGGCCATCCACTCCCTAGACACCACTATCTCAGATTTGTTGGAGTCAGTTATGAAACCACATCTGAAGCGTTCAGCTGAGGCCTTGAATAACTAAAGTAACTCAAAAGGCAGAAATGTTTTTCAAAACCTTGCAGCTCATGCTGATTTGCGCTGTTCTGAGGATGTTAGATGAACCAGTCAGCTGGTTCATTTAAGGCTATTACTGTATCTGACTGTAACAAAACTTCTAAGGGCATCTGTATCAGTGTTTGAAGTATTTTTTACCCCCACAGTGCCAAGACGTGCATTCAGCACTCTGTGCTGTTCCTCTGCAGCTGATGCCAGGACTCACCCTTGAGACCTGTCAGGAATGCAGGGAATGCAGCCCTCTGCTCTGATTCAGACCCAGGTTTATCATGAACCGTAAAAAGCCTATCTTTTAATCTTTCAAAGAAAGTAAATTATTTCACAGTAAACAAGCAAATTGGCTTCACATGAGAATATTTTCTGTGCCCTTTTCCAGAAAACGCCTTTCCAGAGCTGCAGACGTTAGAATATGTGAGGACAGAGGTTGTCCACACAGAGCTGAGCATATTTTGCAGCCATGCATCTGCACCAATGCAAGCCTGCAGAATAAATTTTCCTCATCCTGGTAAAAAAAAAAAAAAAGCACAACTTTGAGCACAGTTTATATCAGAACAAAGGAAATTTCTGCTGGGCTGGACTAAAGTGCTCTATTAAAGTGTAATATTTAGGAGAGGATGCTTAGGAGGGAGAGACGTAACAGCTTTCAGCAGTCAGAAATATAGCAATTTCCAATGCTGGAGCTTGTATCTAGATCATTGTCTATAAAAATTACTGAAGTACTCATCTTTCATTAACTAATCTGCTTACTTTTTGAACCATTTCTACTCTGGGCTACAGTTAACTTCAGCACTGGGAAAGAAGCTTTTTATTTTGTTTTAAATCTGACACCTGATATTATTTATGTTCCTCTTAGTTCTGCTTTTGTGAGGCATTGCCTTTTCACGTCAGGGTAAAATTTGGTGTCATTTTGCAACAGCACAGTTCCATTGGTACAAGAAAAATCTACTCAGTGGAAATAGTTGATGTGAAGATAAAATGGCAGGTTATCCTATTCTCTTCTCTTCTCTTCTCTTCTCTTCTCTTCTCTTCTCTTCTCTTCTCTTCT
>JANRGV010000001.1:23024568-23092918 GCA_024734035.1 Alethe castanea | reverse complement strand
ATAATACTGAATCTCCATGCTATGAAAACCTAGCTTCCATGCAGTTGGTGGGAAACATCCTTTTAACTTCACAGTGGCGAGAATTTCATTCCGGGTTTTCATAATCTGTTTGAAAAATAGAAACACATTCTATGAACAAATATCCAAGCTGCTTTGGAGGAGTGCAGTATACAAAGAACCACAAGGACTTTGGGAAATGGTATTGATATAAGTGCCTATCCAGTCCGTGGTTTTGGGCACAGAATTCTCATTGGTACTTTGTAGCACACAACCCTCTTTTTCTTTTTGACATGACAGTGACAAGTTAACATATTAAAACTCTTAAGGTCTGGCCAATGATCCAATTTTTTTTAATGCCAAAGAGAATGAAAAATCTTACAATGGCTCAAGAATGTGAAATAACATTGAAAGACATTGTTGAATAATACTTTTGAGTGCATCATTTGAAACTGTAGTACCCAGTTGAGAATTATTGCTACATAAAAATGAAAATGTATCTGTAACTTCAGTTATCAGCAAAACTACTGAGAGCTATATTTCCATGCTATAAAATGAAATTTGATGCAAGCAGTAATTGATGCAACTGTTAAAAAAGTTTACATAGAATGAGTGAATTTAAGAAAAAAACATGCTTTTATTATGTAAATTCAGATTAAAAATTAGGTGTATACATTAGGTTTTGACAAGTTTGAATAAAGAATCTGTATTAAACTAGAAAAGAAGAAAGCCTGTCTCAATGTAAACACCGTTTTCAGTTTTTATAGTCAATGTAAACATCTTCTGAAGTTAGCCTGAGTTTCCCAAAGTCTGTCTTGCTCTACTTGATGTTTACAACATCAGCTATATATTTACCCTGCAGAGATTTTTTGAGGCCCTTGAGGGGGTGGAGTTCCCACCCTGCTGTGAGGAGGCTCTGTGCATTTTCTGTGTATAGTCACATGTGACATCGCCTTCTGCACTGCTTCAGTATCAAACCATCAGGTTCTGAAAATGGAAGTCATACACAGCTGGGTGTGTGCACACATTATCCTGTTCTGTAGTTTTGGGCATTAACTCACAAAAATGCAAGGACAAAACTACAGCTGTTCTTAGAATTTACAAGCAGTGACAGATACTTTCATCCCCAGCTTTGATTTCTTTTTTTTTTACTTTATGCGTACATGTTATTGTTTCCCCTCTTTTCTCAGAGCTGTTTGTCATCCAGATTGATCCAATAGCTCCAGCCTCACCTTTTTAGAGACATTTGGTTCTTGAGAATGGATTCACCAGGAAAGGATTAAGGAGCTATTTTTTACCCTTGTCTACATCATTAGTGTGCAGCATAGTGTGCAAAGACCAGGTTGTCTGAGAGGGGATATGCTGTGCTTATGTAGAACTTACTTCTCCTGCAGCTGATACACTGCAACTATAATCTGACCCTCACAGTTTTAGCAAGTAAAATGCATAAATCCTTCCAAAACTCTTAGATTCCTACTGAACTGAGGAAGCTATTAGATTGGCTAGAAACAAAAACAAAAACAAAAACAAAGAAAAAGTGGATGCTAATTCTTCTTTATATTGAATACTGCTGGCTACTCCCTAGCAATTTTTTCTTATTCTTTTTCATGCAAGGGATGAAATAAAATTCTTAGTAAGAGGACTATTAATATCTTCCCATATCATGGGCAGTCAAAAATGTACAAAAATGCCTGAGGCTTTCAAAGTCATACAAAAAATCAAAGAGTTTTTACTTTCTTCTATGCCTTCAGTAACTTCACAAGCTGTGGTAGTAGGCTACAGTACAAAATAATAGAATTTAAAAGTGGAGGGTGTTTTATACTTTATCTTGAAGAACAGCTAAAAGTGAAGGGATGGAACCGTATATTTTGTATTTCGTATGCATTGAAATAGGCTCTCTGGTCACTTGCTGCTTTCTTTGACGCAAGTAATGATTTTTATACAGTTGATACTCAGGTCTTATTTTTCTTTTTCCTTGCTAGTCAAATCATCATGGCAAAGAAGGTTTCACCTTGTACCTTGAGAAGATTCAATTTTCTTTTGATGCTCTGCTTTGCAGTAGCGCGACCTCTCTTTGAGTCCTGTGTGCAGTTTTGTGCAGCACAATATAAAAAAGGTATTGAGCTGTTAAAGAGAGCCTCAGGGGTAGTGGAAGTCTGTGGAGGGGCAGTTTTATGAGAAGTGACTGAGGGCACTTGGTCTGTTCATCCTGGAGGAGAGGAGACTGAGGGAGGCCTCACTGTGGTCTTCAGCATCCTCACGAGGGGAAGCAAAGGGGCAAGTTCTGGTATAGATCTCCTCACTCTTGAGAACAGTGACAGAACTCAAAGAAATGGCATGAAACTGAGTCAGGAGAGATTTAGGTTGGATATTAGGAAAAGATTTTTCTCACAGAGGGTGGTTGTGCACTGGATCAGGCTCCCCAGGGATGTGGTCAAAGCACCAAGCTTGACAGAGTTCAAAAAGGGTTTGCACAATGCTGTCAGGCTCATGGTGTGACTCTTAGGGTGTCCTACACAGACCCAGGAGCTTGACTCAATGATACTGATGGGTCCCTTCCAACTGAGCATATTCTTTGATTCTGTGATAAACATGAACAGCTCCATTGACAGTAGCTGCAGTTAAGCCCAGAAGTCTGAAAAAACAGCACGAGTTATTAAACAGACAACCATACCTGTTGTCATTCTGTTGTCATTTTCTTCTGAGGATTGTCTACATGTCCCTTAGGCTCTAAACCCATTCAGAGGTGTGAACTCAAACCTGGAGCATGCTAAAGTGGAAAAGCCTTTTCATCTTGATTGAGTATTCATTTCAGGACTGAAATATCCTGCTCTGAACACTGCCTTGGGTTATTTCCAAAAATTAGTGGGTCTATAGTAAGCACCTTGTCCAGGTGAGAAGCTCAGCAGAATCCTTCCTGCATGCTTCCACCACAGTTTTCAGGTAATACAGGGGTTTTTTTCCAGTGTTACAGTTTTTACACTCTAAGGGATTTCAGATTTGGTTGGTAGAATGGGAAGTTACAGCACTGTCCTGTCAGGCTGTGCTTGTTTGGAGAAACTGTGGATTTCTGTTCTGATGTCAGAAGGAACTTGTCTGCAGTTAAGCTTTTGCATCATAATCCCCTCAGCAGAGACGATTCCTTTGAAACTCCATCATCATGGAGCAGAACATAATTGTGTTACAAGCTGTACAGATTTGAATCAAGATCTGGTTTTCTGTTTGAATGAAGATCTGTTTTCTTTTTTGAAGACATTTTACCAGATTATGCATTTACAGGCAAGCATTGACTTTCTCCATTATGATAAATTCCTAGTTAATAGACTAATTTTTTCAATTAATCAACATAATTATTTTAATCAAGGGTTTTAACATTGTCTCCTATTCTTCAGAGGAAAGAAGATTTCTTCATGAGAGTGTATTATTCTCCTTTGATCTTTGTAAGCAGCCAGGTATAGTTATGCATATAGCTTTTCATTCTCATGGTTCTCTGAGCAATGTCATTAAAATTCATGCAGATTTAAATATTGAGTTGTTACATGAGTATTTAAGCTTATTTGCTCAGGAAGTGAAAATAGGGAAGAATCTGGAAATCCTAGGAGGAACTTGACCTCTGTTACATCTTAAATGACTTCTCATAAGTATACTGCAATTTTTTTTTAAATTGTAGAGTTCTAAGTGTAGTACAGGCTATCCTAGCTCTTTCTTTGAATCCAGCATCCTACCTCTTCCTTTGAATTCAGCCTAGCACAGTTTGTAACATCTTTCTTTCCTACAAAAATTGCATATTTTATAGCACACCTGTAGCAAACTGTAGAGTACTCTGAAATTGGAATTGGAAAAGAGAGCAAAAAGAAATTGAAGAAGCATAAAAAGACAGTCAGTGCATTGACAGGAAAAATTAGGCCATACTAAGTACAATGACAAGGATTTTTTTGTTGTATTATACTTGGTTGGGTTTTTTTAATTTCTTCTTGCTTTAGGCCAAGGAGTGTTTGAATTCACTTTTATTTCTCGTTGCTGCTTTGCCTTCTGGACAGAAGATGCTATTTTTTTATATGCAAGCAGTTTAATTTGACACATAACTGGAATTCTTTCATAGTGAATATATGAACTATTATACCCTGAATATGTAATTAATATGAAAAATGTCACCTTTTTTGTTATATTCCCTGCTAAAGGTACTGAACAGACAGAATTGTTCCAACTCAATTAAGTGCTATTTTATTACTAAGTGGAAGACTTTTCATTTTTAAGTCTTGACTTCATCTAAAACATTCTGACTTGTTACATTTTTTTTGGTGAAGTGACCACAACAGAAAATCTCTTGTGCTGCTTTCCATTCCTCTGATGGGTTGATGCATGAGCTAATCAAACCACTAACTTATATATTGATCACTTGCAGACTTAACATGGCAGTATACCTATTTAATAAAAGAAAAATGAGTGAAGTTCAGTAACAGTTCCTCAGTTGCCATAGAAACCGTTGCATCTTACACAGGATACTTGACTGTGTTTGGGCCCCCATCCTTTGATATGCCAAGTGGCTGTGAATCCTTAATGTCCTCATCACCTATTTAAACTGCAATCAAAATCAGGCAATAAGAACTTAAATGCTGCCTTGAAGACAGCCATTTATAGTTTGATTTACTCGAATTATAACCTACCACAATTGGATTCCTTTGAATGGGCTGTAGCAACTAAAAGGTGAACTACCCATGATGAATTTAGGGCCCCAGTTCAGTGTGCTGAAATTAACTCGTATGATGGGACCTTAAAGCATCAGATGCACTTGCAATCAAATGCACTTTTGAATTGTAGGGAGCAAACTTTTGCATCATGTTAACTAGTTCAACATTGGTCTAACCTAACATAAAAAATGCCACCATTTTCCAGGAAAGCAGAACTGATTAAGCACTGCCTATATATCTAACCCTGCACAGCCAAAATCCAAGGTGACACAGTATTTTGAGTCATATGCTGACCTTACTGTGAAAGGGAACTTCAATTAGAAGTCTATTGTGTTTTCAAATACAGAAGAATGGCTTTGTGTTCAATGGATTATCCCACTGATTAAGACAAGGAAGCAGATGCTGCAAGGGCATATAGAGGAAAGAATTTAATTTCTCCCATTTGATTATAATTCAGAATCTATTCCATGTAGCAGACCAATTAATACATAAACCAAAAGCCTGCCAACATGTTCAGGCCATGCAAATTTCCCAATAGACAGAAGTACTGGTACCTATGTGTAATGAAACCAGCACCTTCCATGTCCCAGAAAGCAGATAGAAAGGATGGGGGAGGGAGGAGAATCATGAAGGGAAGTCTTTTTATTTTCTTCTTTTCACGTGAAGGTTTATAATTAAAGGGGAAAGTAAATTAATTACATGAATATTAAAAGGTTACTCTTCTATTCTAACATTTGGTCACAAGTTGTCTAATGAAAAGGAATGCAGGCTGGAGGGCTGCCATGCCTTTGCTTCTTTCTGCAGAGGGCCACAGGCTGAAGCAGTGATTGTGCGTGACAGATTCTGGGAACAATGAGCCTGCGCACAGATCATCCAGATGGAGCATGCTTTTCTAAATTACACCAACAACAGGGTGGCCCACAGGCAAACAAAATAGTTAAACAATACATAATAAAGTTTTTATTTGGTATTTCCTGTGAGCCTCTGCCAGTTGCCAGGGAGTGTACTGTATTTTTCTTTTGCTGTATTAATTGTTGACCACAACTGGCAAAGACCCAAACTAGCAGGGACAGATAAGGGGGGGAAAATGGCATCTGGACACTAAAGCCTCAAGTGTACTGGGAAAAAAAAGCACAAAAAATTACAGCATATATCTGGAATTTTCCAACTAACGATGTGCGGATGTGGTAGCGCTAGGGAAAAAGAGCCAAACTGAGCCTGCTTTGTTCACTAAGAGAGGCCCCCCTGTAACATTCCTTTTAGCTGTGCATATTTTGGCTTCAGTTCTGCAGTTTTAACTATATACTGTGTATGGAGCAGTTCAGTTGTTGCTTCATGAATCTAATGATTTTGTTACAAGAAATAAAACTACATCAATGCACGTGCATTGTTATTGTTGTGAGGTGTTTGAACAGAAGCTGGGTTTAAAATGTTAAATCATAGGTGTTAATTTTTCAGAGGGAAGAGTGAGAAAATTTCTTTAAATACAACCCATCACAGCAACAGCTGCAAGAAGGAGACCCTCAGTAGCTGTGAATGCTGCCTTTTTAAACTCATCAATGAAATCAGACCTTACAGTTATCTGGTTTAGGAAATGCCCACAGTATAGGATTAACACTTGGATAAAAACAAAAAGCTGCGTAAACATGCGAGTTTGATACCATTTTTCTATTTTCTTTGTCTTTATAGATAGTTACGGTGTTGGCGTCTTTTTAAGGAAGTTTCATACTCCTGTTTTACTATATGCAATGTCGTAAGTCATTTTTCTCTACTAGTACATAGCAGAGAAAACAAACAAGAACAAGATTGCAGGTATTAGGCCACCTCTCCAAAGAAGATGCAAGTTGGTGTGAAGGCTGTCAGTCTGTATGGAGAGGAGAACCATCAGCGCACTAGGCAGTGATAGGGTTAGCAGCTACAACAGGTTCAATTGATGAGAAATAAGTTACTGTTATGAGCTTAAGTTTTTATATCTTTATACATCATTTTTAGATGTACTTGAACCATTTTCCAGTGACCAGTAGCCCTTGATGCAAAATCACTTGTTTTTTACTAGTAATTGTGCTGTTTCCTATGCATGGATGACTTCTTCATACCCTTATAACCAACTATTGTGTATCCTATCATATGTGGAAACAGATTCTTAACTCTTTTTAAAGACTCTCCACACATTATGGTCCCTAGTGAAATTTATATATATAATTCGTTCATAGTTAGGGATGTCAGTTGGAAACAAGCTGTCGAAGTGGTGTAGAAGCAGTAGATGAAGAAAAGAGTCAGATCTATGGGAGGGATAAGTACAGCTTGCTCCTGATCACTGGCAGGCATGAGTCTTAAGTCCCCTGAGTCAGCAAAGTTCAAGAGCAGGCCCATGCTTAGCAACATAAATGTACTGATACCAAAACCACCTTCCAAATTACAGATTTGCCCTTTTTTCCTCATAAAAATGAAAAATCGTATATTTGCATGCAGCGAGATGCTACGCATTACAAAATACTTAAAACTTCACAGGAAGTTAGATTAATTAGAATAGGCTTCATTTCTTGTAAGTACAGTGATTCCTTCTGCAGTCAAGGACAATGAAAGTCTTTCAAACTTTGAAAAATAAGCTGATTTATAGATCACTTATTATGGGAATGGTATGTGATCTACTTTGTATTTGCCTGAGATGTAATTGATTAAAATTGCACTTGTGCCTGACGCATGAGATACAGCACATAGATAGCATTTCTTGTGTACAGCATTTCCCAGTCAACTGTTGTTCATCTCAGGTCCTCCAGATGGAATGGCAAGATGGTTAAGAGAGATCATCTCCAGTACTCTACATTATTTTTCAGCCTGAAGATCGCATCCCAGACTTGTATTAAGAAATACTGTTAGTCTCCATGTAAGTGATTTCAAGGCATGTTGCTAGGCTAACACTTCAGTTATTCAGAAGAAGCACTAAAAGCTCCTTTTATTGATCTCAATAACACCTTTGCTCTAACTAAAAATAATTCTCTTTTTTCATTAGTTGTTCTATTCACTTCTGTTTTCATTCTCCTGGATTGTGCTCATGGCTTATTTTAGTCTCGTTCCTACTTCTTTTCAAAGAAGTTTCATTTTCAGATTTTCATGCAGAAGCCCAAAACAAAACAAAGTTTATCTGGTGTTTAAAAATGCTTTGTAAATAAAAAAACTTAAGGAGGGGTCATTTAGGACCATGTTTTGTAAAATCTTCATATTACAAAAACTAACTTGCTCTAAATTGAGCCGGAGTGTATCCTTCTAGAAACTGTTAGCTCTTGGAAACATTTCGTTTCTGATCACAGAGTCATTAGTGATTTTAAACAGCAGTAACAAAACCTTATATTAGCAGAAAAGAAAAATATTCCAATCAAAATATGTTTGCTATCATCAAAAATTCTTTTCCTTGCAGGATGCCATTTTCCTTGGGAAAAAAAATGGTATTTAATAGCTGCAATTGTATATTCTTTAGGAAACAGAGTATTTCTAATTTTTTGCTTCTAAAAATGTTTTCTAAAGTATTAACAATTAAAAACAAGCATAGATCTAAATATCAGTGATTTCACTGCCTGTAGATGTCTTCCTCTAACCACTCAGAGCTTCCGACAGAAATAGCTAGGAAATATGTGCATATCTGGAGTTAGGTTGGAGCTTTTTATGAGACGTCCGGTTGTGTTTCTTGACACAACCTAATAGCATGAGACTTCTCATGCAAAACCTTTTTTTGCCTCAGAAGAATATCTGAGGTCCTGCCGGCTTGTCCTGTTCCTCTTTAAGTTTAGAACCTTAGACACTGCAACAGCTTCAGAAGCTGTTGATCCGTGTCAGTCTCAGAGCTGCTGATACTTGGGCTTGGTATCTCTGCAGAAGCTCTGGCTTCTGGTCCTGTTTCTCTCTTCTCTCCTCCTCAGGATCCATGGGGCCACACATGGATGTTACACAAGTATTTCCTGACCACATGAGGATATTATTTACAGGACTTCCTCTAAAAATTCAAGGAGGGGATAGATGCTGCTGTCTCTATGTGGCTGTTAATACTGTGAATGTCTTCTGGAGATGGCAAGCACTCTTACACCCTTTCAGGGAATTTTTTGCATGCAGTGATTTTTTTCTGAGAACAGGTCTTTCTGGGGACAGGCTTAGACAAGTGTCAAAGATAAGAGGAAAACATATTCCAAGATTAACTGGTAGTAAGGTTGATGTTTTCACAAGAGCACTTGACTGTCACTCTGAGACCATTAAAGCATCTAGGCTAGTGCTTGAATATTAGTTTTCATTGGATTTATTCACTTATTTTCAAAGATGAGTATATATTGCAATAAGCATTTTGGAAGGCCTTTTTTGTAAGTCTGTTTTTATCTTTTTTAATAAGGACTTTTACTGAACTGTTAGGAGTGATTTACAGAGCCGCAAAAGGGATGTGACATAAGAAGAGATCTCCTAAATAATGTATTTTACATTCTTGGGCAGGAGGGGGGCAAAACCTTTTTAAAGCAGTACATCTTCTTTCCACTGGATGCTCTGTTGTGTATCTTCACTGCACCAGTGGCAGTCTGTGGTTCAGTCTGTCTTCAGCTTTTAGTATTGTTCTTCTTTCCTCAAGGGGAGACCCCAAGAGAAGGTATTGCCACTACCAGCAAACAATGTTGCTACTGACTGGCCAGAGAGACATATCTCTATATATTGGATTTTTCCTTCTGTCCTGCAGACTCATTATGCTCAGTGTTTGGAAAAATCCTGTGCCTGTAAATTGATGTACCTTCTCTGAAGCTGAGAACATTCACTTTGTATCACACAGAACACAGCTAAGCCCAGTTCTGGACTACTAAAATTGCATCTCAATGCCACACTCCAACAGCAGATGCAGAGTACACATATTAATCCACACTCCCTTAACCACTGCTGAAATTGGAGTCTGTCAAACAGATGCCTCAAAGTGGATTTGAACTCTCAGGGAAAGTGTTTTCTCTCTAAGGCCTCTCTGCACGCAGTGTTCAAGGAGTTAACAGGGGAGCTACTTTGAAAATAGAGGCAGAAGGTCATTGTCGGCAACAGCAAAGACTCCTACAGCCTGCCATGGAGAGCCTTTCACCCGTCATTTCCCACCCGGGGGATTGTAAACATTGGCTCGCAGCCATGGAGTCCTACACAGCTTCTCTTTACTTTCAGCATATACATTTATATGTCCTAATGGAAATTGAAGCATGGCAAGTTACTCCTGCGTGTCCAGAAGGAGAGAGGAAGCTTCTGTTCAAGTTAAAGAGATGGGAGAAAGAGCCATTACTCACACTGGAATTTGAAAACATAGAGATACGCTTGTTTAGTGGTGCTTCACATGTAACATAGCTGCTGTTCTCAGGCAAACTTTCTCAACTCGCAGGAATGTGTAGAATGCTGTCACTTAATCAGAATCCAGAAGAGGTCTTTTATCTGCCATTTGTTAGTAACTAGCAATATTGCTCTTATCTCATTGTCCTTTAGCCTGATGCAGTGCCCTCAGACTTGAGAACTTGTAACATGAAAGCACTCATTACCTTGAACATTCCTGTTTGTATTGTCTTAAGCTATTATCTCTTTGGCGTAAATAATTGATGCTTTGTATCAATTTTGAGAGTGTTATCTATAGAAGTCTGATCTACAACATTATTTTCACAAATAAAACATTTTATATTTTTAAAGGTCTGTCACCACTCTGGTGTAGTCTTCAGTGATCTAGACTAATTAAGGTTTTGTTTATCCAACACAGTGTTATCTGTATATAATTTTCCTTGTAATGTGGCTTCCTGAAAATAACATAAATTAATCATACAATCTTTGATGTTAAAATTGGGAAATAATGTCTATCAGGGTCTCGTATTGGATCAGCTATAACATTCTGGTTATCTGCTTAATCTTCAGATAGTTAATATCAGTTCAGGAAATCCTATAACATTTATAAGTGGAGGAAACTTTCTTTTGGTTTCTTTCAAAATCTTGGGCTTCACTTAGTACTGTGAACTCTAGTTTTGGCTACTGAGTAGTGTACCAAGCAGCAAGGAAGGAGATAGTTCTTGCTTCTTTCTCCACAGAAGAAAGCAGAGTGCTGTCTTCTAGAATTTTTAATAATTCCATCTATTAGAAGCAGAGAGGTGGAATATAATCTGTCTAGATACAAAGTAGAATCCAGACTGGTTAATGTAATTAATGCCTGCTTTTATTTTTATCCAGTGATGGTCTTAATGTAAAATGCATACACATTCCAGAGCAGTATCCAGAAACTCGGCTCCTTGCCCCTTCCAGCTGATTGTTCTTAAGCATTCAGCTGCTTTCAGACACAGTCTTGCCCCATGACTCATATGCTCCTGGCAGAATAGTGATTTAGCTTCAGCAAAGGCAAGGAAAGAGCTGTCACCCAAAAAACCCCTATCATAGTGGTCAAAAAATGTGCTTGGGTGTAGGAGGTGCCAATTAAATCCCCTTCGACTGAGTTTCCACTTTGCTTCTACCACCAGTCTTGGGTTACGGGCTTCACCAGGTAGGGCTCCATATGGACTTGTGTTGAAAACATCCATTTACCAAGGGTATCTGTCTACCAAAAATGCATCACTCACAGCAGTGCCTTAGCTCCAACACAGCTGCTTGTTTCTGTAGCACAGGCCTTTCTGATGTGTGCGACCATCTGCACGTAAGACCCGCAGACACTTTCAGAGTAAGAAGAAAAATTTGATAACTAAAGATGCCTAAAAAGAGCTTCAGAACCTCAGTGGATTGTGCCCAGCATTTTATTGGTCTTAAGGTCACAAAGCCACTTAAATGTGAGATTCAGATAGCCTGAAGACCACTCTTACTGTTTTTGACCTTTCTTTCCAGTCCTTGATTTTGGCTGGAAATGACATGTCTATGGCAGGTCTTTGTCCTGGTGACGTTTATTTCAAGACAGATTTTTAATGACTGCGGTATGTTTAATTATATATGAGTGGATACACCTATACATACATTACATCTGTATATGGAAAGTTCAACTTCTTCTTATTTTCTTTGTGTGTATTTACAAATCTCTTTTCACATTTGTTTTTAGAAAGATATTTCATGAGGATTTTGTTTCCCAGACGAAATTCCAAGGAATTCTTGAAAGATATTTCCTGGAGTTTCATCTCTGTGGTATCATATACAATTTTGCTTACTTCAATTTAAAGCCACATATTTATGTAAGGCCATAGTAAATCTACTGCATTTAGTTTCAACTGTGGAACAGATTTGCAGTGTTCAGAGTTGCTCAAATTCTTTATGCCTTAGGTGTAGGAAGGCGCAGCTCTGTGATGGTCACCATGATCAGCCAGTTGAAGTCTGCACTTTGTCAAGTAGAGAGGTACATCCCAAGTGAGACGTCGACTGGAGAGAAGCTGACTAATTTGTGACCTTGGATTGTCTTTGAGCTTTGCTGTAATACAGGGGTTTTTACTCTAAGCTATTGCTTCACATGACCACCTCTGACAGATGTTGCTCCACCAGCCTTTTATCTACTATACCAGACTCTCAGTAAAATTGGTACTTTGCCTTCAGACACAGCATTAGTTTCTAAGTTTAATTGTAAACTGAATAAAAATAGTATCTTGTAGAATTCGTTTGCACCAAGTTTCTGCTGTCTAGACTCCCAAGCTGTCCACAGTAAAGCCTCTCACCTAGGGAACTGGCTGAATTTAATCCATTCCAAGTTCCATGGGAGAGAGGTCTGTGGTGGTTTTGCTTCATTTTGGCTTTTTCTGTTCAGGACGAGAGTCCAACACAGCACCCCAGGAAGTGGGAACACTTTTTTCTGTCAACCAGACTCTGTTTTTCTGGTGGCAGTGGAAAGCTGGTCATCATTATCAAGTCCAGCTGTAGGTGGGAAGGCTCAGATTCTCTGGCCTGATGAACCCAAGAAAAGGCCAGGCAGTCACTGGAGCAGCTTTGGGGGATCTTGGCATGGAGACAGCCATGGTTTGGTCCTTGGCACAAGTTAGAGCTGTGTGTTCTCCTGCTCCCAGGGACAGGGCATAAGTGATGTGAGAAACTGTAGAAGAGGTAGATGCCATCCAGTGGGAATATGCAGGGTGCCAGATCAGTTGATTTTGTGGCTTAAGGATGTGGAGGGGAGCAAAGCAGCTGAAACAAAGCCTGAGATGTGCTTCTAGAAGTTAGGACTGTTCCCTGGGCTAGCTAATCCCAGCAGGTGACTGAGCAAGTGGAAACATGTCAAATTGCTGCAGCCAGACCAAGAACGAGGTCTATATTCCAAGGCGCGGTCTCAGGCTGCCACCTTTTAGGTATTTTTAGGGTTTTTTAGTTTTAGTTTAGTTCAGTTTGGAATTGTGGAAGGAAATGTCATCTTCCTTACAGTAAGTGTTTGACTTGATCTGCATAAGAAGACAGTGGTGTTTATTTCTTTCTGCCTTTGCAGGTTTTTTTTTGGTTCTGAAATAGATTATTAGAATTTACTGTTTTGGTCTACAGATTTGATTATTGAGTCTTGAAGCATGATTGAAGAATGGCTACTTCTGTTTAAAATCTGTCACTCTCAGTGTTAAGTATCTCTATCTGTAGATACCTTGCAGTAATAAGCAGAAGTCTCACTGCATGCAAAGCTGACCATTTTTGTAAAGAGCTGAGTTGTGCAGCTCAGAGAATAGAAAATCATGGTTTGATTTCAGTACACGACAAGACCTGCCAAGTCTGACTTTTGTGGGATCTGGATCAGGTAGAGTAGTGTTGCTGATACTATTTTTGTTCCTTTTTTTTTTGTATTCACTTTTCTCCTGAAGTCTCAGGTGCTCTTTCAGTAATGTTCTCTACATTGCCTGTGTATGGAGTTCTGTGAAATACTGTGCTTAGTAGAAATATATTTCCTTGTATGAGTTTTGAGCTAAGGTCTGAATCACTAGTGGTTTAAATATTACCTTATGTTAAGAGTCAGTTTTTTCCTTTCTAGTAGCTGTTCCACAAAGATGTTTAGTGCACAGAGACTTTTAAGGTAAAACCCTCTGAATGTAGGTAAAGTATCTTCAGCTAGCACATGATGTGCAAACACGCACGCACACACATTCATGCCTCCTGACAACGGATGTACCTAGAAACGCTCTTCAGCAGACCTGTCACACTGAGTGATGTGGTTCTTCCTAGAAATAAAAAAAGGAAAATTCTGGTTAGTTTTGTGTGCATAGAACATCTGAGAAATGAATGACTTCTTTATTTGTCATGTTATCTTACAGTAGATGTTAAACCATGTTTCCTTCAAATCACAAAAACAGGAGATCCCTTTCTAAAACAGTGACTTGATAGTGAGTGGTACATGTGATCAGGATTTGTGTCTTCTATAAATAAATAATCTTTTGCTTGATGATCTAACTCATGGAATGATAACAACATTCATTCCAGTTTTCATAAAGCAGTTCATCAAGCTTGTGTCCAAAATGGAGACAAATGTGAATAAAGGGATAAAATTAGTATTACCATGTGCACTTCATGAGACCCAAAGCACTAGAAAGGATTTCATGTTTTGTATGCTAAATCTTTTGTCAGGAAGTAAAGTGCTTTTTAAAAGCCACTAGAGTAGTTTGATACACACTTACTTTAAAAGGGAAACTATTTTAATGTTTCTATAAACAGACAAACTATAATCATCTTTCTCTAAGAAAGAAATATTTCTCTCTGGTCATACCTATCTCTGCGATGGAACTGAAAACAGTTAAATAACAGTGAAAGAACCACTACTCAGAAGAGAGATTAAACAAATAAAATTGTTTGGGCAGATACTATCCCCGGAAACTAAAGCACATCATATAATGTAGCAATTATTACCTTCTCTATCACATTTAGGAATAATAATGGATTAAATAGATAAAAAGTATTTATTATTGGGAATAATAAATAGATTAAAGAGAGTCCTAGGTTTGCTTTATAAATACAGAATGCTCAGTGAATGCTCTAAGGAAAACACAGTAAGACAGTTTGCAGCAAGTAAAGGAGACACACTCCTTTTCCAAACCAGAGATGAAAAATACATCATTGTACAAAGGCTAAAATTTAGCACATGCTAAAATCTAGCACATGCTAAAATCTCCTATCTTGGCCTCATAACACCTGTGGGACAGGTGATTTTTGAATGTGTTCTCTGCCTGTGTTGGAATTGTTGTGCATGGTGCTGCAGGATGGAATGGGGCATTCATTGTCTCTTGTCCCTTCCTCACATCTTTTCCCCTTGCCTCTGCCTCCAGCACACCGCAGACTACCTCCTCCCTTATTTCCTGGAACTCATCCATACAAAAACACACACAAAAATCATTTCCCTATGTGGCATAGTTGTGATCCATGTCCAGAGGTCTTTGGAGTGTTCCTTGAGGGTGTAGAAGTTGATGGGGAGGTGGGAAATATCATCATTGCTGGAGCAGAGCAGGGCATGGTGAGGGGGTCGTGGTGGATCTGTTACACAAGAGGTCTGGAAAGTGGGGCCACCTTGGGCTGTCAGAAGGACTCAGAGCAACACACAGGACAAGTGTAGGGGCCATGATCCTGCAGAAATGCCGTCATGTCACACTAGTGTCACCAGCCCTCTGGATTGCCACTTCTGCCATGCTCAGTCCTGACTGTTGGTCCATACTCCAAACTGAAGGCAGTGACACATTATTAAACAAATCCTTTATTTTCCTAAGCAGTTTTTAATATTACATTGACTTTGTTTTAAGCAAGTTACTCTGTCAGACCAGCGAGCCATTTTAGCATATTCAGTTCAGAAATCACATTTCTTCTTTTCACTCTCTGTGGAGTCTTTTCAATTGTGTTTCTGCCAAGTGAGAGGGAGGTGGATTAGGCAGAGAGCCTCTCTTTGCACTGGGGATTGAAACCAGGCTTCAATCAATATGCTTGTCTGTAATTCGGTCCTCTCCATCTAATCTGTGGCAAATGTGTCAAGCTTAGTCATACAGCTGAGAAGACATTTTTTACAGAGCTTCAAGAAAATTCTTCAAGTTCTTTTACAGTCCCAGACCTGAAGAACAAGCCACGAAGTAGCAGGTTCATAGTAAATTTGCTAAGATTCCACTTTGAATCCTCATGAACAGTTTGAAGCAAAAGATTTTTTGTGAAATTGAAAGACCACAAAGCTACACTAAAGAGCTTGACTCTGCATACTGTACCATATATTATGTAGCTATGGTCCCTCGTTTTACTCAAAAAGAAAGGACAAAAATAAATAAAAAGCAGTCAAAAGGATGTCCTAAAGATCATGTGAAAGCCTTGTTAGTGAGAACTGAACAAAAAACGTGAGTTTAAAAACCGTCGTAAGGAATATAAAAAAATAAATTTAGAAATAATCTTTCATTAGATTTAAATGCTTTAAGTAACAAGATGAGCCAGCATCTAATCACCAATATAATTAACAAAATCATACTAAAAGAGCACCACAATCACAAAAGCAAAATGTTTACAAGAAGAATTTTACTTGAACTCAAGGATACTTTATGTGAATTTAAGCATCCTGCTAATTTCTTTTGTGATGTGATTTCTGTGAAAGTTAGTATTTTAAAAGGTTTTACAGGCCTTTTCCAAGCCCCTTCAGAACTAATTAGTATAGAATTATTCTCATCCGGCAGATGTCTAAAAGGAAGACGTCTACATGTGGGCCAGTCGCATTCTCCCCATGGATGCAGTATGTGTTCATCTGTGTAACACATACAGGATAAAGTAAGAGCAGTTCCTGGGTCAGATGAGGAGTAGGCCATGCCTCCCCCACCCCATCACTCTTGTGGAGGCACCTCTGAATCAGAGATGAGGGAAGCGTAGCAAAACGCCTTCTTTCTGGAGTGAAAGGAAGAGCCAGGGCCACAGTGTGACTCACTGGCTGGTAGATTAAACAGTGCCAGAAAACATTCGTGGGTACTGGAGCTCAATTGTCTATACTGTTAAATTATTAGAATGGTTCCTGGCATGAGTTATTCCAACCAGCCCTTCCCCAGACAGTTCCTAGGCGCTGGCAGTTAAGCATGGACCAAAGACCATTCCCAATAAGCAGTTTGCATGCGGTCACCTTTTTTGGGAGGCTGAGAATTTAATAGTATGGACATAGGCCACTCTGTACTTTTTGGTCTCAGTGCCAAAGGAGCATTTCCTGTCCCATTTAATTTCCTAGCACAGACATAGCTGCTGTGTTACAGTCTGATCCCTGCTTTGTTCGTGTAGCTGTGCAACTGGGCATTGGTCTGTACTTAAAGTCTGTGGCAAACTGAAATGTAGTCTTTTGTGTCTGTGTTACTCAACCCCATCCCAAAACCACTGTTTGTCTTTGTCTTTTTTGAACTGAATGCTATTCAGATGGCAGCTATATTTGGGAAGGGCTGTATATTGTGAGGATCCATTTAAATTAAGCAGTTATGCAAAAATGAAAATCTGTTCTGTAAAGTAAATGGAAATTATATGAGACTGTCACAATGCCTAGATCTTCTGTTGCTAGTGCGTAGATTCCCACTAATTTGATTTTTCATCAGAAACAGTTAACATGAAGTGAAGTGTTGAAACTCCTTGGGCTAGGCAATGCCCGATAGCCACATCTGTCAGGTGTAGTAAGGCAGAAAGCTTTATTTCAAAGTGAAGTTCTCTTTCTTCATCTGACTGTAAATGCAGCTTTGCCCTTGCTTCTGACTGAGCACATTTCCTTCTTCAGAGAGTCAGACAGAACCTCAGTTGACTTTTGCAGATGTTCTTTTCCTTTCTACTGCCTCTGAGATACACATGCCATTAATTTTCATCATGAAGTGCTGCCTAAATCTATTAACTTTTAAATAGTTAGAAGTAGTGATCTGCAGCTACTGATACCCTTCTTACCTGATACCATACAATCTTATCTGGGTAGTAGAAACATAGAATGTACACTGGAGAAGGAACTTAGTTATGTCTTTAGGTACTTCCTTCTTCCAATGTGTGAATGTTCTCTGTCTTTTCATATGTAGCTGGATCTATTAAATACAAATGTTACAGGGTGTCTTCAGGACAGGCAGAGTGGACTAAGAAGCTAAAGCGGGAAAAGGAGATAATTTTGCCCAGGAGCATTTGGAGGCAGTTGGAAGAAGAGAGGACTGGGTGTGAAACTGAGAGGAACTTGGAAGTGCAAAGGAGCTGATGAGGAATGTGAGGGAAGGCAGAGCCTGTGGGATACAGCAGGGGCAGCAGGCTATGTGCACCTGGGTGCTTGCACAGGAGCAGCAGGGAATAAGGCATGTTTGGTGATGCTGTCAGGGGACCACTGGTGTGTGCGACTGGAAGGCAGAGGAAAGCAGTGGAAAGAAGCCAGGAGGTCATGGGATGTGGTAGAAACGTGGCTAATGTAAGAGAGGAGCTGAAGAGACCAGCCAGGGTGAGCAGAAGCAAGAAGGCAGTGGAGAGAAGTTTCTTAGGATAGAGGACTAAAATGCAACATGGTCACTAAAGTCTACAACCCCCAAAGTATTTTGGAGTCTTGCGCAGTTTAGGATCTTTATCTGCATGTGAACATGAATCCTTTTCATACCGAGCAATCATCGTGTGCTGCATTTCATGTTTGTCAGATTTTCAGGAGAGACAGAATTTTAAGTGAGATGTACTGATGCAGGTACTGATGCTGTTTTCATCCTAAAAATGGGACTTAATCAAGCAGCTCTTTTAAGTGTGCTGTTGCTCAGGGAGACCTTGTCTCCCTGGTAGTGTGAAATACCTAAGCGAAGCATTTTTTTCACTCGGAACCACGCTAAAGAGGAAGTGATGACCTGCTTGTTCAGCCTCACCGTATCCTGTGTTCAGAATAATTTTCATTTCTACTTCTCTGCAAATGTTAATGGAATGTCCAAAAATATTTTCTTGGTTTCTATGGTAAGAGAGAGTGTGAAACTGTTGAAACCACTGCATCATATGCATCATCCTGTGCTTTTCAGGAGAAGATCCTGACCACAAAAGGAGTCATCTGTGGCATTACTTGTGTGCAAACTGACATTTAGTACATTTTGATCCCTTTCAGGTTGACATTTTGAAACACAGACTTGCATGTTATAAACCATAAAGGTTATTTGATCACTTTTATAATGACACATTAATGACAGAGCATATTAAATCAGCTCAACTTCCTTCTTCTCTGACTATAATGCAGTCAGGCATTAGCTGAAATTTAATTGTTAGTCTTTTGGAAAACATATCTTTTACAGGTTTAACTTTCCAAATTAGTCTAGTAAAATCTCCTGGTCCCCTGTGTATGCATGCATGGAGCATAGCATGGTACAAATGCTTGGGGAACTTGACAGTAAGGAGTCAGAGGGGAGGAGCAGCCACTGTGCTGCACACTTCCACAGCCATCTGAAAACAGCACTGTTCCCCTGAGCAAGCACAGGAGCTGTGATGCGTCTCTCAGGAAAGGAGCACACACTGTATCCTGTGCCACACTCCTCTGGAAGGCACTTCAGATTGGGCATATGGTCCACAGCCATGCATCCCCCAGTTCTTTGCCTATGAGAGTGCAGAGCCCTAATATTGCAGGGCTTGTGGGATTAAGGAAAATAAATCATCTTTATGCTCTGTGTGAGAAGAGCCGTGTGGACCTCAAACCAGGAATTATGAGGTTTGGTGGTATTCCTACAGATCAGAGATCATAAGGCTCTTCTTCTGACACTACATCCAGCCATTCACAAACAGTAATGGGTTGAAATTGTTGTATCTAATTTCTCAAAGTAGTATTACCTCAGTAAGCTTTTCCACAAATGTACTGCACAAATAAAAGCATGGTTCAGTTTGAGAGATACATCTGCATTAGGAAAAATAACATGTTTTAGGAGGAATTATGTCTGATTCAGACAGGACATTTCCAGAGAGAATCCTTTACCTCCAGTTACATTTGTCTTCTTTCATTGGAGTGAATCGCTGAACTTCTCTGGTTTTTATAGAGAGAAGTATTTCATAAAAGCATCACTGGTATGGTAGCAAATCAGGAACGAGATAAATGGAGCTAAGTAAAGCCCAACTTCCACACAGGAATCTGTTTCTGAGGGTGGGTATCTGGAAGTGAAGCTTGCCAGTGCAGTGCTTTGTACTGTGTTATTGAACTGCTTCATAGACAAATTTTATAAATAAACATCAAAATGTTTAAAATAACTGTTCAGCAAATATGACCACTCTTGCAATTATCCATGAACCTCCCTTCAATAGCCATTCAGTGGTTCCAAAGGCTGTCAGGGCGTGTAAAAATTGTAATAAATGTTGTATTTGCCTGTGTTTCATCTGGCTTTGACCAGCAAATTCAGCTGATTACTTCCACTGTCATTTTTCTTCAGAAGACCATTACATTGTTATCATAAAAAACCCCACTATTCTTACACATTTCTTTGTGTTGGTCTTGAAATTCAGAACTCACGATCCTAGTTAACATAATTTTAAAATTTATTTTCATTCTTATACTTGTCTTTGTTTCCATCTTCTTTTTTCCAGAGTTTTGGTTTGGTTCATGCTCCTCCTGAGTGTTATATCTCCCATCTTCATGTTTGTTGAAGAAAAAAACCGTAATTGTAGGGACTCTGCCAGCCCCCATGGTAATAGTCAGAGGTTTAAATTGTAGCACAGAGTAAGAAAATATTGGCACTTAGCTGATGGTCGTATGTTGTTATGGCTGGATTATATTGGAGTGTTCAAGAGTGGAATACTCCTGTGGCTCTGAGATTATATTCTAGCAAGGCAGAAGCTCCCACAGGACTCTGCAGAAGCTCCTTGTATTCTTCTGCAAATATCCTGAAGAGACAGTCAGCCTCATCTGTATTTGGTCTACTTGTGGATACAAAAGGATAAATATAAACTGTCTCATCTCTGTTGTGGGTCCAGTGAGCAGGATTTATCAAAGTACATTGATGGAGCAGTGCCAGTAAAATTCCCACTGGGTCCCTACAGTGTGTCCCTACATAACCACCAGGACAAGAACAGCCTAAAAGCAGGTGCTTTACGTGGCATCTGTCTGTGGGAAAGAGTGTGTCATTTGAACATACAGTGTGAGAAAAGTTACTGCTGGTCTGACCAGCAGCACATAGGCAGAGACAGTCACATACCTGTAAAGCTCAGGAATCTGCCAGGAATCCTTGTGCTGTGTTGCTTAGCTAAAAGCTGACAGTTCAGGATTCCTTTGTGTGCAAGGAAACCACAGTAGACAGCACTAATGCCTTTGGTAAGGGACAGCTTTGAGAAGGGTTTGACTTAATATGTATCCAAAAAAGTTAAAATCACTTCAGTTTCTTCAGAGACCTTTGATGCAGGTCAGACATGTTTACCCTAATTGGCCCATGCACTTGAGTTAACCCAATTTCTTTTACAGAAAATAATACATAACCATAAAGGGCTGAGAACAGACATGCTATAGATTCTGGTATGTCCTATGGGTAAACCCACAGTATTCCCTGGCTTGCTTGCTTCCACTTTGGCTCTGGTCACTATATCTACATCCACAAAAGTTAGGAAAACAAGGCCTTGTTCAATTGACTAACATTTGCCCTTTTGGAGAGTCCAAATCTCCACTGGAAAGTGTTTGGGGTCTGTAAGCTGCAAAAGCTTCAAGGAGTTGTTGGTAGTGTGGTGTTGTACTGTGATTGTCACACCAGTGCTGTACTCTGAAACTATAGTTTTGTTATGCCCTGAATTGCAATATTCTTAACAAGAAATGGTCACACATCCTGAGTCATCATCACTGCAGCTATGGATACTGAGATTTTCCATACAAGGCCCTTTTCTATGTGCTGGCTAAACTACTTGGCCCTAATACGTGAGTTTTTACAATATAGATTAATCTAAGTGGAAGCTGTACGTACAGCACTTAGGAGGTTGTAATTCTGAAGCTAAGCACTCTCTTTTCTTTTCCATTTTGTTTTGCAGGTTGTTACTTTGTGGTATAGAGCTCCTGAAGTCTTGCTTCAGTCCAGTTATGCAACATCAGTTGATCTTTGGAGTGTTGGCTGCATATTTGCAGAAATGTTCCGTCGAAAGTAAGAAATACAGTTTTATTTTCTTCATGATTTTCATTTGAAAAAGTGTGCAGTAATGCCTGTTACAATACATCATGTTTATACTGGAAAGACCTGGTAGGATGTGTTATTTGCAGTGCAAATATAAATGTCCATTGCAGATTCATACTTGGTGCTATCTTGGAGTCTTTTGATGGGAGTCTCGGCTCTTGGTAAAACTTGCATGAGCATTGTTGTATTCTGGTTGAAACTGAATCCAAGTTCAGATTAAACTGGGTGAGAGAGGCTATTGATCAATTTGAGTAAAGCTGGATTGTGGGAAGGATTTACCCTGAGGAAGGCAGGGCACTGTGGCCAGCAGTCTTACTCCTCTGCAGTTTGTGCATTGAAGCATCATGTATTTGCTTGTAGTCTGCTCTTGGGATATTTGAGATTTAAGAAGCTGATGTAAAGTTGTTTTTTAGAGGTAAGATTTTTTAAGAATGAGTTATGTAGCCTGAGGGTAGGGCAACAGGGATGTTAAATGTAGTCAATCCCATCCTCCCAGATAATTGTCTTTTTTTTAGCTGATTATATGAAATCAGAACTATCTCACTACAAAGTACCGCAGCTGGATGCAGGTGAGCCGTGAATTCAAGAGTCCCTCTCGTGTACTGGTCTTTGCCTGCAGAAAGCCACTCATGGGCAGGTTGTACCGTGTAGGGTGGGGAGAGGAACAAACCTGCAAGAATTTTAATAGGATAAATTTGTCTTGATACTAACCCAGTCACTTGCATTTCGGTTGAGCTGAAGGCAAAAACTGCATGTTGACATCACCTGGGTGATCTCCATGTAGAAACTGTATAGCATTTAGTAACACTCAGGGTGAAGCCAAAGGATATACAGAAAGAAAATATGAAAGAAAAATACTTACTGGGTGGCCTAAACCCCAGAATCAGTACAATTTACGAGGAGATGCAGTGCTATAAGGGCCTTGAGAAACAGCTATGTAATTTATACAATAAGTTCAAATACTAATTGAAGTCTTGCAAAATAACTTTGGGATTTTATTACTTATTAATGTTATATGGAAAAATCATTTTTCTTGGGCTTCTTGCCTGGTCAAATGGCCTGGGTAGAGTTATCCTCCACCCTCTCTGTCTCTGACTCAGAAATGAAGTCAGAAAATTAGAGAAAAAAATAATGAGGATTTTAGGAACATCACTTAAACTCTCAATTGCAAACTTTTTAAGATTCAGTCTTAGCCCATATACCCATGTATTCACAATGGTATTAAGTTGCTGATAGCTTTTCTGATTCAAATAGCAGAGTCAAAAGCTTCATTTTAGCATTTGCAGTAAGAGTGATACAGGCCAAAAAATGAATGCAGAACTTTATTATATGCTCAAAATTTTTTTCCTCTCATTTAATTTGAGGCATTTTGACAGATAAGAAATACTGCATATACAATCTCCACCAATTTAGTTTTACTTTTTCTTGTAATAGTGTATGAGCTTTTCTGACTCTCCAAATCTGCACAGTAAATTAAATTTTGTAATTATATATAAATGCAAATATTACATTAATACTACAAAATCAGGATTTTTTTTTCTTATGGAAATGAATCTGATTTGAACCACAGTTCAATAAAACCAGGACTTCTACTTTTCTTGCCAGATGTGGGGTCAGTCTGACATTCTCAGTCGTAGATTTGGGAGACTGTCAAAAACTGTAGAGGTCAGGAATCTGCCAAGTCTGTATGTACTATGTTCTTTCATCACAAACAGTATGACTTCTACATGCTTCAGTGAACAGGCATGGTTTGGAAGACTGTTCTCAAGGTTCTTTGCCATAAAGCCAGAGCAAACAGCCCTGAATGGTAGCTCTGTGAGTTAGCATTGCAATACTCTCTGCAGGATCTATGTTGTCTTTCGGATTCTTCTGATGAATTGCAAAAGAAAGCCCATGCCACTGTGACCTTGGTAGCATAAAATGTAAAATTTTGCAAACTCCATGGAGTATATCCAAAAGACTGAATAAATGCAATAGCAGTTTTGCTGGGAGATGATAGTGCCTTTGGGTAATCACCAATCTGTATTTCCACTGGTGTTGGTAGAAGAAGAGTATGGGAATGCAGCTGAATCTTTGCATGATAGACATGGATAGGTTTGATATTAAGACAACCTTTTTGTTTTGCTTTCCTACTGGGTACTTTTTGCCTTGTTTTCCTACTCTCTTCTGCTTTCTTTTTCAAAAAGGTCTGTCATTTTTAGAAAACATACTGAGACTTCTGTAGGCATTTTTATATCCCAGGGACTTCACTGGAATGGGTTTCATAATAAAACACTATACAGCATCACAAAACACACCAGAATTCTGCTTTTGTCAAGGAGACATTAGACAGTTTGAGTTTGCTTGAATAGAATTTTGTAGGCTGTCACAAACACAGTGAGGGTGCTTTAAGCCTGGAGAAGCGCAGGAGGAAAGTGAGCTCTGTATGAATGGTCCAGTCTGTATGTTACATGTTACTATGTCTTTTAAGTGGATGGCACCTCAGTTTAAATCACCCTTAATCTAAAACAATTTAAGACAAATGCAAGCCAAGTATGTATTTAAGAAGTAGATCTGAAATACACGGAAGTGTATAAAGGACTTGGACGCAAAAAGAATAAATAGATCTATCTATGTCTAGACACACCTAGAGTAAATTTGAACATTTCTCATCTTGGCTGATTCAGCTAAACAGATTACTCTTTTCAGCTCTGTTCCACCCGCAATCTGTGGTTTATATAAAGTCATAGCTATTTTAAAACTGCACGTTTTAATTTTGGTACAGATTTATAGGCTTCTGCAGAGATGAATGCATGGAATTTGTATCCTGAAATCCCTCAGTTAGATTCCCAAGGATCCTCTTCTGTTTACAGATCAGCAATAAACTGCTCAATACTTAGGTGTACATGTTATGTACACAGAAACTATTCTGCTTTGTGTGTCTTTTCTGTCCATGTGCACTGCTGATGACAGCACTCCCAAAATAAAGCATTCCATCAAAAATTCGTTGTGTGACAGCTCCAGTTTTTAAATTTCCTCTGTAGTTAAGCAGTTTGCAGTGACTTCTAGACATTTGGATGGAATGTCATTATGTAACGAAAGAGTAAATGTGTTTGTCGTAGTGCCTGTTTTCTTTGTGATTTAAAAGCTCTTTTGCATGGGTAGTAAAAACCAATAGGGGAAATTGCAAGCTGTGCTGTGGCTTGCTACCATATCAGAGTCCTTTAGAGATACAGCTGGCAGGATTGACAGGGGCCTGAGGGCATGGGGACATCATTTGGCTTTTTAATTAATGTTTAGATAAAGATTTGAATTACTTGTAAAAAGATTACTCTTTGAGGCTGAGCATTTTCCTGGCCAGTAGGAAAGGGCTTTGTACCTTCTACTTGATCAACACCTCGTTAAAGAGAAAGGCAAAAATGAGAGTAGTGTCCATTTCTGTCTGGATACATAAAACTCCTTCAGCTGGCTCAAGGAGTATGGGCTGGCTCCTAAGCAGGAAGCCATGACCAGTGTTCTGGGAAGAAGAGAATGTCTTGTTGTTTTAATTAGGTAATACTTAATCCAGGTGAATGAGGCTGAAAGGGGGAAAAAGGTGGAAACCCAGATTCAGATCTGTGTGAAATGCTCTGTAAAAGAAAACTCGTATCACCGATCTTGGATTCTCTTCTGAGTAGGCAGTCTTGAGAACAAGCGTCAGAATGTTTGGTGCTTCATTCTTAGTGCATCTACACCTGCCCAGTTTTCAAAACCATGTTTCTGTATGATTACAATGCTTTAAAGACTAGGAGGTTGGTAGGTGTGCATGTGGGACTCAGGAGTCAGGCTATCTATGTAACAATTCCAGCTAGGCACATTTAACTGTAATATTAAGCAAGCGACTGAATCTGTCTCCCTTTGGAATAAATACAGAGCTAAAAACCCCCAGAAGAAACTATTAGTTTTTGTAGCTTCTCTTATATTCACAGCCCAGTCAAGCTGAAGAAGTCACTGGAGGGTGGCCATATGACTGCATATTTACAGGCACTAATTCAAACCCAAAACTGGAAAGACAGTCCTCTCCCAAAACTGTTTTCCACCTCCCCAAACCAAAAGTGAAATAGTATTATCTCAGTGCAACAAGCTTCATCTATCCAGGAGGGAAATTAATTCCATTCACATGGGTTTCTTACTGAGACTGTTTGTTCACCAGCTCCATGGTGTTTTAATCAGCCTGCTGTTGGTAAAATCATCAGACCCAGAAATTCATAAGCCGCAAGATTGGCACGAATAGTATGAGATTATTATTTATTCATTTTTAAATATGAAATCATGTTTTTAGCAGTTGTCACATTTTTCAGCCTACTCTGTCATCTCCTAATATATATGAGACAGTTATTGTATTACCAACTGTTCTTGAAAATTGTAACAGCAGTTAAGAGATGTGTGACTACAAAAATACCTATGATGAGCCAAGTTCCCTGGTGGACACAAACAGCAGACACAGGGAAACAAGCTATTGGCATATAAGTCATCTTTCAGTGGTATAAATTTGTCCAATTAGAGGAGTTACACTGTTGTGTGTAGAAAAAACATGAGCTTGGGACTTTGTTGTTCCAGATAATGTATACAGATGTGATAATATCAAAACTCTGGTGATGTGAGCACTGGATTTGGGACCTAGAGGCTGCCTAGAATCATAAAACATTATGTTTTAAAAAACTAGCAGTACACAGATGCATTCTTAGCTGTAATGTCTTAGGGTACTAAGTAACTGTAAATCATCTAAAGCACTAAAATATGGCAAATCTTTATTCCCCTTTCCAAGCCATAAATTATTAGGACAGTTTGAGGTACAGTCATCAGATCATGTGCTTTCCTGTGTCAACTACAGAACCAAGTAAAATGTATCTGTGGAAGGAGACCACAAGAATTGTGTGGCCAGTAGGACTGGGAAAGTGATTGTCCCTCTGTAGTCAGCACTGGTGAGGTCACACCTTGAGTGCTCTGTTCCATTCTGGGTCCCTTACTTCAGAAAGGACATTGAGGTGCTGGAGGATGTCCAGAGAAGAGAAAAAGAACTGGTGAAGAGCCTAGAAAACCCGTCCCCTAAGAAGCAGCTGAAGTGAAAGAATGAGAGGAAATGGCCATAGGCTGAGCTGGGGAAGGTTCAGATTAGGTATTAGAAAAAAAATTTCAGCCCAGGAGTGGTCAGACATTGGAATAAGTTGTCCAGGGATTGGACAGTTGACAGTGGAGTCACTGTCTCTGGAAGTGTTCAAGAGATGGGTGTGCCACTTGGGGCTATGGCTCAGGAATGATTATGGTGGTGTTGGACTGGATGATCTTCATGGTCTCCTTCAACCCCAGATATTCCTGTGATTCTAAGAAGGAGGACACACTCAATATGCCCCTCACTTCTACCTCTGCCTGACCCATGAGCCAAGAAGAGCAGCAGAGTCAGCTCTGCAGCTGAAGTTTCAGTTAATGCTTTATGGGATGAAGATGATCAAGCGATTGCAGAAAGGAATAGCCAAGTGTAACAGGAACACCTTTTTTTAAGCTGTCTCCAAAACTTGAAGTTGGGAAGTTTGAACTTCCGCCATTGAGTGAAAAGACTAACTTTTTAGCTGGATCATGTGGTAAAGTCTTGACTTCACTGAAATCATTGTTGAAATTAACCCTGACTTCAGAGGGGATTGTAACCTCTTCAGAAACAATTCAGTGTGACAGGGTGGCACAAAGAGTGGCAAAGCTATTCTCTGTTAATGTGCACAGTACAGTACTTGAAGTGATCGCTGTAAAAGACAGTGCTGCAAACTGGCAAGGCGTAAGAGGGTGTTGTATAATGAATGTCCCCAGCCTCCATGCCTTGCACTTCTTTCAGTGATGCTGTACAAGCTTTCAGCTGTCTCATCTATGACATAAACCCAGGACTGAGAGACTTTTGTTCAAAATAAGGGTTGCAATATATGTGGGAGCTATGAAGAACTGTCCTGTCAGCTGAGAGTTGGGGCTAAGGCTGGAATTCGGAGTCTCCCTTCTGGGCTTCATGAGGCTGCCTTGCACAAGCAAAAGAGTGTGTGTAAATTTGCCCAAATTTAAGCAACTCTGGAAGTATGATCACTGTTGCCTGTTTGCTAAAATACCACACACACAAGCACACGCACAAATAGGTAGCTACAAAGGAACTCAAGCCATGAGTATGTGAGCTACTGTATGCATGTCCTTATCCAGTGAAAGATGTGCAACTCCCATTTGTTACCAGGGGCAGCAAAGTGATAACTTGTAACAGAGCCTGCAGTTCCCTGGCGCTTTGAACGGGACAGACAGCTTTTCTCTCGGAAGAGATCTGCAGTCCAGTTCTTCCTTGAGTGTCCTAACTAGCATCAGTTCCATTGTGCGCTCATTTGGTCTGAATTAGCTGTTCTGTAGGTGCTAATCTCTCACAGATACTGGCTTTTAATGTTGCACTTTCAAAAAAGAAATGAGGTATACGTCTGGCAATGTGTGCATCTCTCAACAGAAAGCCGCAGGTTCTCAATGGCCTTAGTGTGTTCTTCATCTGGAGATTGAAGTAAAGAGGACAGTGGGCTTTGGGGAAAATTGTTCACAGAAATGCTGCTATTGCAGAGAATTGCTTGGAAATCTAAAAGTATTGTGTCCTTTACCCCTGACATAGCCTGAATTAGTCTTTCCTTATGATGGGTTGTTTTGCTGTTGAATGTTCTTGAGGAATAATCAATCTGTAACTCTGCAAATGCATACCAAATGGGGAGGTTGTTTATGTCTGCTAAATGACTCTCAATTCCAATTAAGAAACAGTATGTCATTACTTAAATTTTTATTTCTATTAATATTATTCAATTATCCAAACCATTGGGAAAGCAAAAATATTTGTTTGAAGCCTTTAATCAACAGTAAAGTATCATATCCTGAAACATAATCAGCAGAATACTTTGCAATTGAATATAGAGCTTGTTTTTCTAAGTATAGAACATATTCCTGCCGCAGCCCAAGTGCATCACTGATGTGACTGCAGATACTTGGGTTTGGACAAGAGCAGAACAGAGAGACTACATATTCACATAAACCACCATAAACAGAACTGTCTAAAACTGAAATCAGTTGATAAACTTTGCCTGATTTCTAAAGGGAAGGATTATTCGCCTTGTCTTTTTAAAATTATCTTTATTTGCGCACAATTGTGAATTGTCAACAGGCTGGTATTTTAACTTCTTGCTGTGAGTAGGGATATTGCAGATGAAATCCTGGACATACTGAACATGAGAAAGAAAGACAACTCTGATTGATAGTAGTGAAGACTTCAGTTTTATTTTTCCTTTCTGCATATACAAGAACAGTACTATGAATACAGTTTGAAAAGAGGCTCTGAAGATAATAAAGAGCCTCTAAAATATGAATCCTGCCATGCAATGAATTGTGAGGCCTATTTCTATGACATGGTATCATTTCAGATGCATCTTAATTCCTTGTCAGTTATTTTTCTGTGCTTCAGCATATCTGGTCATTTAGTCCTCACTGTTTTAAGTGGGCACGGTGGCTATGCAACAGTAGGAATATTTGGCTTTGCCCGCTAGATCCTGTACTCCTCTATATGGAAAATTTCTACTTCTTTTCAGTTTAGTTTAACTTTTCCTTCTCATGCTGTGTTCTCTTATTTTCAGCACATTTCTGAAATGTCTTTCAAAGCAAAGAAAAGATCTGTAATATATTTTCAATCTTCTTTAGGTTGGAAAGACGAGAGAGCTAGAGAGAGCAGCAAAAGAATCTCTTAACAAAAGTAAAAATAGGATGCATAACTGGATGTTGGGAGGGAAGGTACAATAAAACCAAGACAGTAGAGACATGGCAAAAAGCAACTAAGTACAGCCATGAATGCTGCTTATAAGTTAGGTTTTCCATATAAACTGCCAAACATTTTAGATGCGGTATAAGAGAGAACTGCTCTCTTTATCATGCAGCAATTTAAACACAGACTTTGCAATCACATTATCTGGTGTTTTCCAGTGAACCTTAAACCAACCTATCTAGTGGACCAAGAGCTCCAAAGTGTAATCATTCACTTGTGTGCTTGTTTACAGTTAGATCTTGGTAGCAGAAAGAACTAAAATAACAACTTTTTTTTCTGTTTTGTCTTTTGTTCTAACAAGCCATGGTGGATGTTGCAGCTTAGAACTGTAAAAGCTACACAACTTAATTTGCAACCTTTGAACCAAAGTACTGTATGATTCTGGGCTGAGTTTGTTTCTGCCATTTTTGGAAATTATCTTGTTTTGTTACAAGAATGATTTAAGTTGCAAGTGCTGTAAAAGTTCACCACAGTCCAGACCAGCTGTACTGGGAGAAGGTTTTTTCCTTAGAAAGATCTTGTCAGCATTCAAAATTCTGTGCTTTGCACTTTTCATCCTTTATTCTTCTGCCATTCATGTGCATCGGGGTGTGTGGGAGGCTGATCATTTTCCCAAACTAGACCTAATAAAATGGCATCTCTTTCTTCCTTCCCAGATAAGTGGCCAGCCTATTATGAAATTTTTTTCAAGTATTTTTAAAGCTGAATGGACACAAGCCACAGTTTAACTTAGCGACCTTAGTGATCTGGTGGAACAACAATGACATTCTGCTTCACACTTAAGGAAACATAACATAAAAGGAAGCAGAAGACTGCACTTGTTCATGTTTTTCCAGTTTTTTGGATAATGAGGATTGTTTTCTGTTTAACCTGACCTCCAAGGCAGAACTTGCATTGGCTTTAGGCAAAGAACAGAGGTACCTTAATAGAGAGAGGGGCAGACAGTCAGAATAATGCCATAATTATCAAGTAAGAAATAAAAATGTTTCCAAGAAAGCATCACCTCATTAAAAGTAAAATACCATGTTGATTTTTAGCTCACATTTTCCCTCACCCTTTTCTAGTTGATATCTGTTTGTCTGCAGTTGGGGTGATTGATAGCCGTTAGTCAAATCCAGTAACTGTATGGGTTTGTGGTTGGAGATGGGTGGTGAGTGCCAGGCCATTCACTTGTGGTTTTGCTTCTAGTTTCCAGCTGTGCCAGACTTTCAGTCAGAGGAATAGATCTGTTGGTAAGGGAAACCGTTGATAAACCATAGAAACCAAAAACTGCCACTACCCATGACGGAAAAACAGACGGGAACCCTGAAGCAGTGGTACAAAGCCCCACAAAGATGGTGTTAGCTGACCAAGTTTAATTTGACTGTTTGGTTCAGGTATGGGGTCATGTCAGGCAAGGCAGTGGCCAAGGGACCAGTTGTTCTGGGCTGGCAGCTAGTGGCTGCATACAGGTCAAGCCCAGATGGCACCTGATGAGAGAGGTCTCCTCCTGGAGAGCTTCCCGTGGCTTCTTCACTGCAGGTGGCACAGCACTAGTCTGAAATGCCCCTGAGCACAAAGTCCTTAAAAATATATGCATTCCTTAGAGGTGCAATATTCCAGTCTGTGGCAGTCTGAATTAGTCTGGCCAGAGGTCAGAGGAAAAGAGCTTGTGGTTAAGAGAAAGACCACAACATGTCAGTCATGATGTAGGTATTTGTAAGTCCTTGGTATTAACATCGTAGCATTTGCAATGGATATTTGGAAATGCAGCTGGCAGCAGAAACATCTGGATCTGAGCTGTGCTGGTCGCAGCTGCTGGCCACTTGCCGTGACACACCACCTTTGTGTCCTCTGGAGCATCTCAAAGACAAGTTCATACCTGCAATAGGCCAGAGCAGCCTGAGGGCTGCCTTGGTGGGATCCCCAGCTGCAGATTGTTTTTATTATTCACTCCACCAGCCAGAGAACAGGAGAGAAGCAGAGCAATGTCATCCATGCCCCTTGCTTTCTAGCCTGAAGAGGGATAGCCAGCTGTACACTGCCCAAAGACTTTCCATTTGAAAAGATCTCCTGGCTCTTTCACACAGCTTCCCTCTGCAGGAACTTGGCTGGGAGAGACTTTGCTTTTTGCCTAGAGTTTGGCCGGGGGAATCTCTGTGTACTTTCGTTTGACTCGTAATACAACTAAACATTGTTTTTATTTACTTTTCTCTTTCATAGGAAAATGGCTACAAAACGGTATTTAAATTCCTGGGATCCTTTCCTGGACACTGGTGAACTCTGGAGGGGGGGGAGGAGGACTAGACTTTAACTGTGATTCATGTTGCTGAGCTCCCAAGTGTGGGAGTTTTTTTCCAAATTGAGTGTCTGGTCAGACATTTTGATCCAGGCAGCCTTCACTGAATTTTCTGTGTTTGATTGTCCAGAAAAGGAGTCTGATAATTAGCTACCATTGGTCAGTCATAAAGACAATATATACTAGTTAAGAAGTATAGAACAAATATGTCTCATATTTGTGTTTTTCAGCAGCTTCAGACTAGCACTTCTTCATATGTATTGGTCACCAAGGCTGTAAGATGTTCTTTTTATCTAATAAAACACCATAAATGTGCATGAGACAAGTGGAAAGCAGATCTAAAGAAACAGACAATCTCTGGAGTTTAATAAAAGCTAAGGATAGCGGAGCAAAACATAACAGCTTTCTGAGATATTGTACTATTTTGTACCAAGTAAATGATCAGCTGTGACAGGAGACCTCAAAATGTCAATGACAAAGCAAGAAGTTTGATATGTAGATTTCTGGAAAACAAAAGGAGCAGTGCCCAAAGGCAAGTCCCCACTGCCTCTGCAGAAAAGCTTACCTCCATTGCAGGGTTCAGACTGCTGCAGGGAACTTGCCAGTCTGTGCACGGCAGGTGTCAAAGACCTAGACAGAGTCCTAACTTGGTGAGGAAGGGAGGTGGCCACAGCCACATGCCTGTCCTGCATGTTCGTGCCACCTGCCACAGAGCAGCACGTGTTACCTATGTGTAGCTGGAGCTGCCTTTGCCATCAGGGGCCTGGTGTTAGCAGGATACAGCTCACACGGTCACAACAATTCCTGTCCCTTCTTCCTTTCAAGCCATAGTTTGCCTTGTGATATGAAAGCACGTGTTGTTGCTTGCTTCTAATTTTTGTTTGCACACGGCCTGTGGCACTGCCATTGCATTTGCTTGCTTGCTGTGCCTGACCTGCTGGCCCTGTACAAATGAATCCATGTGAGACAGAGCCACCATGGTGTGCTGACTGCTAGAGGCAAGGTCAGGATTTGACAAGCTCTTGGTGCCAGCATGTGACCTGCCTGACTGTTCTCTTGTGCTTGTGGCATGCTTCGTTTTTGCAGTCTTTGAGGAACCATCCGTCCGGCATGGTCAAACCATGTGACTTCTTCCAGAAACTCATACATAATCTGCTCTGCTTTCCTTTCATAGATGCACTGAATGAATTCTGTCCAGATGCAACTCTTAAGACAAACTCTGAGAAAGTATTTCTTCTTTTACTTAAATATTCGCCATATTCATAGCTTCTCTCCTAACATATTTAAGTTTGCCAGTAGTAAGTGCTTTTGGAATATAGACATTTGTCAAATACCAATTTCATCCAAGGGATTACTTGATTTCCACTCATTTATGCAACTGAGCTGGAGTAAATTGGCATAAAGATTCAGTTACTATTGATTTTCACTGAGTCTGAATCAGTTACCTAAAGGTACATGACTCAGTGAGCTATATCATCCAGAATTTCACCAACTACAGTGAATTATCAGATATTTTTTATTAGATTATGTCCATGAAACAGGTTTTATGAATATGTCAGTACAGCATACACACTGTTCTATGCAATTTAATAATTTTTAAGTGCTCTTTTTATCCAAGTAATTTGGGAACAAACTTTCAGCATCTAAAGAAGTATACATAGCAGGAGATCTTTCTGTAATGTTTCTGTCTGTAGCTGTTGAATTAAGCCTATTTGGCGGTGATGAATCATACTCTGCTGCTGTAAGGATGAAGATACTCAGTTAAACCTAGATCTCATCAGACCATTAGCAATGAAAGAGTCCATGTACAGAGTCAGAACCATATTCTGGGTGGGTGTCCTACCCACTCAAGCAAGAAACAGACTTGCTTGCTTCTCTCCTGCCTTGAAATCATTTTTCCATTCCTGTGAAGCAATTGCAAAAGGAGAGGTACATGTTTGTTGCTCATCTCCTAGATCTTTTAGGAGTTTGATTTTGAGGGCATTTTGCTGGAAAGTGTGAGTGGAGTTTAAAGAGGGCCTAAACTTTTTAGCCCTCCCTCTATTTTTGGCAAACGTGCCAGCCACAACTGTATGAAAAGCAAGGCATAAAATGGCTTACCACGAGAGGAGGCTTTTACTTGATTATTCACTAGCTCTGGAAGAGGATTCTTTTTTTTTCAGAAATGACAATCATCTCCATCTAGATCTTGAGGGACTCCTTGCAGTGGACATAAAGGTGGTGAACACTGTGGTGATATGGGGACAGAAGAATTCAGGATATGGTGTGATTCAAGGAGCTACATGTGCTTGCTATTTCAGAGACCGAGGGAATGTTCATTTTGTAAAGACAGAGTTCTGTGCCTTCCCATTAAAATGATGTCAAAAACCAATAGAGCTGTGCCTCAGACAACACAAAAGGTGTATGGTTCAGTAATGGCAAAGCAGAGATCATAGCATAAAAATTGTTGCAAAAAAAAATCTAGGGAGCCTTGTAACACACAAATCTACTGCACAAAATGTGCTGCAGTTGCATAGGAGAAGGGTGACATCTGAGCAGTGTCATCAGCTGGAAGTTAGGTTTTCAGTTTTTTCTTTGATATAAAAATTAACTTTTTCTTTTGGTCAGGATTCAAGTGAATGAAATCACTAAAAGCTGAACAGAATAAATAACCAGATAACTCCTAATGGGTGAACTCAGAATACTATGCACTGTCATTGGCCAGTGAGTGTAAATCTCTCAGTTTTTCTGGCCTGAGTGTATTGCATGGGACAAAGTGTTGTTTAGGGCAAAGTTGTATCTAGTTTAACTGGCCTTTGAAAACTGTATCAGTTTTCCTTGCCTGGTTGCTATACGTAACTTTGTACTTTAAATGCTTATCTCAAGCTTTTCTGCAGGTGTTCATTAATTCACTATACGCCAGCACAGCTGCTAAAAATTAAAGTATTTTCTTCACACCATTCTCCTAATCCACTTTCTTGTCTTTCGGCACTCAGACTCAGCAGCTGGGGAAAAAAGTTGAAATTGAAATGTAACCTCTGCTCACATTACAGTTTGCCATTTAGTACTGAAATGTTTTCCCTGCCCATCTTGTCTGGAGGGTTGTAATCCACTTACAGATTTTTCTGACCAGGAGTGTTTTATTACAGCTGAGGGTGATGAGACATATTAGTTGTGGGTGGGCACAGTTCTGATGTTTCAGGCTTATCTGAAAATTTAGAGAGGCTTAGAGCAACAGGTGCCATTAACACCTAGTATGGGGGCAAATAAAGTGATCACAGATCAAAACATGTACTTGACACCACACAGGAGCAGCTGAAGCCCAGATGGAGAGAAAACCCAAGGATTCTCTCTCTTAGCCTTTAATGTTTTTCCAGAAGGGGAAAAAACCCCCACTTTTCCTTAGATTGCATTCTGTATTGAGAATCTTACATTCTGTATTGTGAGAACATCTTTGAATTCTGTGCTTCCCTTCAAACATGGGAATTTGACATCTCTTAAAGCTCCTTTTTCTGAAATCTCACAGAATGCCCATGTGCAGCCTCCATTACCTCATTGTCACTATCACTGTTCTACTGCAACGGACAGAATATTGGCTTACAGAATTTTTCTGATGCTCCTATAGTCAGATACTTGCTTTTTTGCGTTACTCTTCCCAGCTCTAGAGTCTGTTGGTGGGGTTGGTTTTTGAAGTTAGACTAGTAATTTAATCACATAGATGTTTCATTTTCTGTGTTGCTCATAATGGTGAAAATAAATCATCATTTATGACATTACACTTTCACATTATTTTGTATTAAATATTTATTTAATTAAATACTTAAATAAGCTCTTTTATCCATAGAGTATACTTTCGTCTGTGAAACTCCTTGCTTAGCATTACTAAGATAGAGATAAAGCCCAAGAAAACCTGGGAACACATACTTGGATATTGATTTACTCAGTATCTTTGGGGAGATCAAATGTAGTATGTAGACTATATGTGTTTGTGACTTTTTTTCCCCTTTGATAAGGAAGAATCACAGGTAGGTAAGAGTTAGTTTCCTTTGGGCAATAGTCATGTGTGCATAGTCTTTCACTTGATACAGAATGATAACAAAGTTAGACATTTGGTTTAAAAGAATTTACTCCAAGAGAAGTCAGCCTAATGGCACAAAACCTTTTAGCCTAAAGCTGTACTGTGAAAGCTATCTGATTGAAAATATAGCCAGTTTGTGGAACATTATTGGATTTTAATTAGAGGGCCTCAGACTTTAAAACCTGTTCTGTATCCATCCCCTTGATTAAAACTAGTCCAGCATTAGAGGCACTCTCAAGAAAAGCCCATTTTAAAAGGGGGTTTTTTACCAGTAAATATGGTAAATGTCAACAGCTGAGCTTTCTTGAAAGTCATCTTGGCATTGCAAGAAAAATTGTGGAACTGCAAAAAAATTAATTCTGTATCTCTGAAAACTGTGGTTTGAGAAGATTTTCACAGTGAAATTTCATGCAGGATAAAGGAGTCGATACTTCATGTAGAAGACTGGTTTCATTTTATTTACGTAATTGATAAAAACTAGGAACAAACTGAAAATCCTCTTGCTTTCCTTGAAGGTTGGTCTTTCGCTGTGATGTAGATGTTCTAAATCTTTATGTCCATTTCTTTAAAATACAGCATTAAAGAGCATCTTCATATTCTGGCTAAAATGGGTCATTCTGAAGTGCTGTCTACCAGATTTTTAAGTGAGGAGTAAATTATGAGTTATATTTAAAAAGTGGTGAAAAACAGCTCTGACATGCTCTGGAGGGAGGATATAAATCTGTTCAAGGAAAATATGGGCAAATTTGTTCACAGGCATGAAGTTCTCTGCACAAACACACAGACACACACACACACAGACACACACACACACTGCCTGCACGGTGTCCTGCACACTGATTTGCACTATTGCTTGTTTGAATGAACAGAGTGAGAAGCCCTCTTGGCTCCTACCCTTCCACATAAGACAGCCTTTATCTAATCCATACCTCAATTATTGCCTTCAAACCCCACAAGTGAGTTGCAGAAGAAGGGCAAAGCCGTGTGACAGTTTTAAAGAGTGCACATTTAAAATGGGGATATGAAATAAGTTCATGAGAGAGAACAGAATACATCTAACTAAGTGAGTGAGTGTGGGAAGACCATGACCATATTGTATATGTCATATCAGTGTTTCTCTCAGGCTGCTCTCAAAAGGCAGAAGCCTGCAGTTTAGTTATGTCATTAAATTTCAAACTGCTGGTGGATAAGTATATGTAATTTAACTGTGCACAGTGATGAGATGAGTGTTTAATACACAGACAGTTCAATCATATTGCTGGTAAAAATGTCAGTACAAACAAAAGGAATGCTTCTTTTTCCATACTGAGCAGAGACCACACTTTTTTTTTCTCTTCCCTTTTTCCAAGGTCAGTTGTGTATGTATTTACAGAATTTGCTTCAAACGTTACCACAGTTTTCAAGGTGCCACTATTATATCATGCTTCCTGAGCTGAGATAATAACCCCTAAAGCCCTAGTGAAATAAACCTACAAATCTTATGGGGAAACAAATGTCCTGAGATAAGAGAACTGTGACGTGCGTGATGAGAGAGTAAGTGAAGGACGCTCAACCTATCAAGGCTCTTCTATTTCAAAAAATAATGTTTAGTGATGAATTCTGAAGCAGTTCTGCCCAGGAACAGATGAGATCTGCCTATGTTGCAGCATATTCTGGTCAAAGATTATATCTGCACTTATCTTACTTTTGGAAACTTTAAATGTATGTGCAAACATATATGTAATACATGTATCCTTCTCTTGAAACATGATTTTTTTTTTCTTAAAAAAGATTTGAAACCAGATCTCAATTGATTTGAAACTGGGGTCATTAATGTCTGTGGTAAAGCTTCCTTTCATGTCAGTGGTGGGGGACAAGGCCCATCATTCTGTTCCAAGGCCACCTGAAAGATCTAGTTTGCCAGTTCTTAAGGAAGCTTTGAAGATGATTATATTTTATCTTACTTACAGAGATCATTATGCATATTGGATAAGCTTCACTCTACACAGTAGGCTGGCCCTGCTTTGGTCATAAAGCTATACAAGATGCCTCTGTTTGGTTTCACTTTTACTAACATTTCCCTTTCAGTTATGCATGCAAAGGGAACATGCGAATTTGGGTCCTTCCTTGCTGGCTTGTATCTGCACCCAGCTCTGAAAGCTCTTTATTTTCTTCTTCAAGAGATCCCATATGTTTATTATGAACTAGGCCATATATGCTTTTGGAGGTCAGAATATTATCTATATTTCTAGAATTAATTTGCTTCATTTTGAATAGCAATGGAGACCAAATTCAACACATTACAGAGCTGGAAGTTGGCAAAACTACCTCCTTTTTTATCTGCTTCTATCTGCTGGGTGACATGAGAAACTCCAGGGAAAGTAATAATTGTTGTAGGTTTTGATGCATTCAGTGTGGTTCTAACAATAGTTCATTATTGACATAGCCCCATCTTAGAGCTCTTATTCATGATTGTGATACTATCATACTTGAAGAATGATAGATTTTTGAATGAAAGAAATTGAGCTTTTAAAGACTAAAATGAGAAATGCAAGATGGCTGATCTGGTTTCTGTCAGATTTTAGTTGAAGAGTATTTCCTCAGTCATGATGTTTATCTATGTCATCTTTTTTCTTACATATTGGAGGAGACAAGATAAGTTTCATAAAAGTTTTGAGCAATTTATGATCGAGTATAATAACCTCTACATGAAGTAACTTCTTCCTAAGTAGTGTCTGGCACCCACCCACACAGAGATATTATTAAAGGGAAAGGAGAGAGAGAAGTACAAGAAAATGTTAGGTTTAAAATGAGAACTCTGAATTACACAACAGCTGAGGCAAGTCACTTGTGACTGGAAGTGGGTAACTGTCCAGAGTGTGAAATCTTGTCAGCATGGCCTGTTTTCAGATTAAAGTTTCATATTTCACCTTTTTCATCTTCCATACGAGAAAGGCCAATGATCTTCATGTTTAAAAGGTGATACCTTTTTTTCTTGCTTTACTTTCTCTTTTCATATGTGTGGTGCAGACTTGTGCAGGCAATTTGTCAAAGAGAAACAGTGGTAGCAACAAGAGTGGCTAGGAATCAGCTCAGAAATAATCCCTCTGAATAAAGGTTTCCACAGGACAGTCCAGATCATATTATTTCTAGTCATCTCATAATTTTAGTTTTAGGTCATGTATGGTTTTAATTCTTAAAATAAAAATATTTTCTTCATAACAAGTAACTAAGAATCTGACAAAATTATTTACCAGCTATACACATTTTGTAATATGAAAAGAAAAAACCCAGTCCATCCTTCTAATATATCTCTGACTATATAATTTGGCAGGTTTCCCATGGTATGATGCAGGATTCCTTGGCAAATGTTACTTGGCTTTAGCTTTCTTAGTTTCTTCACCATCACTTCATTGCTCTTATACGTACAGACATACAAACTCCTGGACTTAACTGCTACAACACTATCAGATTCTAAAATTTCATATACAGCTTCCATGTACCCTTGTTATACCATTTCTCTTTACATTTTTTTCTTCACTATATCAAATAATCATGGACTTTCAACACCTCCCTCAAAATGCCTTCAAAGCTGCTGCTACCTATTCTGAATTCACTGCTCTTCTTCCCAAAACAACTTCTCAGCAACTTCTCAACCAGAGCATCTACACCCCACTCAATTTGCCCAAAAATAAAGTTGTACCCTTCCTACTCATAATGTTCTTCTCATTTTAGGGAGTTCTTGTAGGATTTGCCTGAGTACACATGGAGCACCAATATACAGGCTTTTCACTAAGAATATTGTATATATTCAAGTTAGTAATTAAGAGATTATCCTTACCATTTTTCTGTGATAACAAGGAAGGGGATGGAATTCCTAACTGCTGTTGTCACCACAATGAGCAAATGGACTAGCTGAAAGAATCTAGGTAGTTATTTTGTTTGTTATTTCTTATATATCTGGAAAGAGACTAGGCTTGTCTGGCTTTGGAAGCACTTGTGTTGGCAATTCTAGAACTGTCATGAGAGCTCGATAACATGTTTTGGTTAGAAAGTTAATTTCTTTCTTTTTTTTTTTTCACTCTTCAGTACAGTCTTTCTTCATGTGACCTTTCTTCCATGTGTCTGTTTTACCGATGGATGTCAGAAATGGAAAGATAGTTTCAAATCAGAATGTCACTGATCAGTTAAAAATGTCAGTCACTGTAAAGAAACCTGCAGAAATCTTTTCCTGTTCACATGCTACAATGCATGTGGTTTTGATAGTTTTTTCCTTGTGTCTGCATTATAGTTTGACTAGAATCTTTATGAAAATTCTAACTTTCTTTATGAAAAGCTTTAGATTCTCTTTGCTTTGTAGACCAAAGATGGAAGATAAAATCTAGAAGTAATGTGGCCAGTTTACAGTTAAAACTCATTTATCTCTTGCATGTCATTGTATACAATACTTTAAAAATTGCTTTGGCATGTCTGTAGAGTTGCACCAGGGAAAATTCTTTCATGGAGACTTGCTTAGGAAATGTTTATATCTCAGTTTTTACTGAGTAGTACAGACATGAAACACAATGTCTATAAAATAAAGTACTCAACTTTTCAGACACTAATATCCAGTTCAGATAGAAGGTGAATTCAGTGAAAGTGAAACTTGGCATGAGCGTGAGCAAAAGCATGAGCTAAGGCATGGACAAGTGAAAAAGAGCCTGAAGTTGGTAAATGGTTAAATCTAGTTTGTTCAGCTATATATAAGTATGAGAGCCTTTTGGCCAGCAAACTAGTGGTGCAAGCCCTTTTAAACTATAAGCAGATGGCAACATTTCAGGATTTGTGAGGTTTTCCATTGCAACCTTATGTTGTGATCTGTATTTTTTTGTAGTATCACAGAATCACAGAATTGTTGAGATTGGAAGGACCTCTGGGTATCATCTGGTCCAAGCCCAGGCAGGATCACCTAGAACTGGTTGCCCAGGACCATCTCCAGATGGCTTTTGAATATCTCCAAGGTGGGAGGCTCTAAACCTCTTCGAGCCAGTGCTTGGTCACCCTCACAGTAAAAAATTGTTTCTTTATGTTCAGAGGGAGTTCCTGTGATTCTGCTTTCACAGTGCAGACTCATAGCTAATACCCATTTAATTGTGCAGCTGCACATTTTGTACCTCAGGAACTAAGGTACTTGCTTATTGGCTCAGGAGGAGTTTATTTTAGCAGGACAGGGTATGTAATACAATGCCACCATCATATCTGTAGGTTAAGGGAATTCTGGTCCTACAGTAGATACGAAAAGGCTTTTCCTCCATACAGTGGATGTCTTTCCAGAGGCAGTGGATAATGGCCTAGCTCCAAGGCCAGGAGAAGGAAGAGTAGCCAAACAAGATGGACACTTGCGTGTTCCCTGTAATGTTTTCATCGTTCTCTTGCCCTGAAAAATCAAAGAAACAACAACCAGCGAACATAGGTACCATCTAAGACTTCTTGAGCAAACAGAGAAATTAAATGTCATAGGTGCAGTCCAAATATTTTTTCCCATCTTCTTCCCTGCTTGGTGTGTGTTCAGTAACAACAATGGTGTTGGAGCCTTCAGAGCATGGATTCTGTAGCAGGCAAAGTCAGGGGTGTTTGAGAGGATTGAGGAACCACACTAAAGACAAGTACATCCCCATAGATAGTTCTTTCATCCCTGGGATTGTCTCTCTTTCCTGAGATACATGTACTCACAGATTTTAGGTGTTTTTTGAAGCCAGAGGACAGATTCACATCCCCTGCCATAGGACACAACCCAGCTTCATGCCTTTCCTGAAGAAAAAAAGGAAGAGTGCTACAAAATCAGGCTCCAGAATTTAACTGGTCTTACACAGATTGTGATCAGAGAGAGGAGAGTATATACTGAAGAAAGGACTTCTGGATCAAGCTTGCATAAATAAACCTCAGGGAGTGAGTGGGTGTATGAGTCAAGTGAAAGATACCAAGAACAAAGGTGAAATTCTGCTTTGCTGTGTCTGCTGAGTGTTCTCAATTCAAATGTGGTAGGAGAGCTGGTGTCCACCTTTAAGAATCTTTAAAAAATTGTCTTGACGTGAAAGTTTTTGTGTGTACTGTCAAGTCATTACAAAAGAGTAACTAGTGCCAAAATATGAAATGAGAACTTCATACAGCTGCTGATTAGGTAAATCTGTTTCCCCAATCATCTGTCCAATATTCCAATTGAACCTCGAGCCAAAATTCATGAGGCAAATTTCATTATATTAGTGATGCCTAACCTGGAGTTGGCATCCTGTTGTAGTCATGATGGTGGGGTGGATAGGAGGCTGAAAGATGAACTAATAACACTTCATTATGATGAAATATCAAAGTATGTTGGAAGGTCACCTTGTTGTATAATTATACTTTCAAAAGAATTTAAATTCTTGCTTCAGCCCTTAGTGAATTTGAGACAGCAGCAGTGATGGGAAAAACCTTCCTTAAAAATCCCAAGAATTATACTTGTTTTGGCATGACACTGCCTAAGGTGATTTGCAAACAAGGCTGCCTTTGCCAGGCTTTCACATTTATGCAAGGTTCAGCATACATTTAAAAACATTAAATCAGCTTTCCATTTGCATAGATAGGATTATTTGAATGTGTAGATTTTTTTAGTGTAAAGGGCCCCAATAATCTAATGCTGGAGCCGAAATTAAAAATTCAAAGTAACTATATCTTAATAATTGCAAGCAGTAGTTAAAAAAAATGTCTTAGGTTGTAATATTGCTCGACTTTGGAAGATACAGAGTGTGTCTGGTGCCACAAACAGTGCTAGGATTATTACTATTGAATATTCTGAAAATCAGGCCCCAAACTTAGGACAGATGCTCCTGTCTGAGTGGGTTAAGCTTTGGGTTTTTGTAGAAGGCAGTATTGCTATATACCTTAAAGCTTAAAAAACCCAGAAATCCCAAAGTATGAGTTGCAATGGATTTATTCACAATCAAAATAAATGAAGTAACAGGCTGGACAAATAACAGGCTACCACATTTTACTCTATCAGGTCAAATCTCATGTCAGATGGTTTCAAATCAGATTTGGTTAAATTGCATATGGGCAGTGAGAGGGGAAGGACCATAGCTGACTACTCCTTGTTCTCCAGTCTAGATGGGAGAGATCTTCCCCTATGAAAAGCACAGTGAAATGATGCCTTTGGGTGTCACTGGTGTCAAGAACTTGTGTCAGACAGAAGAGGAGTATGTGGAGAGAGGCAGGAGAATGGGTGTTTCTCCATAACCAAAGGCTGCCGCTAAAAGTGTGGGATTATTGTTTGTCAAGTCACTGTGTCTCAGCTGAACACTTCTAGAAACTGTAACCATGAGTTTACAACATACTCTGTACTTAGAGAGCCGAGATCCAGAAGAAAGGGCAGCCTGGCTATCAGTCAACCCAAGTTACTACCTCAATTTGCAGCATGTGTGTCGTGTTTCTTGGAGTAATCTCCGTTTGTTGAACCAAAATGGTACACAACATCTGTGGCCTGGTCTTCACAGATCCCTCATTCTTGGTTGGATCCTAACTCATCTGTCAGTAAAATGTTAGAATATCTTGGGAGTTTTAACATAGAATTGCACTGTTGTTCACACCTTACTGAGTTCAACACAAGGCTGGCAATACAGCCATACTGCCATACAAATCAGAATTTCATATTTTACATTGGCACTGTGGGGTAATAGCATCTTATACATGACGAGTAAAAATATTTTAATTGCACTTTGAAAAAAGAAAGTGTGTCTGAAAGTATTTTTAGTCACTGTTCTTTGTTTTAAAGATTTTGGACATTCAGCCTAACAATTTGTTTCTTTCCTGAATGTATCTTTATTTATGCAGCAGAAGTATTCCTCTACTTCAAGGTAAATTCTGTACTGTTTCACACCCCATTGTTTACAGACCTTCATGAATCCATTGTCATTTATTTGACCCCTTAAACCTAGGAGCACATTTCCAATATACAGTACGCAAGAAATTTAATTTTCAATTTATATTCATAATAATTAATCTCTAATTTTATTATGTTTTAATGAGCTGCATGGCATTCACTCTGTTTTTATCTCTCTTAGCAGCTATTTTAGTGTTCTTTGTAGTGAAAACTATTTTGTTAATGATATAATTCGTAGGACGGTATTACTTGAAAGAAAATTATTTCATTCATGCAGAAGGGCATGATTAAATTTTCAAAAGTAGTGTATTCAAAAATATGTGTCATCTGTCCCCTTTTGTTACCAGTTTTAGTAGAAACTTGAAAGGTTCACTCACAGACTGGATAAAGCATGGAAGCGGAAGATACGAAGTCTCAAAAAACCCCCACATTTTCACCCTACATTGGCAACTGTCAATGACATAGGTGAGTTTACATTAATTAAAGCAAGTCACATCCTAAAAACATTTTTTTATTTTTTCAGACCACTCTTCCGTGGAAATTCAGATGTCGATCAACTAGGAAAAATCTTTGAGTAAGTAATAACTAGTTGCCTTATGTCAGTATCTGTTTAACATTGAAACCCTGTGAGATTTTTTTGCCTTGTTTTTATGCAATAATGTGACTAGAACAAAGTATTCCTAGAACATATTTCCTATTGCTACCGTATGCAACATGATATTTCCGTGTATTCTGTGTCAGAGTGGGAGGAGGAAGCAACATGGAATATAGTTCTGCAAAACTGATAGCCATCATCAGGAAGTTATGAGACTTCTGGGTTTGGGCTTTTTAAGTTTCTTAAACATACTGTGCATGTACCATTCATACATATTCTCAAACAGTTACATCTAAGAGATTCTCTTCATGTAAACAGACGTGGAGGTTTTATTTTTTTTTTGCTGTATTTCTTTCTGCATTGCCGAAAACAGCATTAGAATACATTAAAAGCTGAAATCTCTATTACCGACAGCATCTTTGCAGAAAAGACTTCCAAACATCCAAAAATATATTAGCTTTTAAAATATATTGTCTAGCCTGTTAGCAGTCCATATTTTGGTCTGGAAGGTAACTGTGAGAACTGAGGAAATATCAGCATTTTAACATGTGCTCTCTCAGAGATTAATTGACTTTATTTTAAAACCATTTTACAGTTCTAGGAGTTTGTGTTTTCAGATACGTCAGATACATTAAGGAGGCAGGTACACTCTAAACTCTCTGAGGTAGAATATTTCTCATCCAAAATTAAGTTATTGCTATTACCAATATGATAATTAAGTAGGATTATATTACATTTTCTTGTAAAAGCTCTTCAGAGTAAGGAACATTTTTGTATTTTTAAGAGGCATGTAAATTTATGATCTGGTGTACATCTAATGTAGCTAGGAAATCAAAGCTACACAGAGATGTTACCAATCCAGAGAACAAATGCCAGTTTGCATCTCTGTCTTCCCTTTCTGTATGGAGGGGCTGCAGAGATCCAGGGATCTGGATGAAATAAGAAGTAGATAGCATAGAGATAGAGAGAAGTATTGTTCCAAAGCATTTTTTTCTTGAAGATATTCCAAAGAAGAGATAGTAAAATTTCTAATAAAAGCTTAAACTGAACAAATAATGAATTTCTCTGTTTGACCATTTTTCCAGTTCTCAAATCATAACAGATCGTTTCTAAACATTTTCATTATTTAATGTGGGGTTCCTAAATTGCAGGTCTAGATTTCACACAGTTGACTTCCCTTTCCTGCATACCATACCATGAGTATGTGACTCATTTGTGTGGTTAATTTGTCATGCGCTAAATAGCTCTTCCTGCCCAATCCAGAAGAATCAGTCCTTAAAGTTTATTTTTTCTTCTTCTGCCAAAACTAGTACTTTAGTCCTACAATATTCTGCTTTATTAAATGAAGACAGCTTTGATACATATAACATATTTTACGATTTAAAAAGACATAGCTGTGATTTCTTTCATTTATGACATTTAAGGGGAAAGTGAAAATGAACTGGGCTAGGATTAAATTGCCTAGCTGCTAGTGGCAGCCTCCAGCGGGGATCTTTTCCATCCCTAGGGGCTGAGATTACCTGTACAGAAAAGAATTCACTAAGAAAAGAAAATGCTGTGCTAAATTTAGAAGAAATTCCTTATTGCACATCAACTTAAAGAGAAAGTTTGGGTTTGCTTTTTTTGTACGGTTCTTCCTAAATAGTTGAGAAATTTCTGTCTTGTGTTCTGAGGGTTTGTGCCAGATAGTGTTTATTTTGTGTTTTCACAGCTGGAGAACCCCCTACAGTTAGGCCTAACTCTTCTTGTAGGAGGGTTGTTTCTTTCTACAGTAGTGACTCATTCTGGAGATTACTCTGGACAGAAGGAAGTTTCAGGATTTTCATTCACTCTGGACCGATGCATTCTTTCACATTATGGGCCTGTGTCTGCCTTTGCTTGGCATGTGCATTGTGATTTGTGTCAGTAAAATTCCACTGTATATGAGGGTAAATCCCTCATACATGGCTCAAAACATTTTCCTGCTTTTCCAGGACACTACCAGCATGTGGCATATCCTCACACATTTCAGGCTAAACTGCAGTGGTTTGAACAGACTTGTCTCCCATTGTGATCAATGGGAGTGGAAAGTACTGCGCATTTCTCAAGACCACGCCTGAACCTTTTGCAGGAGGTGAAACTTACCCAAGCTACTCCCAAACTTAGTCACTGAAATGGTGATGCTACCAGACCATTAGAGTGGGAGCAGCTACTCAGACATTCAGTATTACGGGGTTTGGAGTACTATGTGTGTGCAACTAAGAGTGTCTCTCCTTTCCACTCTGTCTTGTCCAGCCCACCCCTCTCTGACAGGTTGTGCTCCTGGTTTGTTGTCATTAGCTTTGCCTGTGCCTGTGCTTGCTCTGCCCTGTTCATGCTCTGCCATGCAGTGTTGTGAAAACAGTAGGACTAACCAAACACATTTGAATGACAGGTTAAATGTCACTGTTATTTAAAACACTGAACTCTCCCATCTTTGATGCTATTTGTATTATATTTAATATGGGGCCAGATCCTGAAATATCTAATCAAAAGGCTTTGACTGCTGTAGCCAAGGGGCTGCCCCATAACCACACTGCTCCTGATAAATGGCAAGTGTGGTTTTTCATACAGATTCAACTTAGTGTCTTGGTGTTTCCCAAGAGCTGTGATATGTCCAGATGTAGGTTTTAATTGTCTTGAGATTGTAATTGCTTTGCTTTTCCAGCCATGCTGTTATTTTGAGGACATATTAATTTTCAGAGGTATTTTAGGTGAGCCAAATTACAATCTAAAATGAATGTAGGTAGAGGTGGGGTAATGCCATTACGTTGGTTGAGGTAACCTGATTTACCTCTGTGTGGTTGGCCCACAGCCTCACCCAGCCTTGCAACAAACTCACTGAGAAAAAAGGTCAATGCTGCTCCCTAGTGGCACTGGCCTTTGTGCAGGCACAAGTATTCAGTGACACTAGTTTTTTTCTGTCCTTTCTTGTCTAACCCTGTCAGCGTTTCCATTGAAATTCTCCATTTTACACGTTATAAAAATTTATTTTCCCTGAAACCAAACAATGTATGTTCTTTTCCAGAATTTCCATCAGAAACTGGTTTTCAACCCCAAAAATATTAACATCGGACTAAAAATGTGAAATGTATGAGACATAATTCATCGTTGTGGTTTACGTACCATTTAATTTATTTTAGTTTTAGAACTTAGCATGATTATTTAATAAGTAAAGATGTCTCCTGTAATTTAAAGAATAAAGAAATTAAAATATTCTTTTAAAGAGTGAAGAAAAACTAAAATACAATTGAAAGCAAAACCACAAAGATAATCAAGTGCCTTTCCACTTCCAAACTGAGACTTTAAAACCTGTATTGTGAAGCAAATAAATTGTTTAAATTTGGGCAACAATTACTGCACGTAGCTTTGAAGCATTATGAAACATCCCTTTTATTGCCTTACCCTCATCTTGACCCACACTCTTCTCTCAGTCCCTATTCTTGTGAAAAAAGATCCTTGCACGCAATTCCCCTTTGAAACTTACTGCTTTTAATCATCCTGGAGTGACATATGTTGCACCATCCAGTCAAGAGCTAAGCAACTTTTTTCTAAAGCACTCAGCCTTTTTTCAGTAAAAAGACTCAGAAAATTGAGACTTAGACCAGAAAATTGTGCTACCCACAAAATGATTTCTACCAAGCACACTGAGGGCCTGTGTTTATCAGCTTCTATTCACAGAGATTATTGCACTACTGTACAATGAAACATTTAAGCTCATTTAAACAAAAAGACTTTTAAAATGCCACTCAGTGTAATCAATAGGAAGGGAAAACTGCATAAGTTTTCAGGCCTAACGCTATGTTTTTCATTTCACAGTGTAATTGGGCTCCCAGAAGAAGAGGACTGGCCTAATGATGTTGCCCTTCCAAGAAATGCTTTTACTTCCAGACCCGCACAACCTATTGAAAAATTTGTGCCAGATATCGATGAATTAGGCAAAGACTTGCTTCTTGTGAGTTTCTATTTGTTGTTTCCTACCTCACATGACTGATAGCTCCCACTGTGCCTGCAACTTGCCAAGAAAAAACGAAGTTTCCATTTAATGGAGTTAGTAGGAAAAAGGTCAAAAATAGATAAGACAATTCACGTTAATCTGTGAAACAACAGCACAAAGACACTGCGTTTGGCTCAGGAGGTGTCAGACCTGAAAATAGCTTAAGATTAGGAAACTGGTTCAGGGATGTATCTGTTTGACCTGTTGTTAGACCTTATGATTAGATCCTTAGCACTGTAGTGCTACTGATGCAGCCATTCTTACAGTTTTGGCCTGATGTGAGTACAAAAATGGATCTACCTTTTTTTTTTTTTTTTTTGTATAGTGGACCCAATATAAAGTGGGAAATAGGCTGTAGTGGCAGATTACATCTGCTAGCCTTCTACTGAATGCTGAAAACTTGACACTTGGTATTCACCAATTACTGCCTCTTGAAAATGGCAAGGCTGAACAGAAGCAAAAGAATTGGGCTATACAGCTATTTTCATCATTGTTACAGATACATTAGAAACCCCAGTCCTGAAGTTCAGTCTTGAAATGGAATGTAGGGAATGACCTTGCATCAGTTTGCTTCTTGCTGTGCTTGTTGAGATCTAGTTAAATTTGTTCTCTGGAAGTCTTTTAAAGATCTTGATTCATGTGAGCTAGATAGAGTGCAATTCTTGAAAGACTTGATTGCAGCTCTTCAAGAAATGCTGTCTCTGGCCAAAGTTATCTCAACAGATGATGATCCTGCAGTGTCCTCATGACAGCAGCTCCCAGCTGCAGAAAGCTGGACTACATCTGGACACTTGAAATGACAAGGGAGAAATACTGCTATGAGAAAAATCTGTTGTACTTGCAGACAGGCTGGAAGTGGAAGCTAGGCATGGGACAAGAATTAGATTCTGGAAACAACAAGGAATATTATATGGCTGAGAGCACAGTGTGTGTGAGGCATGATGGGAGGGAGGGAGAGAGGAAGAAGATAAATATCTATGCCTAGAAGGTGAGGTAGGAAAGAAATCCTGTTCCCGCTAGGCAAAGAGATGATGACTGGGAGCCACAGGTGAAAGAGGAGAGTAGAACTGGAAGTCACTGAATTAAATTTCAGAAGTTAAATGATAGAAGTTCTGATTCAAGAAAAGAAAGTAGGACTAGGAATTGGTTAGAGAACAATAGTAGGAAGAATAATACATGGAGGTGAATGACATAAAAAAACAAGGTATAAATGCAAGGCTGGGGTAGAGATTTCAGTGCTGGCTGGACAAAGGCTGGAATACAGATCTGAAAGGAGGGCCAAAGTGCACCAAAGTGCAACTAGGAAGAAGAGAGAGAAACTGAACACACAACATAAGCAGGTGAAGGCTGTCCTGTGCATGTAAATTCAAGAAAACTTGTATTCTGGGATTTCATAAACTGTGACTACTTGAATTTTCTATCATGTAATTTCTGAGGTGGCCATACTCTTATACTGTGACCCCACTGCTTGTTTTAATATGGATGGTCATTGTGCACCACCTTCTGAGACCCTATTGTGTCTAATACTAATCATAAACTGAAGGTGATGTGCATTAATGGGTGTATGCAATGATAGCACTGTTAGCTGTACATTTTAGTTAAAACTAACTTCTTTTCATACTTTCAGAAATGCTTAGCATTCAACCCAGCCAAGAGAATATCTGCATATGTTGCCCTGTCTCACCCATATTTCCATGATCTGGAGAAATTCAAGGAGAATATGGACTGTCACGTGTCATCCAGCCAAAACTCCAGTGAGGTGAATGCATCATAAGTGCTGACTGAAGATGAACCATAAATGAACAAGACATGTAGCTGACAAGGCCACTGTCCCGTACAAACCACGTAACTGTCCTAGCGAGATCCTTATTTGGAGGTTTTATGCACTTATCTTTTATTTTGGGATTGTGATGTGCTTATCCATGGAAATGAATCTAGTTTACTTTTATCAGATCAATGCAAGGGCCAGGGCTTTGACCTGCTCCTGTTGCAGCTTTATGTTTGTTTTGTTTTTGTTTTGTTTATCTACCTGGGAAAACTCCAGACGAAGAGAAGCTGCTGACCGGTTTTGCTGCCATTTTATCCTTCTGATATTGAATGCTGCCAGTGTTTGATCGAGTCACTGCCAAAATATGATGCAATCTCTCTCTCTCTAGCTGCTGAAGCGTGATTTGGTACTTACATTATTATTATTCTGTGATATTTAAAGAATGGCATTGAAATACCAGATCTCTGCAGCCTGCAGTTAACTGATACATGTGCTAATACATCCAGCTACTGTTCATTCATAGCATATATGCAGGTGCTTCCCCACTTGAAAACTTGGATAAATTAATTTATCGTTTTGTTGCTCTATAAAAATTTAACAGTGATGATGATGATAATAAACGTCTCAGCTTTTAGGTTTTTTCATACACAAACTAGTTATTACCTAGCTATGTGTGCATGTTTCAAAGAACTGTCCTGTTCTTACTGTTTCAATTCCCTAATGGTCTTTCTGTGTTTAAATGCAGACACGTTCTAGTCCATCGTCTAACCCATCATTCCCCTCTGGAAACAGCTGCAAGCATATTTTCTTCATCTCATTCCAAATAATTTCCTGATACCCAGCTCAAAGACATGAACAGAGCCAATGAAAATCAATACAGATTTTCACCTTCAACCTGTTCTCATTGTCAGCCAAAAGCAAAAAACAGAAAAAATATTTCTGGTTCAGAAGCAGAGAATCCTATACCTGTAACAAGCACAGAGAAGTATTTGTGCTGCATTGTACTCTATACTGTGCTGCCTTACCTGCAACACCCCCCCCCAATGCATCACAGGTGCATGAACATTAATACTAAAAATCCCTCACATGTTGCTTACTAAGCAGGCTTTTATTCTATGCAGAAATGCATGACTTTCTCTCCTAAACCACCATACTAGCACATGCCCCTCCACTAAGGTTAATGTGCCATTTTTGAATGTCAAAATAACCAATCAATTTACTTGTCTTTATAGCACAGTTATTTTAAATATTACCTGAATTTTTTATATTTAGTATTTTTACCTGAACTAAAATATATTTTCAGTATTTTGAAAAGAAACTTTTATTTTTTTAATACTGTACTGGGAAAAAAGAAATATTTTAAATCCATCAAAGCTGTTCCCTAGCATGACTTCAGTGCATTTACCTGGACATGACTTGGGGGAAAATGTTGGTCCAATGAGTATAACTGGTGCTAAGTGAGGCAGCCAGCTTTGCTTACTCCTGTGACAGTCCCTTAGGCTTCTCTCTTCCTCGTCTCTATTTCATCTTGTCTAGGTGGTGAGCCAGCATTAAATCCTCATCCACGGCATGCTTGGCAGAAGCAGGTCCTTAGCAATGATTTGAGCAATATAACTTTTCCAGTTGTGACAGGGGAACTTGCAGCCTTCTACAGGCAGCTCTCTCGCTCCTGTGGTGAACTTCACTGTTAACTCCATTTCAGGGATCTGTACTGTCTGGGTCATGGGCCACTGCTAGGATAGTAAGTGGATCTTACCTGTCTCCTGCATAAAGCTTTTTGTTACTGTTAGATATTTAAGTTTGTGATTTATGGTTAAATTAGGTCTGCTTTAAACAAGCCAGAATTTAGAAGGACCACTTGCATGCTTACATGCAGTGGCCTGTGCTTTTTTTTAAGCCCAGAATGAGCCTATGCAAAACTTAACTAGCGTGAACAGGCAAGTTGGAAATTAGGCCTGGCAAGAGCATGCACAAAGCATCTGCACACAGAGATATCACAGATCCGTAATATCAGAATTTTGGAAGCTCTGTGAGCAGGAAGCTGAAGGCCAGGGAGCTGTCACAGCAGCAAACCTTCTAATCCTGGCTTTGCCTTTGTGAACCTCTTTATTCCTACACCCAAAGGGAACTGCAGACCCACTGCACTGGTGTTGTCCCAACCCTATTCTTGTATGGGTTAGTGGAGCCAAGTGTGAATAATTTTTAACATTCACAGAGAAGGATGGGCCAGAGTGAAATTTTTGTTAAAAATTTTTAAACACTAAGTAGAACAACAAACAGAGCCAAAAGTCAGGATACTCTTGCAACAGTAGCAATTAGAGAAGTTTTTTAGGGAGTTTAGCACTTTCAAACACATTCCACATTTTACCTAGCATGGAGCTATCTATCATATGTACCTTATCAGGGCATTCAGCTGGTGTGGCTTCCCAGCAACTGCTCAGGGAACTCTCCCAGAGCTCTCCACCAACTAATATAGGGTGAAAATGTAGAGGAGGAGATGGTATTTTCTAAATCAGGCTTAAAACTCTCAGATAGAAATGTGCATCTGTTCCATGTAAAATCTGTTCTATTAAGCTTAGCAAAGCTAAAGAATAGAGAATATGGTTGCTGAATGTAGATACATTATTAGGGTAAAAACAGTAAAGCAGGGGAGAGAATACTTTAAGCCAAAGGTTAGTGTTGGCCCAAAAACTAATGAGAATGTGGAAATCACCAGGAATTTAACTGCTGGAGCTGTATTTCTCAATCATAATATCAAAGAGCTAAGCAGGCAGCAGAGAAAAACAGGGGCTGGCTTATGGAGTCAGAAGCAGAGCTTCTGCAACATGGTGCTGTATGTTGTCTAATATAGTAGGATCAGGTTATAAATGAGAGTATTCAGGAGAACAGTTTGCAAAGGGCTGCATTAATGGTCACATTCTGGAACATCTTTCCAGTGGGAATGGCAGGAACAAAACCAAGAAATCTAAGAATCTTGGCACGGTTAGGGAAAATATTTCTCTAATGGGGTCCTTGTGGTAGCAAGGGCCTGGATTCAAAGGACCAACAATTTTTCAAATTACCTCCTTTTGCAGATCTCTTCAGGAAAGAATTCCATTTGACATGCCGTAGGCTTAATCATATTCCAGTCTTCCCTGCCAAACCATGTGGGGCTTCACTTACACTGGTAAACTGAGAAAGCCTGTTCTCTGGCTAGGCAAAGCACTGTCATTGGCTAATAACATGCCAGGAATCATGTTTATAATTAGACAGCACAGACAGCTGTGGGACTGTGCTCAAACCCATGCCCTTGCTCTTCTTACATTACTGGTATAGCTCTAATATTTTAGTACCTTTACTCATTACTGCCGTATGTGTAAGATGTAGGAATTGTGTAAGTGAAAAAGAAAGTGCTGTGATGAAAATTCTTTGTACACCTTTAAAGAAGACTTCAGAGTGCAATTCTTCTTAGTGATATCTAAGCCTGTATGTGTTCTCTTCTACAGGAGTGGTCCAATAGCAGCTAAAAAATGCTGAATAACAAAAGATATATTAAGTATAGCTCCTAGAACACCCACAGCCTGGCACTGTGCTCTTCTTAGCAAAGAACAGGGTGTTCTAAGTAATGAAAGGAGAAATTTCTATCTCCCACCAACCTTTTTTTTTAAATCACTACTACATACTTCTGCAGAAAAAATAGACCAAATAGCCAAGGAAAAAAATCACCACAGCCAGCTAGTGAAGTGCTAATTGCTGAACCATCGCAATCCATCTGGTGCAGTCCTTTCCTTTTCCCCCTGTCCACACTCACACCAGGCTTCCCCTTCATCTCCTTCAGCTCCCTTATGTAAACAGGTTTCAGTGATGCTCACAGGTGCTATTTCCAGCAAGATTCTTCCACATTTACCATAGCTACACAGTGTCAATGTCCCCTCCATTCCTATTACTTATGTTGCTTCTTTTAGTCCCACAGCCTAAACTAGTGGTGAGACAAGAACTTTGTGCACCTCCTTGCTTAGGCTTAGTTTTGTGTACCCCTGTGTTGCCGTCTGTGTGGTTAGTAAAATTCTAAAAATAGGATTTGTGCATCTTTCTGTGTAGGCTGTGCCCACACTCCAGGTTTCTTTCAGCCTGTTAGTTCACAGTGATCAATAATAGAGCATCTTTTCCTGTTGCTTCTGTCCTAAAACACATCAAAAAATTGTTGGTTTTCATTGTCATGTTCACAAAAAAAAAAAAAAAAAAAAAAAAGAAAAGAAAAAATTTAGGGCTATGTTCCTGTTTATGAAAGGAATCACTAAATTGCAGCATTTGAGCATCTTCTGCATAGGGGAGGGTTTCCAGCATGGTAACTCTTATTTGTTTTTATACTCAGTGGTTATTTTGGTGAATAAGAAGAAAATACTGTGCCTTGCTGCTTTTCACAGGCTCACTCACTGTCTTTGAGAAGCATGTTTTATTATACAAATAGTTCTTTCTGCTATTTGGTATTAGACCAACTTTAATATGGAAAATAAAGAGAAAACATGCTGTTTTGGTCTCTTAGCCAGCAAACTCGGAGCACTTACCTGACTCAAAACTGAAAACATCAGTTGTCAAATAGATACATGAGTTGGAAACCACACAGTTTGGTTTAAAAGGCCACATTAATTAATTATGTTCCATGTATAAGACACATTTGAATAATGAGGAAGTTTATTCTAAGAACTCTGTTTTATAGAACCACTTGGCTAGTATTTTTCATATACAGTAGGTTTGGGAATAGATTGACTTTTATATACAATGTGAATTAGAAGTTACTAGGCTATTTGAGTGATTTTGTTGTTTTATGCTTGAAGCTTGAATTGATTGCAAGCTTAGGAACCTAACATATTTATTTTATTGCTTCAAAACTGCTTCTAAATATCAAGATCTTCTGTGATGTAACAGGATTTCACACTTTTTTAATGTGTAAATTATTTTCTTGAAACTAGTATGTTAGAAGAAGCATTTTTCCAAACTGCAGTAGTGGGGGGAAAAATTTAAGAAATATATTTTTACTTTCACAGAGAGGTGAGCTCTTCAGTAACTGACTATCAATAAGCTATACTTTTACTTCCTTTTGATTCCTAAGCCTTGAGTATACAGGTTACTTTCCATAAAGAAAAGGGTCAGAAACAATCTCTAGAAAATTAAATGGGATTTTATATGTTTAAGCTTCCAAGTTTTATTTTCATATGCATTTTTTTGTACAAGTACAGTTCAGATGTACAAAAACATGACTACAATTTTAACAGTCTTAACAGGCTGTACAACTCAAATTGAGGTTTTATTTGTGAGCTGTTTTGTTATCTATCTGCGTCTTGCAAATTATTAGATAATGGCTGTAATATAATTCTGGTTTCTGGACTAGTCTCTGTAACAGTGAAATCTCAATAATTTATGTAAAACAGAAGTTTTCTCATTGATTTTAATTAACTAGGACATTAAAAGAAGAAAGATGTCGACATACAAACTGACAAATATACTTTTGCCAAGTGTTGCTTCTCCCCTTTAGTTTGAAGTTTAGCAAGTATTGCATACTGATATGCAATATATCATAAAGACCACTTAAGAGTAGTGTGCACAAATAATATGAAAAGTGGCTCATTAGACTCTTGGAGAAACCAGCTGAAAATCATTACTTTAGCTGTAACACTCAAAATCTTGAAACTCGCGTATTTTTCCATTAAAAAGTATTCCTGAAAAATTATGTGTATGTTTTTTATTCAGTGATAGGCACCCAAACAGAACTGAATCAAGTGGGAACTTGTTCTCAAAAGTGATTTTTCCAGGCTGAGTAGATACCATCAGTTCTTCATGTACTCATCAGAAACTAAAATTAACCAGCACCATTCTTAGATGAGCCTTTTGCTTCTGGGCAGAAAAATCCAAGGTCACTGTGAGTAAAGTTAGTGACTTAAAAGTCCTGTGGAAGCTTCTGCTATATTCAATTTTCCAGCCTTCATTGAAAGACTGTGCAAAACAGCAAGGATAAATCAAAACTCCTTAACCATGTGGTCTTCCTCCCTTCACATTACATATTTTTTCTGTGTTGGGATATATTGATGGGTTTGATCCAGCCCAATGTTAATGAGACTTTTGCAAGGCCAGAGAAAGTAAAAAGAACTTCTGCTATAGTATTTTGATTGTTGGTGATTGTAGTACAGCAGATTTTTTTGTTTCCAGAAAGGATCAGACAAAATACACTGCCTTCTTTGAAAAAGAAAAAAAAAAAAAAAGGCGCCCACAAATAGCTGACACTTGGTAAAGATTAGAAAGGAGATTTTTAAGGAACTATCTGGAAAATATTGTTAGGGTGAGTGAAAAGGAGCATATTTGTGATGTGAGAGATGTAAATGCAAAAAATGTGCATTAAATATGCATTGAAACTGATACTTTTTCATTGACTTTGCAAAGTTGAGGGGTTTTATGGAACAAAAGCATCTATGTATGAATTTATTCAAACTACCACTTAAGTGTTCATTTGCACTAAAGCAACCTGTACTGTTTGAAAGGAGATGGGAAAACACATCACGTTAAACTTGTGAATTACTTTGGTGTCTACAAGGATGCGTTGTAAAGCTCGCAAGCTCACTGTCCATTTTTGAGCAAGCCAAATTCACATACTGTTAGCTTTCTGCATCTTAAACCCATCCACATGCCTGAAAAACCACATTTTCTAGTGTTTACATGGATACTTGCTCCCACTGACATGCTCATGTTAAATCCAGACAGAGGACTGTCTCTGTCACTGAATGGAAAATGAATTTTCACAGACTGACAGATTCCTTTGTACAATTACTCCTAAAGGGTTTGAGATCAATGTTTAATTATATGGAGCCCTTCATTTTATTCCATGTTTCACACATACATCATGTTATGCTAATTCTCATCCCTTTTAAAAAAAAGTAAAACCCCAGTTCTTTAATGTGAGGATCAATTTTGAGTAGCTAGATGAAGGAGGAAAATCTTGATGTGATGGAAAGAGAAAAAACAGACAGAGAGTAGGAGAGCTGGCAAGTGAGTCTGACTACATATAAAGTTACATATAAACATAGGGAGAAGACTTGTTTCCAGTTGTTTTGTTTTCTCCTGTTATATAATATGATAAAGCAAGACTCATGAACGGGATTTTGGTTCCATATACTTAGGCCAACTCAAGTTGTGAGTTCCAGTGCACTTCTTCAACATAGCAACAGCTCTATTTTTGAAATTTTGCATAAGCTTGAGCTTTTCCTGGGTAGATATAAAAAAATTCTTATGAGACAGCTTGAGAGCAGATGAAGCTGTCCACAGAGACAGTGCCTGTAGTTCAGCTGCAGGCATTGAAGAATGTACAGTTCTGCTGCAGGAGAGCCACTGATAGTGTCTGTTGGTACGCAGTGTTATGCATTAGAAGTTGACTCCTGCTGCAAATTGAAAATCCTTTGGTCATCCAAAATGGCATGGATGGTTTTGCACACTTGGATTTTGATAAGGTTGTTGACATGCAAGTTTTGCTGGATCAGTCCAGGTGGTTCACCATCTTATGGGAGCAAGTCTGAGAGCTTAGTGAGTCTGTCCAACACCCAGTGTAAAGAATAATGCAATATCATCTGCCATGGGAAAAGACTTACTGTAGGTTGTGAAGTAGGAATGAGCTTTCTGAGCTGCTCTGCCAACAAGAGAGCTACTGTTAACTATTATTATGCCAGCTCCAAAAACACAGAGTAGGAGGTCTGCGTGGCATTCTGTTGTGTTCAGTCTATGTGCATGGGTGGTAGGGTAAGTGTTGGCACAGAGTGGCTAATTTTGGTCTTTCCATTAAGTATGAGTAACTAGGCTTGGCACAGAGACAAACTTCATGGTTCCAGGGAGGGGAAACCTCTAATTCTCCACACAGTAGTTCTCTGGCTTTTGTTAAATACATGTAGTGGGAGATCACTCAGCCACTCAAGCAGTCCTTTCCTTATGCCAGATCATCCTTCTGTGACCCTGTGAAGGAAGCTTCGAGGAGTCTGTTCCTCAGCTGTTTTCCAGCTTTCCTGCTTCCTCTCGCTGCAGCGACAAATTACCCATCATTTGTATCTGACCCTGCAGGTGCTTCCACCACCACCGATGTGCCTGTGAGCTAAATTACTGCCTTGTGACTCTGCAGCTTCCAGTCTTGGCCAGCCAGTGATTTGTACTCTAGTTTTCCCTTGCTTCTCATTAGGAACAGGGAAGTAGTACAGTAGAATATGGCAAAACATGTGCTACTTTCACACTTTTTGGTTCAAGCAAAGCAATAGCTAGAGTAGATTAGATTGAACATAATGTTCAGCTGATCAGCCAAAACAACTTTGGATTCAGAAGATCATTTTCTAAGTACAGAAGATCCCTGAACAACTGTCTGTGATGCACATCTTTACGAGAACACACAATAGTTCCCCTGTTACACAGAAGCTTTTGATGGATACAAGACTAGCTATGCCAGCTGCCTACCACTAACCCCTTGCCTTCCCCAAGATCACTGTTCCCAGGAAGAGGATTCCTCCCAGCATAAGGTGGAGCAACTGTGAAACAGTCCCCATGCTGGTTAAATAAGTGTTTTTCTAGCAAGACCAAAACCTGCCATGATTTCTTGCAGGGATTTTTATCTTTGAGTCCCTTGTAAGAAAGGTGGCTGTAACCATGGGTTGCACCTACAACAAAATGTACATCAGAAATTGGATGCTGGCAAGAAGTTTGTGGATGTGAGGCTGTAGAAGGTGGCTTATGTAAGCTCAGGGGGGATGTGCTTGTGTGAAAGTATTGGTTGCCATGCATATTTTGAACTGAAGTTACCTATCAGAACATGATAGAAGGATTGCAGCATCATGAGATTAGAGGCTTATTCTCTTTAGATGTCTAGCAACCCTGTGGTGTTCCAGCTTTGTTTTGTTCTGTTTTATTTCACCTTCCCACTGCCATTGTCCTTTCTATTGTGTGTAGTAAGTTGAAAAGAAAAGCATTACCTTATAGTTTACCATCTCAAAAAGAGAGAAGGGCAGCACTGTCTGAAAATTTTGATCACTCTGTGGTGGTCAATATTAAGGGAATCATAAAATATACCGAGTTGGAAGAGACCTATCAGGATCATTGAATCCAACTCCAAGAATCACACCATGTGCCTGAGAGTGTTGTCCAAACATCTCTGTCTGAACCAGGCTTGGTGCTGTGACCACTTCCCTGGAGAGCCTGTTTCAGTGCCCAATCACCTTCTGGGTGAAGAACCTTTTTCTGATAGCCAGCTTAACCCGCCCCCGACCCAGCTTCGAGTCCTGTCACTGGTCATGAGAGTGAAGTTGTCTCTGTTTAGTTCTAACAAACAGAATTCAACATCCACATCCACGGCATCTGCCTTCCATTAAGCACTGTTAAAAGCCTGTCATTCTCCACAGTGTTCAAAATCTCTTTGCCAGGGGATTGAACTCCCTTCCTACAACCCATTTGGAATCATAGCAATGTGAGCAAAGTTTACATTGTGATGGTGCTTTTCAGTAAGAAGTGAGAGCCAGTTCTTGTTGACACATGGACTGAAAGAGTCTCAAGGACTCTTAGCCAGGCACCATTCATAGGCAAGGGCATTCATGTGCTAGGGCAAGAAACACATTTTAAAACACTTAAGATAGGGAAAATATAGAGGTGCCAATAGAATCTGTTTTCTGCACAATGCTGTATCATTTTGGCACTGAAACCAAGCCCACAGATGAATATTAGTTTGTTCCTTGCAGCCTTTAATTTCCTTGTATTTACAAGCATTCAGATTAATGTATTTATGGTCCATTTCATTCCAATTCATTTAAGTGGTCTATATCTGCCCTTGAATCTCATGTGAATTTTATTGTTAATATAATATTTTGCTGCATTACTTTGAACAGGTTTAAAAGATAATGTGTTTGAATGCTCTAGTTAAAGAAAAGTTATGCCCTCAAAATGCTGTGTTACAAGTTGGAACTGTATACTTTGGAAATGATGTTTATATTATAACTCCCAAAGGCATCACAGGGTGCTTTCGTCTGTATGTCTGTCTTCTACTTTGTGTGTTACAGTGTGTATTTGTACTTCCTCACTAGCTTGATACTCTTCAGTCTGAAGGCCTAAGTCTGCAAAGACAGGAGTACTGTACCTCAGCTGAGCAGTCCCACAGAGCAGAGAGGGCTTACTCATGTGAGTGTAGTTGCTCACAAAAAGTATTTGCAGAAAAAGGCTTTCCTTTAGTAACTGACTGTAATTGTGAGGACACATGGTTAATAACAGCACCAAGACACCAGTAAATGGGGTCTGTGTTTATTGAAAATGTGGACACATTTATCTTCAAGTTATTTGACATTAATCTAAATTATTGCTATTATAATTTAGTATATTATTTTGTATGAAAACACATTAGTCCTGTGAAAGGGTAGTTGCAAAAAAATGTGTTGAGTCTTGCTGCTTTATTGTTTATTTGCATTTAGTATACATTTTGGTTGTTGAAGTGAAGCTAGCTTCTTAGAGAGGCAGGAAGATAGATCAGTCTAAAAAAATCATAAGCGTCATACTGTACATTGAGTTTTGCAACTAGAATAGTATATGTGTTCATATTTAGTATTTTTTATGCTTTAGAGCATTTTTGGTTTTTTTAATATGTAAAGGAATAACCAGATTACTCAGAAATGCTATTGTAGAGCTAATTTTACACATAGTGGGGGGATGTTGTCTGAAAAACTAAAATTAGAAAACATTACATAGGCTGCCTTTGGCTTTAGTTTGTTTGTGGAAGGCCTGGCAGGTATCTGTTGATTCCAGATGCTTAAGCCAGTGGTCAAGTTTGTGCAGCATCCTGTAACTGAAGAAAGTTTCCTGCAGTGGTAAAGTAGCCCATCTGGGCTTGAAGTAAGATTGCCACCTAAACAAAAGCATAAAGGCAGCAAATTTAGGTGGTGGTTTGTTTTGGGTTTTTTTTGTGCGTGGACAATTGCATGAAATAGGGTTGGAGATTCAAAATATTTAAAATCATTTAGCATGATTTACTCTTGTTGTAATTCCACTGACTACAGTTAAATTAAACCAAGAATTCGGCCTTGTAAGTCTACAAATTTCAGTGTCAGGCAGCTCAGGTATATATAAAGATACTTAAGCTTAGTAAATCAGCAAGAATACTATGTAAGTTGTAATGTGTGATAAAAATCTTAACTCTAGTTATGTTATTTCTCTAAAAATTTCTATCCATTGCTTTTTTATACAAAAGGTCAGAATTGCACTTCATAGTGGCATTGGGATATGTGGAGAAAAGCAGGATGCTGGTACAGAAATGTATCAGAAATAAGATTCAGTTCTTACTGCTCCATGTGTGCCTACCTTACACGTGACAAATCCCACTGAAGTTAATTAACAGAAGTCATATAAAGTTAAGCCTATTTGTAACTCTCACGAGATACTATTTTAAGGATCTCCAAGATAAGTTATGTTCTCAAAAGGCATTATTAAACTCGTGGTTTCAGGTTTACAGAATACTATGAACAGTGACGATAGCTTCTGAGACACATCCGGAGTAACTTTATTAATTGATATTACACCAGACCAACATCTGTTAGCAAATCAAAATCTCTCTCAGTACCTTCATTTCTCAGTATAATTTCACAAAAAAACCCAAAAGAAAATAAAACAAAAACCAACAACACAACCAACAAAAACAAAACCAAAAAAAAAACCCTCCCCCTCCAAAAAAAAAACCAGCCTGTATGCTGTTTGGATTATTTTTTCCTCTCTTTTTTTCACCACTTTTGTCATAAAATACCATTTGCTCTGGAGTTGTCTAGGATTTCATAGTTCAAGGAAAGCATGCAAAGCAGTTGGAATACATTTCTTCATTCACCTTAGGGCATATATTCAGCTGGTGAAAATCAGCATAGTCCTGTTGACTAATACGGCATTGTATCAGTCTCTACCAGTGCAACAGTTAGCATGTCAGGTTTTAGCATTTCAAGTCACTTTACCTACATATGCATTAGGATTCTGTTTTGCAAGATGGAGAGTGACCTACAGTGCAAACTGTACTACCTAGACTACCATTGATACCTATTCACAGGACATGATTTCACTGTATCATTTCATACTTGAAATTCATGATGTTCTTTTAATCAGGGTACAAACATGAAAAGGTGCGTGTGTTACTGTTTCTTTTAAAGGTGCATCATTTTGTTTTTTATTCTGTGTGCTTAATAGTTACTAGTCAGTGTTCTTTACATTCTTTGCATTCAGCATTAAAATCATCTATGTGTAAAATACAGTATCACCTGCAGAGGTACAGAAAAATGTAACAGCAATTTCTTGAATTGTTACTCAAATATACTGGTTTACCTTTTAGTCATCAATATGACATCAAGGGGCTACAGCATATGAACTGTGGTATATAGAAGTCTTGCACCATTGCTGTACAGGAAATCTTGCAGACTCTCTCCTCTCCTTGCACAGCTGCTGATTACCATATACACATTGGGAAAAAGTATGTTTCTGCTGTACAGAATGGTTGGGAAGTAACACAGACACTCTAGAGCTCCCCTTGCAAGCTTTCAAACAAAGCCCTTTGATCTAACTGCATGCCTGCTCTGTGTCCCAAATTTCACCCTGTGGGGCTTTCTGCTTTAAGAACACCCTCAGCTGGGGCTACTTTACGTTGACTGCATTGAAGTTCATCGGAGCATGCACCTTACCATATTAACATATTCTTTAGCTTTTACAAGTTTGTAAAGATGGTTGACTGCAAAACTAATGTGTCAATACAGCAGAATTAAATTAAGGCACACTGAAAGTTATCAATAATGTATTATATCAGAATTACAGTCCTTTGGAACTGAACGTTTTGCTGCTGGCAGTGCAAGAAAAGCAAAGTTGTGTATTTATTGTTGGGTGCTGAGGGTTCAGTATGAAAATCAATATAATAAAAATTTTCACAGTGTCTAGTTCTCTTTAGTTCCCAAATTACTGAAAAGTAAAAAGGCAAAAAATTAGTTTTGTATTTAAAACTGCTTCACCCTTCTATAGCTATATTTTTTCTTTTATCTAAAAATGTAAAATGAATAAAAATGCAGTAAGTATTGTATATTAAATACAGAAAATTAACAACATTGATTTCCAGTTTTTGTTTCCAAGTGTTTTTCTCAACACCCTGTGTATTCTGGAAAATCAAACACACATAGTCAGACACAGAAACATAAGCACATGCATGCCCTTTCGAGCACCTTACTATGTACCAATTTTATAAAAATCTAGCCTCATTTATCCCAATTATTCATTCCTAGGTATTTTGCTTACCTACTATGAATTCCATTTAAAAAAATTAGATAATCTAAGAGTTTACTTTTTTTTTTTCAAAGTAAAACATTGCTGCAATTGCTCAGGATGCTGTGTGATTCAGCACTGGTCTGTTTTTATTGAAATGTTTGTTTTGGTCTAGGCAAACTGTGCTTTAATTCAGCTATAATGGCTCTCAGTTGTCCATGAAATGCAGTTTTTCCCAAACGTTACTTGATCCAACTGTGGTGCTAAATGTGCATGGTATTTTTGTATTCTCTAAGATTCTGCTGTTTTCATCTTTTAAGGAGCTCAGTGCACTTAATATTGATTGACTGTTTTTTCTTGATTGGTTATTGTCATGGTTTGACACTGGCCAAACGCCAGGCACCCACAAAAGCCGTTCGCTTTTCCTCTTCTGCTACATTTAGGCAGAGGAGAGGGAAAAAAATGGACAAAGGGCTCATGAGTTGAGATAAGGACTGGGAGAAAACACTCCAAGGGCAAAACAAGTTCAAATATAAAAGTATATGGTAAATTTATTATTAACAGAGTCAGAGGAGGATAATGAGAAGTAAAACAAGCCTTTAAAACACCTTTTTTTCTCCCCTGCTCCTCCCTCCTTCCCACCAACAGCACAGGGAGACAGGGCCTGGGGGTTTGGTCGGATTGTCACCAGAGATCTTTTTTTGTTCGCACGGGGAGAGGAGTCTTTCCTCTGCTCTGCCATGGGGTCCATCCCAGGGGAGACAGTTCTCTGTGAACTTCTCCGGCGTGGCTCCAATCTCACAAGCAGCAGTCTTGCCAAAACTGTTGCAGCCTGAGTCCCTCCCAGGGACAAACAGTCGTTTCGAAACTGTTGTGGCATGGGTCACTTGTCCACGGCGTGCAGTCCTTTAAGGATAAGCTGTTCTAGTTTGGAAGCAAGGGCCCTCTCTCCATTCAAGTCTCCCACTGGATCACAGCTTTCTCCGGCATCCCCTCACTCCAGTGTGAGTGCTTTTCTCATGGGCTGCGAGTGGATTTCTGCATCCCCCTCATGGGGGGACCTCATGGGCTGCAGGGGCACAGCTGCTTCACCATGGTCCTCACGACAGCCTGCAGAGGAGTCCCGGCTCCAGCACTTGGAGCACCTCCTGCCCTTCTTCTCCCACTGACCTTGGTGCCACCATGTTGTTTTCCCTCACATGCTCTCACTTCCTTGTCTTCTCCGACTAGAAGAAAAACTGCTGCCTGTAGGTACCTTTGTCAACAAGTTCCACCAATTCAGAATTCCTGCAGGATCCCGCAGCACCAAGAAGTGGATCTCGCCTGGGTTCCATGCCAGAGAGTCACTCACTATGTTTTCACCGCTGGCCAGGTGGCCCTGCCACCACTGAGCGAGCAGTGGGGGCCCACACAGCACTGGCACCATTTAACACCTCCCTTCATGCAAGGTGCTGGGAGGGAGAAGCCACCGCCACCTCTGCAGCAGAATTCACCACGCCTGGGAAAGAACTGCCTGGCCCCGTTTTGATTTTCTTCTTAAATATGCCGTCACAGAGGCATTACCAACCTCTCTAATTGGGCCAGCAGCATGTCCATCTTCAGAGCCATCAGAGATTGGCTCTGTCGGACACGGTGGAAGCTTCCAGCAGCTTCTCGCAGAAGCCTCTTCAGTGGCTCTCCCCCACTACCAAAAATCAGGCTGTGCCAAATCAACCCAGCTATAAATATAACTAGCAACATTTCTGGGTATATAGAAATGATAGAAGTGTATGTTTTGAGTCAAACACAAAATGACATGTCAGGCTCCAAAACAAGCTGCATTTTTTCTGGTTTTACTTCATCCAAAAAATTCTCATCAAAACACTTTAAATACAGCTTCAGCTGATGGTAAAGTTCATTAAATTCTCTTTAGAGCAGGATACAAGTACTTTCTACTAATGCGGCCTGCAACAAGACACCAGATCCAGGAATCTAAAAGCTATCAGCTCAAGCACTCAAAGAGAAGTCAGCTTCTGGATGAAGGCTGGCACAGGGGCAGAAGTGACTGCAAAGCTAATGAGACCCTAAAGCCTCAAAGGGTTTTTAACTTAGAATCAAAACTTTGTGCTGCCCTTAGAAACCTGAAGGAACTATGAAAGCTTTTTACAAGCATTAGTTACATAAAGTGAAGGTGCGACACAGACAAATAAAAAGCTACCTTTACATTATGTGACATTCCAAAATAGTCTTTAAGCACATTATAAGATTATGAGCAGCAGTCCAGCCAGGGACAGACACAAAGTGAACTGCAGTGAAGCCAGAGTCACAAATACCTATATTAGCCATAGCTAATTGTGAAAAAAAGGAAAAACAATGAAAATATGTAGCATGACGTAAAAGCTGCCATAGGGATCTGGATACTGTCTGATGCTTTATCTTTGATAGCCCTCAGAGCAAGACACTACAGAAGAAAATCCAACAGTCTCTTGACAATTATTGAACAAATTTGTCACGTGGGAATTTTCTTCTTAGCCCTCATCTGTGAGAAGGTGAGTTCATAAGACCCAATTATGGAAAAGAAAATTACAGGGGAAAAAAAATCCAGTAAGCAAAATACTAAGGAAGGAAAGTTTACTGAGGTAGGAAAAAGCACAGATGTTACTCTTCCCATTACCCACATAAAAGTTATTTTATTCTTTGCCTCAAAATTATCTAATGACACTAGATGTCACATCTGTTAGCACCATAGAAACACATGTTCATTTAAAAATAATTCTTTGTCTATCATTTGCCTGCCATTTACTGAAAAACAGAAAGTAAGATTTTTACAGTATCTGTATGAGTTCTCATCTTCAACTCATCAGTTGTGTTGCTCCTCCACCTCCCATCCCTTTGATAAACAAGGTCATCTTTTAGAGTCCTAGCACCCAGAAGTCCTTTCCCTAAGTATTTTCATCCATTTTTGGAAATCTAATTTGTCTGGCTGGACTTTGATATTTGCAGGCCAGGGAAGAAAAGCTAATTGGGGTCTAATTAAAATACAGTGGAGTGCCTAGCAGAGGACTCCCTCCTCTCCAGTGCCTGCATAGGGAGGGACCCTGCACCCCTGCCTTCGTGCCATGGCAAGTCTTTCTATTTCCAGGCACCAGGCTCAAAGCCACACAGCACAAAGCGTGGGATGTGTAAATTCTCTTAGCTCAGCTTTGGTCGAAACATTTCTGAAGAGTCATTCTGTCCTGGCAGACCTGACACAGCCCAGGCATTACCTCTGCTGCTGCAGCTGAGCCGAAGGCCCAGGAGCCCCGCAGCCCGAGCGCTGTGCCAGCACGGGGACACCCAGACAGCTCTGCTCCAAACTTGGGCCACCCTTGAGCCCCCCAGGGCTGCCACAGCACTGGGGACAGCCTGCTCCTGTGCAGTGCCATGGGGCAGCCACCTGGAACTGGACTGCTTGGGGTAACTCCAGAATGGTCCAAATCCGAACATGAGTCTGGGGCAAGGACTTCACCGTGTTTCACAAAAGGGATGTTATAATAGACTCAGTAATACTCTTAATCTCATTTTGTACGTATTTTAATGTAATTTATTTCTTTAGTTTTCAATGTACTTCTCCAGCATTGCAGGCAGCTCAGGGAGAACTTCTGCCTGGTGTGTTTCCAAAGTAGCCATCCTTGTTTTAGAACATCCCAGCTCCTTTCTGAGGAATAAAATTTCCCTTATGCACTATCTTGCAATTTTGAACACTAAATTTAATTTCCAGCTGAACAAATTTTACTTGCAAATCTAGTATAGTCACTTTCTTAGTTTCCTTCTAGTTCCTCACAGGCTGCTCTTGGTTTTACTAAGCAATTTAGTATCACAAATTCCTGTGGGCTCACCAATTTTTCCAGCTCTTCCCAAGTATGAAGACAGCAAATCTATTTCAGTAACAAAACTCATTTGTGCTTGGTATGATTAACATATTAACATGTGATTACTTTGCTCCATTTTTACAAAGCTGTGACTAACATACAGTAATTTTTAATGGTAATGCTTTGAGAAAAGGACATTTGAAATTCTGAGTTAATAGATCCCAATAAGTCCCGGACTTGTCTTAGCGCTTTCATTAACCTAATGTAATATTAACCCTGCCGATATCACAATGCTTTATTTTGCAGTGCAGATGGCTAACGAGGGATGAGTACACACTTTTTTTTTTTTTTTTTCCCCTCTTTTTCTTATCTCCTCTCTCCTGCCGAAGTTTGGCCCAATTCTATGTCAGGACAGGCTGCTGTTTCATAATACCTTGGTCTATGCATCTACCGAAGGCAAAAGGAAAAGCGAGCACTGCGGTTCCCTCTGTAATTGACCACTAGATGGATCAAGAGGAGACAAACCTCTGACCACGAGACCCTGCCCCCGCCTGGGAGGCGGATTCCAGACGAGAGCCCCAGGACACAGAGCACCTTTACATTCCAGGGCTCCCCTCAGAGCCACCCCCTGCTCCCCCTCTAAAGGCTGCAAAGATCGTGAAGGGACAAAAGCGTCTCTCTTGGGAGAAAAGGCTGAAGGAACTGGACCTGTTCAGTTTCAGGAAGAGACTGAGAGGCGACCTCGTTAATGTGTATAAATATCTGAAACGGGACTGCCAAGAGGATGAATCCAGGCCCTTCTCAGTGGTGCCAAGCAATGGGACACGAGGCAATGGGCAGAAACTGATGCACAGGAAGTTTCTCCTGAATATGAGGAAGAACTTTTTTACGTGCAGGTGACTGAACACTGGAACAATTGTCCAGAGAGGGTGGAGTATCTCCCTCGCTGGAGATACTCAAGACCCGTCTGGACACAATCCTCTATCGTGCTCTAAGACGACCCTGCTTAATGAGCGAGGTTGGACCACACGACCCACTGCAGACGCACTGTGGCCCTTCCAGCCGTCCCATTTTGTGATTCCGTGTCCGCCCGCCGCCCTGCAGCAGCAGCCGCCGTTCCTCCCG
>JANRGV010000001.1:23012149-23024014 GCA_024734035.1 Alethe castanea | reverse complement strand
TTAATTGACATCCTGATAAAGACCTCAGCAACTTAATTGAAAAAATGTTATGCAACATAATGTGTGTAATATTTTTGTGATTGCCTTGTCAAATCCGGCAGCATCTGACTGACGCCCGCTTTTGTGATCTGTCGAGGGAAGGTGATTAAGATGCTGGCCTGGACCGTACAAAAATAAAATGTTCCCCATGGGAGTTGCAGCGGTCGCTGAAGTAGCTCTGATCCTAGCTAAGCCGGATTTCCTTAAACTTGGCGTTCAGCTGTACCTGAGAGATCTGAAATTGAGCTTTACGCAGCACTCTGCTGCCTCGGGAGCCAGCGCTCAGCAGGCAAAAAATGCTCTTCTACAAACCTGACTGCAGAGCTTGAGTTCATACATAACTGAAACTCATTCATCCTTCCTGCTATTTTTCTTTAAATGTTTTTGTACCAGTTAGCCTTTCACCTTCTGTTCGTAATCATTTAAGCATTGTAAGTTTGCTGCTGAATTTTATGACTAAACACGAATCATAGTGCTTTTATTTTTTTCCCCTTTTTCTCTCTTGTATATGCTATGAGTTTGTACTCAGATCAACTCACATATTTGTGAACCTTAGTGGAATACTATAGTAATAGATAGGAAGGACTCAGATATTGCTCAGATTGCTTTGTTGATCTATCAAAAAAATGGAGTCTACTAAGAAAGAGTTGACAGTGTATTAGACTCCAAGACTGGATCTATGGTTGAAATGTCCTGTAAGGGTTTCAGGTGTGTATATATTTACTCTTATTTAATGGGACAGCTGGCATATACCTACCAGTGCCAGCAGATCTTTATGTTCATATATAAGGTTTATTACGCCATCATGGCATAATACATACTGCAGACAAATTATAATATAGGACCCTTTGCTCCTCATGTATGATCATAGAGATTTCTACTGTTATTCTCTGCCATGTCCCTTGTTAAATACACCATCGTTTTTGACTTTTCGGAGGTGGAAAATAAACATGCTTTTTTGCACATCTACAGGGTACTTGCAAGGCAGTAATAGTACTGCTTGCCCAGAGAACCCTGCCTGACAGAAGGTACCCTACACTTCTCATGAGCAAAGAAGCTATGCAGCAAATACATTGGTTAATTCCTGCTTGAGCAAACTGCTGACAGAAGAAAATCAACATGCAGACTTTTCACATTCTTTACTGAGGATGCATTTCCATGCTCCTTCTGGCTAGTGACATGCAGTTTGGCAAAGTAGTGTAAATACTTTTCAGAAATGTTTATTGGTGAAGTAATTCTTCCTAAACAAACTTGGTTGAAATTATAAGAACATGTCTTAAGACATAGGTTTCCTAATCCTGGAATATATAGCAGTACACAGTCATTAAGTACTTGCTGTGGTAAAGTTAAAGAAAGCCACTGAAAGGAGGAAACTTCCTAGCCAGTTATCCAGGGGCAGTTTGAGCAAGTAGAAAACCAGCATTTGACAGCTGTAGCCTTTCCTGCAGGTAGAGAATCTTGTTGGGAAGTGGTGAGGCATTCATTGCTTGTTAGCTCAGGTAGGAAAGTTGCTGATTTTTATTTAAGAGCAGCAAGAGACCTATTTTTTTTAAAAAAAATAATTGCATAAAAAGAGCTTTCAGATGCAAATTTTTGAATGGTAACCGAAAGTTGATGTGCTCACTGGAGTAAACCAAGTTTCTACTGGCTCTAATACACTGAAATTATCTTTCTTTAGTGTAAACAGTGTCCAAATAGTGCTGTCCTGCATTCCTGAAGGAGCTCATTTTCCACTAAAAGCTGAACTCAATTACAGAAGTTTTATTCATTTTTAGATTTTTTCATTTTTAGATTTGTCATGTGAATGCCTTTCTAAGTGTTGTAACTACTCGAGTGCATATGTCCATCTATGCTACTTGTTTCAATTCACACACCTCCGTGTTTATTTGCCCGTTTTGTGTGAATTAAAGCAACAAAACAAAGCCCCAGTAAATGACAGCAAATGTCCCCTTAGAGTTGCAAAGTCAACTTGAGTCAAAAAATGCTCCACCTGAAGGGTCCTTGGATTGCTTCTGAGTGGTCCAGCTGGTGAATCTGAGCCAAACTTGTGTGGGCAGTGCTTCCTTCCAGCAGATGCCGCATCCCAGGCAGAGCCTGGAGCCTCTTCCAGGACCAAATGTATCCCCAGGAGCTGAAGGCCAGCCTGCTTGCAGTCCAGTCCAGAAACTCAGCATTGCTGTGGTCGCTGCTTCTGCAGTGGGAGCAACAGGAGGGGAGGAAGCAGCAGCTGCTTCTGATGGCTTTCACAAATGCTCACTTACTGTGCATGGTTGTTTCTGAATGCCTGGTAAAAAGCAGTGTTGGACATGTGAGAGCTACACAGATGGTCAAATCTTTGCTTTGGATCTACAAAATGTACTCTTTAAAAATTGTCTCAGATTGGGCAGCCAAAGCAAGTAATTTTTTTGGCTATTTGATGTTTTTCCGTGTCTCCAAACTGAACAGTAAGAGCAGTTATGTTCTGCAGAAGTGTTGGGATGACATAGTGATGAAAATGAATGAGATAAGGGGGTACACATACCTCCTTTTCACATGAACAAAATATAGTTGACATAAAAAATATGGAAGAGTTTTTCCATTCACTGGGGAGGTAGATTATGAATTCTAAATTTTAATTTAATCTTTTATAACACAAAGAGGATGCATAGGTTTGAAAGATACAATATCTCATAACACTAGGATTATGTATGTTTGGGTTTTGTGGGTTTTTTCCTCCTTAAAGTAGCCTTAAAATAGCCAAAATCGCAGAATTTTGATACATGTATAATTGTAGCAAAGTACCACTGCTTGCTTGATTTGGTGCAAGAAATTTCATGCAGAATTTAGTTAACTCCTGTCAGCAATTTTGAACAGAACATTAGAGGCATAGGATCAGTTGTCCCAGAGAACGAGAGCTGAAATTTAATTACATTTTCTATATCCCAAGGAAGACTATATCAGAAATCATGATGCCATTCTTTATTTGCAATATCATTGCTTAAGGAAGGGAATTGTTTTAAGGAACGTGGTCTTTTTGTGGATCAGTTCTTTCTGCCACAGTATAACTCCAACTGAAAGCACTTAGCTGAGTCTTTCTTCCAGATTGAATCAACTCAGTTTAGCTAAATATTTCATATTCTTAGGAACAAGACAATTATTTTTCAGGGAGTGATAAAAAGTTTCTGCGAAGAACAAGCAAGATATTTTGGTATCATAGTGTAACTGATGAATTTGGTATTTCTTTCTGTTGTTTCATATTCAAGGCTTATATGAATCCCATAGCTATGGCCAGGGCACGAGGTCCTGCCCCAAATTCAGGACCAACAATACAAGACTACTTGAACAGGCCAAGACCAACATGGTAAGTGGCAGTGCCTGTCTACCCTTTTGACCTTTTAAGTAAAAGATTTGTTCCCTTTTACTAAAATGTCACTGGTACCTACCTCCTCCCCAGAATATCCAGTAATAGATTTTGAAAGATTTCTTGTTGCTGGCCAAGGAATTATTTTCTAAACATGTATTTAGCCTCCTATTTAAACAATAGAATATAATTTTGAAATGTATATTTCTCATTTGTCTGTATTTTTTAGCAGCAGTTTCTCGGAAGAGGGAAAGGTCACGTTAGCTTTTTCTCATTTTGTAATACCTAAACCTTGTATATATATTTAATTTGTAAACAAATTAATCTCTAAAAGAATAATTTTTGCTGGTATATTTTTAGAATCCAGTTTACCCTACCCAACAAAACCATCACTTTGAGATGTTATCAACAACTTACTTTATGCTCAATCCCTTTGCCTGCCCTCATGAGACATTAGAGAACAATTTACCTGATTGCAAAGTTAGCTTCAGATCTTTAGGAGGGATTTAACAACCATACTTAAGTTATTAGGGCTAGGTTACCGTATGTGTGACATCTAAGATGCTTTCATTCTTCTTCTCTTGGAAGTTCAACCAAGGCTAAACTTCAGAAAGACTCTATGGAAAAGTTAGACATTGAATAAGGTATTTTTAATTGTAAAAATTGTGATCTAGCATCTTTTTCATACAGGGAAGAAGTGAAAGAGCAACTAGAAAAGAAAAAGAAAGGATCCAGGGCTTTGGCTGAGTTTGAAGAAAAGATGAATGAGGTTGGTAATATTATTAGCTGTTAATACATGATTCTTTTATCTAACATGCTACTTTTGTTATCATTTACAGTATCGAGTAGCCATAATATTTCACTTCACTCCAACTTTTAATGAGTTAACTATTTTGTTTCATTTATGCTGGAAGTTGAGTTTACAACTTAACCAGTCAGTTTAGAAAAAAAAGGATATAAAACTTTTTTTAAATTGCTGGTGAATAAAACTTGACCTTGTCATAAATGTAAATATATTTATACAAGTGCATGTGCTTATACCAATGAATTAAGCAGTGCATTTTCTGATATGATAAACCAAAGTCTGTTGTGCTAATATTCACTTGTTTAAGGTCACAGAATCCAAGTAGAGGGGAAAAAAAGTGCATTACTGGAAACAGATGTCTTTGGCAAGGAATATACGTGTAATATTATTAAGGGAGAAGGCACAAAGAATGGCTTTCAGCCAGATAGGACTATGAAGCACTTGTTTTTCTCTCATCCTAAGCTGATTACAACACATGCTGGTTTCCTGATATAAATGCAGCTGTTCTGATGTTTGTGTTCTGTACCTACTGAAGATCAGCATAGTATTAGAAAGTTTCATCTGTAACTCCTGTTGTATTCAAGGGAGAAATTAGTATACAGTGAATTTAACTGTTTCTGTTCCTTCTTGGGTCATGGTATCCTGAGAAAGCTTCACTAATCTTCATCATTGTGTGTAAGTTTCTGGTTGAAGGAGATTATGCTCCTCCTCTGTTATTGGAAGGGCATAGTACCCATAGTACTCTTGCTGTACCTTTTTGCCTAAGAAGTTGTACCAGGTTGTGGAGGGCCTTGGGATGCCGAGAGGATCTCTAAGAGGATCAGTTGTTCTGCACTCTGAGTTTTAGCTTAGTGAGTTTGGTTAAGTATTCTATCATATTCCTTTCCTGATTTTATCTTTGCTTAATGTGAAATTAGTGAAATTGGCATGCGTAGAAGCTACCAACCTTTCGGTATGGTAGCAGGCTAGGAAGGGATGCAGGGAATTGTGAAGTGGCCATGAGTTATTCCTAAAGTTCCTAAGAATGAATCTCTTAACGCCTGAAAAGATCACAAGTCTGTGAATGAGGTGCTGTCTTCCCTATTTTACTGACAGTTGTTGGACATTTCTGTTTAAAACCTAACACTAGCACAGTCTTTAAATTAAGGAAGCGCAGGCTGTTGTGAGAAACCCCTCAGGTAGCTCTGGGTACCTGGTGTATCAAAGTACACAACCCACAGATGCTGCCTTGGTCCATGGAAGCATGTTACACACAGCACTGCATCCTGGCTAATCTGCCATGTCCCTCAGCAGCTCAGTTCAGCTGGTTCACAGTGTGCTGATGTGGGGATCTGTGTATCATCCTGCATTGCACAGGTTACTTGATTCCTGGTATTTCTGTCACCTCAGCACAACATGTGAATCATCGTTGTTTTACCAGTGCAGTACCAATGCAGCTTCATTGTGGGGATCAGAATAATAAAGAAGGGAGCACATGATGTGTCTGACAGTGCACATTGAACCTAGCAGCCTCTGAGTTTCATGGGGGCAGGTTGGATATTTATTTCAGAACTCTTTAAAAGGAGATTTTAGGTAAACCTAGAGACCAGGTGGGGAGTTGAAAAGGAAGAATGAGAGGAGACTTTTATTCATCTATTTGGTGTGCTTGGCCTAACAAAATCAGAGCATTTCTATGAAGATGTGTATAGTAATTTGGTATAATTATTGCTGACACCAATGAGGCCCAGAATACACACTAAAGACACCCATATGTTGAAGAAGAGCCAGGAGAAGTTGTCTTGAAGTTTTGTTTCAGGTGATTTTTAGAACTAAGACAAAATCACAGTTTTTCTGGTAGGGTACCCTAGTTTTCTAAAGTGCTCTAGCAAGAACACTGATACAAAAGCAAAAATATCATAATTGATGACCTTCAAGACAAATGGCAATCTCTTACAGGCAAATAACTTGAACATTAAGTGTGAACTAACACTGTATTTTGCTGAATAATAATCTTCTGTAAAATCAAGTGTATTGCAGCTTTGGTTAACATTATATATTGTTTATTTTCTGTGGGTTTTGTTAAAATTATGGTGTCAGGTAGAGGTGAGTTTAAAAAACTTTTTTACCCTCCTGTTACTGTTGCTGTTTGGTTTTGTTTTCAGAATTGGAGGAAAGAACTGGAAAAACATAGGGAGAAATTACTGGGTGGAAATGAGAGTTCCTCCAAAAAAAAAGAGGCAAGTAGTTTTCAGTTGTATACATTCTGTGTTTGGAACTGGATTTATAATCAATGCTGCCAACATAGAATTCCGTGAATGCATTAAAAGCCAGAATCAAAGTTTATAAACCTAAATGCATGCCAAAAGATATTATGCTAAAGTAACATTTGTTTTATTCTATTTTTAAGAAAAAGAAAAAGGAAAAGAAGAAATCTAATAGGGTGAGCAAAATTTTCAGTGTTCCGAGCTTTTTTGTTCTGGGGTTGTTCCTGTTTGTCATTTATGTTCTCTTGGGAAGAGAAAGTATGGCTGTAATTTTGATTTTAGATGTTAAATTAACTTTTATTTATAAAGGCTTTGCATACATTCAGTACAAGGAAAATTAAAGGCAGGAAAAGAGCATTAAATAGATATTATTAAAAGAAAAATAATTAGAAGTGGTTTAGCAGTTTATTTAAGAAAAATCTGTGTAAGACCAGCTTCTCAGAAGTAAAATTGTATTGGTTATGCTTTGAAAATGAAGACATTTTAAAGGGAGTGTTTGGATGGGCTTTTGGGTATTTGCCAGAAAAAATGCTGCATCTCACAAGCTTCACTTTTTGTTGTGTTTGGTCAAGTTGTCTTCATCTTCCTCTTCTTCATCAAGCTCTGATTCTTCCAGCAGTTCATCTGATTCAGAAGATGAGGTAAGAGCTAACCTACTGGAATCTTACCATGTTTTGTTCATGAGGTTTATTTAACATAGATTTTGATAATATGTCTTAGAATATTTTGAGGGGCTGGTTTGGATAAAACCATTTAGGTTTTATGCATTTTATATATATAGTAAAGTTGTGAATTTTAGACATATATGTCAAGTCAGTAGTTTCTGTATGAACACTACAGATTTTGGCATCCTGGCTTGTAAACTGGATCCATTTTAACACTGAATTGCTTTTCTAATAGAATCTCCTACCTAATCATAAAAATGCAAAAATACCATTTTTACTTTCTAGCAAAAATCTTTGTTACAGATAATCAGATTCTACAGCACACGTCTAAATAATAAACAGAATCTAGAGAACTTGGATTTTTCACCAGTTCACATTTTTTCAATGCAGAAGAGTTATGAAGGTCCTCCACTAAAAGAATCAATTATATTGTACTTTATTCCTCAGGAGAGCATTGTAGCATGTAGGATTTGATGTTTCCTTTTCATTACATTTAATGTAAATCTTTAATTCTAGTGAGAATAAATTCAAGTTTGTGTTTTTCCTTCTTTTCTACAATATTTGTGGATAGGATAAAAAGCAAGGGAAGAAAAGAAGGAAAAAGAAGTATCGCTCCTCCCGGAAATCTTCAGCAAGCACAGCTTCAGAATCTGAGTCAGACAGCAAGGTAGGTATGCAGATGTGTTGCTCTTGGCAAGTTTTCTTGGTCAGTGTTATAAAACCATAAAGATTTCTGACTTTAACATATTAATATGGGTTTTCATCGTCCACTTTTAAAGCTGTGTATTCTCACATGGCCTGAGCTGGACTTGAATCTTCCACATGCAGTGTGAAATCTGCCTCCACTGGCCATATGCCTGATGGAAGTAATTGGATTTTTGGAAAATCAACATGCTTTTTTCCAGCAATTTGTAGTCATTTTTCTAATCCAGGCATACGCAATGTTTAGTTTTGATAATATATTAACACTATGTCTATTGTGTCTTAATGCAATTTAATTTAACACCATATCTGCAAATGCAGGTATTGCAGGATAGCAGTGGCCAGAACATTGCCTCTCTAAATATCTGAGTAGTTTCCTGTTAGACAACTGAGCCTTTCCAAAATGCATATTAAATTAAAGTTGTCTTTTTTCCTTTTTGGAAGTACAGCAATATAGATCCATGGGCTTACTGAATGAACAAAAAAGTGAAGATACATGAAGCAGATTGTTCTGTTATGTTAGCATTTTTCAGTCCTACAGTGTATAGGTACTATATTTCTTGCTTAAATATTAATGATACAGTGAGTTTTTAAGATTTTCTGTGTAGACTTTATCACAGGCTTTCACTGGAGTACCTAATTTGGTGGGATATAAATAGTAATGAATGCCTGTTTGCAGACACCTAGGAACTTGTACTAAAGGGAGGTTAAAAACTTCTGCTACATAAAGGGACCCAGAGATACTTCAGAAAACTGGGAAAATACCTGCTTAGCCTGGTCTGATCAGCAGAGATGGACATGGATAAAGAAAAACTACTCCCAACTGTTACATGCTTTATGTGGTTACAGCAGTGATAGCTGGTATCCTTCCCAGAGGCTCTCTAAGCGTCCTGTAAGGATGCTGTTACCTCATTCCATACAGACCTTCTCATGCTGCTGGATTGGGAGATCAGCATCTGCATCAAAATTACAGCTTTTTATATTATTCTTGTCAATACAAGATAGAAAGGACAATCGTGAAGAATTACCTTCAACAGACATAAGACTATTGGTCAGACTGCTTTGGAGATTTCTTCTTTTTCATGAAATGATTTTGTTGTGATTTGCTTTCCTTTCTATTTAGGATAGCACAAAAAAGAAGAGATCAAAGGAAGACTGTGAAAAAGAAAAGGTATTTTATTCTTGAAATCCTTTGATCAGAACTGCATGTTGCATACATAACGGTTATTTCTTTTCTTAGTATTAAAAGCCTCACTTTACATCTGTGGAAATTTTCTGTCCAAACCCACACAGTCAGAAGGTATTCAGTGCACCCAATTCGAAGTAGATGTTTAGTTGGATTCAGCTCCTGGTTTAGTAATCATTGCTAGTCAAAACCACTGGATCTGCTCTTGTTACAAAGGTATATTAAAACTGTATCTAGTCTGCTATAGTAGATCAGCTACATCCTTAGTGTTTTGGGGTTTACTTTTAGCTGTCACATTGAGCTAAAAATGTGTGTGATTATATTTTCAGTGGCATACCTGGTAGGTTATTGACTTGTTGTTGTAAATGAAGAAACATAAGCAGAGAATCTCTTTATCTAATTGTAGCCATAATTATAGATACTATACTTATGACAGCTTTGAAAAATTGAAGAGAAAAATGTATTAGCTTAAGAAAAATGACCTTATTCTATCATTTCCCTAAGCATGAAAATCCTCTTTTCTTCCTACTACCACACCATTTTGTACACTCATCCATTATCTTTAATATAAACAATCCAAATTTACTTCAATTTTAGTTATTTTACACTGTGGATAAACTAAAAATGCTATCAGAGTTCACCCTAGTCTTTCTCTCCAGTTACCTTTCTTTATCATGTTGGCCTCTCCTGTTCTGGTCAATATTAGTGACTTTGATGTACAAAATCTCCACTGCATTTGGGAAATGTACGGATTTTTCTCCCTTTGCTCTTGCTTCTATTTTATAGTGTCCATTTCCCATCTCATCCTTTTAAATGGCTTCTCTTTGAAGACCAAGTATCTACCATGGTCCCTTATTGTGGTACTACTTTCACACATCTGAAAGCAAAGGGCACTTGGGGACTAGAGGTCTTTCTCCCCCTACCTGCAGATCCCCCATGTGTCAGATGGGATGCATCCTGTGTACTTTTCATGAGTTCTTTTGGGAAGTTTCTGGTCTTAGAAACTGAGTGAGAGAAAGTACCTTCAGTCTTAGGAACACATTGCCTTGTCCAGAGCAAAGTGCAGGGAGCAGAAAAGCAGCTCATCAGAACCATCTCACACAGCATCAGAATTTTAAAAAACCTATCTTTTAAATGCACTGGAATGAAATGTGATATGTTGCAAGTACAGCTGGCAGGAACAGCTTGTCCTGGTTTGGCTCATATACAGAGGGAGCTTTTTCTTTCATGAACAAAGCAAGAGTTTGAAGCTACAGTGTTTGTTTGTATGTATATATTGAGACATCTTCAGTTACTAGTTATTCAAAAGTGGTGAAATGTTTTATTTTCAAATGCTTACTCCTCCATGTGCTATTATTTAAAATAAGAGACTGTTATTATTCCTCTCACTTTTAGACAGTTGCTGTATCTTGGTAACAAAGAAGAGGAGTATACAGAAAACCATTATTTTCCCTAAAAGTTGATTTTAACAGTTTGGTAGGGTAATTTGATGATGATGAGGGAATTAGTTTAATGTCAACAATATTTTAAAATATTTCACAACTTAGAAGTGATATTTCAATCTTAAATTTTAAGCAGAAGTTTTATAAAATGTGAAAGGTCTGACTTTACTCACAAATATATTATTTTGTGTAGGAAAGTAAAAATCACCACAGGAAAAGGAAGAAGGCAGATCGTGGTGATGGACCTTTGTCATCAGAATCTGTATCTGAATCAGATCAGGCAGAGGAGGTCAGTGTGAATCTTCAGTTTTGGATGTTACAGTGCTTGTAGCTTACTGATTCATGAGCAAATGAACAAACGAGCTTAGATTTAGTACATTGTTAAAACTGTTCTGCACTCTACAGATAAATTGTAGAGTGCAGTGCACTCAAAATTGTTTGTATTTTTCCTTTTAAAATAAACTTTCAAGGATTGTTTAGTCTGGCTTCTATCACCTACAAGTAATTTTGAATTAATTTTCTTGAGAATCAACTTCTTATGGATACTACATTTGGTTTAATTTTCTTTAGGTGCAAGCAAAAAAGAAGAAAAGCAATGAGGAAAAAGAGAAAACAGCAAGTATCCCTCTTACTCATACTGTAGTTTTAGGATATAAATACTGTGTACTTGGTCAATTTCCAGTTTCACATTTTTCACTTATACAAATGTTTCATAGCAATAGTCTACTGTTACATCTAAATTAACAGTTTCTCAATATTTTTTATTTGTATCTGTTGGTAAAAGTGAGACGAAGGTTCAGCAGTGATTTATATGGAATCCAGATTTACCAGTGATTTATATGGAATCCAGATTTACTATATGTACCTGAGGTTCCTCAGTTAGGAGTATAGTGGGTTTGGGATCCTAAATGCCCACTTGAGCAGTGTTCCTTATCAGGCATCTCAGTTGTCCACATGGGGTAGGGCAAAGGGAAGGTCTACATTAGTCACCGAAAAATACAGCATAGGAGTATCAGTGATACTCAGTACACATTTTTCTGTGGAACTTGTTTGTTTTTTCAGACTCATATGAACCATTTGCCATAACATTTCTAGTGACTGTTTATGGTCTTTTCATAAAAGATTTGTATGTGTAAGGAGTATGTATAAAACAAAGCTTTAATACTGATCGTTTCATTTACGTAATGCCACATCTATTTGAGAATCTTAGTTGAAATTCTGCTTGCAAAAAGACAAGATTGCATCTCTTAGCTTCTGTGTTACAGTGATGAGCATACTACCTTCAGGACTGAATCCAGTAGGGTTAATTTGAGTGTATTCATATTTACAGTTGAGATCATCATTGTTTTATTTTAAACAAGGTACAAGTGATAGTCTAGCCAAGTGCAGTTGAGCATTATTTTTAATTATCTATTTAATTAATTTTATAAATCTATATTTTGT